>JAUYWH010000010.1:13383301-13413255 GCA_034779795.1 Ctenopoma multispine | reverse complement strand
CTTGGAAGAAAGAAGTCCAGTTGCCATGACTCAATCTTCAGACAACTTTACCTGGATGACTGAGAATCTTCACAGATGTAGTTTGTTATCCATCTGTAATCAAATGTCACATAAAGTGCTAAAACTAACTAGGGAATATTGATTGTAAAACATTAGGCTCTAATCACACACGTTATGAGCAGTGTCAAAAATACTTTCTGGCAATATGCATGAAAAAGTCATTACACTGTTCCTACGCATCATCATTGTTCATCATGGTATATGATGCTATATATATGCGATATGCTACGGGGAAGGTGGTGAGATTTCTAAAAGAGCATGTCCATCCTCACCGCCCACTAGCAGGATGATGCCTCCCGTCATGGCGACGCGGGACTTGCGTAGTTTGTCGCTCCCTCCACAGGTGGTGCACTTCATTCCCATACACGCCACGCCCAACCCAGCAACGGACACAATGATGCCGACTATCATCAAGGCACGAGTGGCCTGAAGAGAACCTGCAGAAGACGAAGACAAGAAAAAAAAGATTTTAAGTTCATAAAGAACACAGGTTGTGTGATTGTGTGTGAATAGATGTACTTTTGTTTTGTGGAATGTGCGAGTGCAGCTTCAAAACGATGAGCAAAGTCTCAAATATCGCAGCTTTGACCTCTCAGAGAGACTTTATGTGTGTGTCCAGAGGCTTCCCATTGCCTCGTCAGGGCACTTTAATGGGAGCGTTTTCCTGGAACAGAAACCGTGGGATACACATGAACACCCACCAGCTCACACACAACCAGGCAAAAAAAAAAACACATCACACACTCTTTCTTTGTCACTTTCTCCCTCCCCTGTGTGGCTGGTTGAGAGGTGGAGGCCTGGAACACTACTGTCAGGCTCCTCATCCGTCAGCAACCCCCACCCTCACCCAATAAACCTATCACAGGGTGAAGCCCCCCTCCCCACCGTCCTTCATCTCTCCCCCCTCCGTCCACCTAGAACCAGTCTGTGCCAGTCTAGTCCATCCCTGCCCTGCCCAAACAAACAAAACCCTCCAGCAGTGAGGAGAGATGAAGGGACGGGGGAGAGAGATACAGGGGGAAATAATGCAGAGGAGAGAAAGAGAAATGAAATAGTGAGAAATGGGAAACAAATGGGTGAAGTGATGAGCAGGATGTGATACTGTGCAGGATGCACAGTATCACATCACTGTTCTTTTCATATTAAGTCTCCTATGAGAGCACACAGAAATCCACTGAAGACATAGAACGCGTTTCATTATGTTTGCACTCTATAACAGGAAATCTTTCCATATTTTGAATCAAATTATCTCCAACCAATGAATGCGGGGCCTCAGAGACCTCTGAGTGTGCTGGCTGTCTGATGTGAAGCGATCCAGCTCAGAATTAAGCCTGCATATCATACTGCAGTGAATATTTCCTCACTGTGCATCCTGAAGTGACATAAGATCTACTACATGTGAGTGTGCTGGGGTTCCACTGTAGGGTGACGGGGTTTCCTACCATGTGACAGTATACAGGTGAGGTTTCTGAGGAAAAGCACTCAACCCTGCTTAACTTTTTCCTCCTGGAATCTGTATCAGTAGGTGTAAAAGGAAGCTTTAAAGGAAGCTTTATGGAGAAGACAATGTGCCACTGTATTGTAACAATGTAGAGGGATGTGCTGAATCTAGGAGTGTGTAATTAATGTGTGATGAGCAGGTTGTAGCCTGAGGCAGTAAAGATCATCAGTGATAACAGTGTGGTCCTCTCAGGTGAGCCAGGTGTTTTAACGGAGCAGTGGACACACTCACGCATATTGAAATCCATGTTGCAAAGACATTAAAAAACTGTCAACCTACACCACTGCATAGAGAGGTTTCTTCATTTTGTCAGGAATCTCCTGCACATCTCTCATAACTTACTGTCGAGCTGCAGAATGGAGTCGTAGATCTTACACTGGAGCTGTCCGGTACTTTGGAAAGCGCAGGACATCCACAGCCCCTGGTACATGGCCACCGCTGTGATGATGTTGTCCCCGATGTAAGCTGACATCTTCCACTGCGGCAAGATGGTCCCGATGATCAGTCCGACGATACCAAGAAGCGACAGGAAGAATCCCAACAGCTGAATGCCGGAGTTGGCCATCGTTTAAAGTTCACGTCCTAAAGTCCTCGTTTCTAGATGAACTCACTTTGTTTCTTCTGTAAATGCTTTTCAAGCTCTGCTATTTCTCATTAAGTGATGCAAAAGCCGCTGAAGTGTCCGTGTCGCTTCTCAGCTGTGCACCGGTGGTCTCGAGTCGGGGATGTGCATGTGAGATGTGTGTGATGGAGGAAAGTGGGGGTGTGATTATCAGGCCTGCTGATGCGTGGAGCTGCAGCCCTCTGTGCTCTGTGTTCCCCTCTGCTTCCAGCAGAGCAACAGGTCCCCTCTCCTCTCCTCTCCTCCCCTCTCCTCCCCTCTCCTCTCCTCTTATTCCTTCCTTTATCAGTTTCTAACATGTTCACCTCTGTCAGACGGTGGCTCCATCATCTCTCATAACCAGGGACGTGCAGATTGTTTTTTAGGGGACAGGGGCTCCACTTTCAAAAGGGGGCTTCTATCTGAACCATTTAATATTATTGAACTTCATAAGTCATCAATTATTTCATAGATACTGTAAACAGACTGTGTGTTTCTTATGTTGAAACAAAGTACAATTACTCAAGTACTGTACAAGTTTAAGGTACTTGTATTTTATCAAAGTACTTTATTTTTTTTACTTCTAAGTTTCTTCTTTTAGCCATATCCATGCAAAAGCACCAGTTAGAATAGCACGAGGAAGCACAAGCGTTTACACTGCAAAAGAGACGTGGTGAAATGAGTCCCAGATCACTTCAGCAAGTGGCTCCAGTGATTGGATCACAACCCATATCAGTGGCCATTTACATTAGCATTAATATACTGGGTGAATCAAGACTTTAATATGGTGATAGAGTTTAGAAAGCTACCTAAGGAGACAATTAAGATTTCACAGTAAGAGATTTCATCTTTTTCATTCCATGCTTCCAGAAATTGCCATTAAGAAACAGTTAAGTAAATTGTTTGTAACAGGTAAATTATCAGTGTGCATCAATTGTGAGTGTCAAAATTCTTTGGTTTTAATTGTCCCGTCTCCTAAACTGTGTGTGTGTGTGTGTGTGCATACAGAATACACAGTACACAGGCTGCATTATACCCACTGACCCAGATTGATGTTATAACTCAGGTTTCTGTCACTGACTCATAGCAGATTCATGACCTTGCTGCTGCCTGTGACTCGTGGTAATGAAGTGAACCGCTGGGTAAGAATGGAAAGATTAAATGTAGAAAACGGATCACGTCAATCAGGTTGTTATAGCGGCTGGGAAGAGATGCATAAGTGACAAAGGGCTCAGCTGGCGTATGTAACATGTAACACCCTTTCTCTTCTTCCAGACCCACTGTTTGCTTGTGGGGCCCTCTGTCAGTTTAGTGGGAAAACAGTTAGAGTGGAGACCAGTGTGGTTTGTCCTCATACTGAAATACAACTGAGAGAGGTTTTGGAAAACAGGAAGTTTTGTTTTAAGAAGAAGAAGTAGGAGAAGAAGAAGGTGATAGTAGTACACAAACTCAACAGTCAAGAATACTCCACTACAAGTACTGCTAGTACAAACAATATTCTGAATACTGAATTCTGCTGTTATCATGAATGTGCAAATCAAGTCCAGTTTTTTACAACAAACTTTCAAAGATGAAAATTTTTATTAAGAAAATGTCTAGTAATGTTGCAACACATAACCTTACTGTTATCTAGTTAGGCTTATGAAAACTTTACTTGTTCGTGTTTTACATCAGTGTAGGTGGCTGTTTTATACCTGGGGCAACTTAAAAATACTGTAGAAATACATTTGTCCCATTAGGTCCATTAACATTCCAGCGGTAGCTACTTCCTGCAGCGAATTAGAAAACACCAAGAGACAATAACAAGCATTGTACTTTATCAGAGATCAGGCTCGGGCGCAGCAGTGTGTGTGACTTCACGCTGTGGCCAAACAATAGTCCTTCAGCAATAGGAGAGGAAGTAATAACCAGCAAGCCTGGAGGAAGTTTTCTCTACAGCCAGGTTAAAGAGAATGTGCTCACCTACTGGCTGGATTACCTATTTGAGATGTAATGAGGCTTTGCTAGATTGTTCTCAGTCTGTTACCTCCTTTTTTCCTTTGCCACTAGAACTGTTCTGTTCATTCGTGCCCTTTCCCTTCACCCTCTATAACTCTTTTCCCCCTTACTGTATCCAGGCTGTAGTAATGGGCATTTTAGCTCTGGAGGCCAACAAATGCTCTATTGTTGCCAGGGAGGAATGACGCTATAGCTCAAGGAATCAGTTTCACTTTGATGCATACACTTGAGGAGGAGGAGGTGGTGGTGGTGGTTTTAAGAGTTGAACGTTGTCAGGTTTAAGTTGGAAGGAAGAGATGAAGGAAATGTGTTCAAGTACATCTTATAGGTGAGAAAGGTGATCACAAAGTGAGTGCTGCGTGCTGGAGAAACGTGGAAGAGGAAGATCAGAGGCTGTTTTCTGTTGCTATTGGAAACCTGATTTATATGATGCTCTCTTTGCTGTATCCTGCATCGCGATGAACACAAAAAAGAACATTGCTCTTTCCCCCTGCTCTCCTTTCTCTTTTCTTTTCCTCTTTACTACTTTTTTTTTAAGCGTAAACACACATCCGTCTTGCTGGTTTAGCCGTTGCATCGACACTCAATGGGAGGCGAAAAAGGAAAACAGCTAAATCAGCTCAAAGAAGGTCACTAACAACATTCTCTCGGGGGCTCTCCCTCCTGTTTCTGAGGCCTCCCTCGGGGTGTGAAGTGAGCAAGTGCAGCGCAAATCCAGTGATTGAAGTCCTTTAGGTGCCCTTTGGAAGTCACTGAGGCATTCGCAATAAAACACGCTGGGCTCACGGCTTTTCCCTGAAAAGCTCTGAGTGCACAAACGAGGGGGATGGCGCCCTTCTCTCCATGTCCTCTGTTTTTTTCCACCTTCAAATTCCTTATGCAACAAGACTTGGCTTTTGTGTTGCAACAGCAGGACAGAGCCAACAGACTGTGGTCTTGCTTTTGTGGACTCATTCGTGCATCTTCTCTCTGAGGCAATGAGAGAGAAGTGTTCTTTTCTTTTAAGGGCTTGGCAAGTGCTACTGTACACACTGGGCAGGAACATATTTAGGCAGTTTGGACACAATAAAAACAGTCACTGTGGCTTCATGCTGCACGTTACTCAGGATGCAGAACGTTACATCTTACGTCTCTCTAGTTTTTTGTTTTGGTTTAGTGTCTATCTTTTAATGGCTGTTTCTGTCCCTGAAGTCATTCTGTGTTTCTTTGTGATCATTTTGTATTTTTCATGAGGGTAAAAAAGGCAGCCAGGGATGGTCAGATTTCAGCAGGTGGTGCTCTCCCACTATGGCCACCTCAATAACTCTCAGCAGCCCCACACAATTTCTGACACAGTGGTAGAAACAACAAGCTCAGGTTATAAGTTTATTGTTGTACAAAATGTGGATGAAAATGAAATGTAGAAAACTACAAATAAAATACAATTATAACCTAAAATAGAACAAAAGTTCACACCTTCTTTTAAAGTGATCTTGTTAAAAGCTCACTCTGTTCCCTTTACACCGTGTGCTATTCACTAACATTTATAGTGTTTTGTTTATCAAATTTTTACTGAGCTGTATTTTTTTTGTTTATCTGAATAATTATTTGTTGCATTGGGGTAAATATTGGTTGGTTTAGTGTTTTATGTTTAGTTGTAGTTTGTGGGGTTGGGATAAGTTGAGGGGGAAGATTTCCTCTGTGTGTATGTGTGATGATTGGGTTGTTTTGCTGCTGCTGTGAAGACAGGGGAGTAATAATAGGTGACATAATTGGTGAAATAGAGCTGCAGTAAATCACAGTCTACTAAATATGTGGAAGTTGTGAAGATGTATGAATACGTTGTATAGTTTGAGGTGGGTAGTTGCTGTCATGTCGTGTCCTGGTGTTTTGTTAACTTTGATTTGACTTTTTTATCTTTATCTTTGATCAGTTTACCCCCTGTTTACTTGAACAGGTTTTAGGTCCCAGTTAGGTGAGTCTGTAAAAGGAGGCAACATCCCTTTTTGTAAGTTGTTCAGTGCTGAAACATTTTTTTTATGGTTGAGCGACACACCATCACTACAAGTGTTTTAATGTTATCTTACAGATGATAGTGTTTTCTAACTATACGTTGGAGGTGCGGTAACCAGTACTGTTTATTGCGCTATGCAGACTATGCAGAGGCATAGGGCCCTGCGGCCACTAGGGGGCCCCCAAGCTACTGCTTTAGTCTCAAAATATTGTAGTAGAATTAAATGTAATTTAAATATCTCTCAGATTATATTTGCTTTGTAATGTTTAAAGAAGCTTCTATAAACCATTGGGGAATGTTTTTTTAATATCACTGCAGAAACACTTTCGTCAGGGTATTACCTTTGATTTGCTCTTTACCAGGCATGTTCAGTGCCACACATTGTCTTTGATAGCTCAAGTAATAAGGAAATGCTACAGCATGCAGGAGTTCCAGGTTTGCAACTAGGCTTGGCTGTAGTATAATTACATTTTTTGTGTTTCATTTGATCATTCCTGAGTGGCTGATTTAAAACCGATAATTGTCATAATTATAATAAAATTGTTTTAAACTGTGCATTTGTAAGTGACAAACTGTGCTGTCAAATCATTTCCTGAGAGGCCCACAGGAATCTTCACATCATCATATTTATCTGTCTTTAAAAAAAGTCTGCTCTTTACACAATTAGGTTTATTATGTAATAAACCAAATAGTTGAATCTCATAACACAAACATTTTTAAACAGTGGATCTGATTCTAATCTTTGCTCATGATTTTTCCTGGTATTTAAAAAATCTTGGATTTGATCTTTGTTATTCTAAAGTGTATAAGCTTTGGCACCTGTATAGTCATAGAGAAGGATTTTCTTACCTTTACTTTACTTTAATTCATTTGGCAGACGCTTTTATCCAAAGCGACTTACAAGGAGACACAAGCAATTACAATGCGGGTTCTGTAACTATGAGTTACTTCCAACTAAGAGCCCTGATAAGATAAAACTTGTCAAGAAGAAAAAATATGCTAAGGGAAAAGTGTTTTTTTTTGTATGTCAGTGTGTGTGTGTGAGTGAGAGGGAATCATTTGAAATACTTTCTAAACAAGAGAGTTTTCAAATGTTTCTTAAAAGTGGTGACAGTCTCTGCTAGTTGAATGGAAGAGGGTAAGTCAATCCACCAGCCAGGGACAACTAAGGAAAATACACTTGACTGGGATCGGAGACCCCGTGAAGAGGGAATTTTCAGTCTTCTCTCATTAGCGGACCTGAGTGAGCGTGCAGGAGTGTAGCTAACCATTAGCGTGTTGATATAGGCATATAGCACTTCCATTAACAGCCCTGTAGGCCAGCATCAAGGATCTGAACTCAATGCGAGCAGTTACCAGTGGAGAGAGGTGAGAAGAAGTGTGACATGGGTGTATTTCGGCTGGTTGAAAATGAGGCAAACTGCTGCATTTTGGACCTTTATTATTCTCTATAGTCTGTTGCTTGGTTCAACTTGATTTTTTTCTTTGTTGTTTTTAATTTCAGTTTTTGCATTGCCACAGATCATCAAAGGGTTTAAATTCCTTGCATCGATTCAAAACTGGGGCCCCCAAAATAATCTTGCATAGGGCCCCCAGAGAGCTAGATACGGCCCTGGTGGTAACACTGTAAAAATGTGAAGATCTGTGAGATTCATTAGGGCTAACATTGTTTTTCAGTTGAGATCCCAAACATTATTTTTTGTAGTGAACTTTCTTTGTCTCATAAAATCATGTAAAATTATGAATTATGAAGGTGATTAACAGATTTAACAATGATTTAAGAGCAGTGAAAAAGTCTTTGTGATTCCCTGGACCTCAAACAGAACAGAGGATAATATGTATTATTTGCCAGTTTTCTTTCAAAAACATTCATTCATGCTTTGAATTAATGTTGTATTACTGCCCTCTATTGTCCAAAAGCCAATATCACCAGTGTAAAGCTGTTCTGTGTTCTGCATTCTCCATACTGGATATTGATAAAGAAGGTGGCACTTTAAATAAAAACCTAAAATATAAGAACAGTGGCATTTTTAGAGACATATATTTCAAAGATTTTGACTCAAATAACAGTCATCACAAATTATTAAATACATGAGTTAGACAAAAATAATGCAAAACAATTAAACATAGTTACAGTTACCTTGTTTAAATCTACTTCAACTTCTGTCAGCCGTGTGTCAGACGTGTGCACATGGTTCTACTTTATACAAAATGTGATCTATCTGCATCTTGACGTCAGGCTGACAGCTGAAATAGGTTGAATAGGTTTTTTGTGGAAAGTCAGACCTGGTGACCTCAGAAAGCACCAGCAACAGTTGTCTTCTATGGGAAAGGGTTATCAGGAGTGTAGTTGAAACTGGCATCCAAGAACATGGCCAAGGTGCCCAGGGTGCTGATGATGACAAACAACCACAGGAAGAGACGGTCCACCACCAGAGCGATGTACTGCCAGTTGTCTGTCATCTGGACACACACATACACACACAAGCTCTGAATTAGCACTGTACTGTATGTATAAAATGACTCTTGAACATCGCTGGGGCATGTTCAGAACACGGTGCTCACAAGCTGCAGACAGGCTGATGAACAAGCTGTTTGCCAGTGTGTGTGTGTGTGTCAGGCTCATTTCTCACCGTGTCATCAATGTCCTGCTTCTTCAGCTGCTCGGCCATGTATGTCACAGCAGCGATGGCCGATTTCAGGTGGGGAGGGAGAATCAGACAATAGCCGTCAGTGTTCGGGAGCCGCTGGAGCTGCACTGTGCTCTCGCACCTTAAAGACAGGCGAGAGAGAAGGAGGGAGGAAGTAGGAGACTTGGAACGAAGATGTTGAAGAGAAAGTTGTGAAGAAAAATAAAACAAATAAAGGTAAAAAATGAAGATGTTTCTGTCTAACTACTTTCCCCATGATTCCAGCTCAAGTGCAACTTATTCTATTTGTAAGAGTTGTTGCAACAGTTGGCAACCTTTCTTGTATACTATGATGTCATCATCATAGTAAAGTTATTATTATTAGTTATAGTTATGGAGGACGTGCAGTGTTGCCATTTCAAGATACAGAAATGTGTCGTGTTGAGCGCCACTGCTGTAGACACCGTGCTGCAGCTTCTCTCGTCCACTGAGTGACAACAGCACGCTCCTGACATACGAGTGACTTTGACACAAGACTGGGTCAACGTTTATGTGATGTCATGACCTTTGGCGCCTTCATTCTTCCCCTCACACAGCTGCTCCATAAAGTAAAACATAAGAGCAGAGTCTTTGGCGACATTCTTGTCGTGCTTATCCACCGTGCTGAGATTCTTGAACTTCGCTGCTTAACTACATACTTCAAATAAAAAAAGAACAAATATAAACAGCTATATAGGTAAAATGTTCTTACTTAATGTATATCCCGTTGATAGGCACAGATTTCTGCACTGTATGTATACAATACTAAAGCCATGTTAACACGTTTAAACTCACTCTTAAATAGAGTGTTTACTACTTGCTACAGGTTCTTCCTCCCGCTGCGCTCTCCATCACCCCATTCACCCTTCACCTCTGTGTATTTGAATATATGTAACCAATGCAATGTTTTGAAAAATATACCGTATACTCATTTTGAGTTTGGCAGAAACATGTTTCAAAAAAAGTTGTAAGAGGAACAACAGAAGACTGGGAAAGTTTTTTTTTATTTTTGTTTTTTAAGCACTGATGCTGCATCCTCTGGGGAAGAGGGGCCATCCGGCTTGTAGTAGGCAGCATTAATGCATGGTAAACCTGCACATTGATGAAAGTGCCATTAATACTGAATGATATACTAGTTCAGATTTTGGACCAACATATGCTGTCATCCAGGTGATTAAGTTTTCAGACAAGAACTTGCTGATTTTAGTGAGACAATGCCAAACCATATTCTGCACATATTGTGTGAGTCACTAGAGCGACTCCATTATCTGAAGGCAAATTCCACAGTAAATAAATCTGATTCTGATTAGGACAACATGGCTCTCCAGCAAAGGATAGACCTTCCTGCAGTCCAGATCTATCACTCACTGAAAACATTTGGCACATGAAGCACATAACATGACAAAGAGGCACACATCTTTCAGTACCAACTGTTTTTTTGGAGACTGAGTTGTATGATCAGACTTCATGGATTTATAAAGTATCACGTGTCATTCTCTCAAGACGTCTGGCCTGGCACCACAGTGCACCTGTTAGAGGGGCACTTCACTACACGTCTACTTACAGTCCAAGCATGTAGTATATATAAAGAATAGGTGTAAGATGTGTAGAACTTTCCGGCACCAGAGATGGGATGACGTCAGAGAAGGAGCAGGACAAGTTATCACTGAGTCACTGAGAGACAGTGTGACAACAGATGCAGTGCCGGACAGTGAAAATGAGAGACCAAGAGCTCCTTTTAGGAAGTGTGAGTGCGTGCATGTGAGTGTGCATGCCATCCACATTCCACAGCTTGTATTCATTACTACAGATACACATATACGCCCTTCTCACTGTGACACACACACACGCAAGCACATGTGCTGTATACTGTACACTGATAATGTATGTGTATTTATGTATATGTAAATAGGGTAATACATTCACACAGTAAAAACAACACACACACACATACAGTAGATGAAGTGTATTAGGAACATGTTCATTAACACACTCAAAAGGACATCATGTGGTAGAAGCAGCTAAAAAAACTTCTCATAAAATTGTCATAACACGACAGAATGAGAAGGGAGAGAGGTGGATGAAAGAACAGACATCTACACGATACAGGCTGCATGATTGTTCCTCATAGTATCCACATGAAATATGATAACAATCCTTCCCTGCCTCAATCAGTCAGCACTACTCTCTCCTACCACTCATCTACCCTTATTCTATTCTTCACCTCCCTATCCATTGCCTTTCTGCTGGGATTACCCGCTAATACCCAACCTAAACAAAGGCTTAGTGGCTGGCGACTGTGGACAGGGGTGCGAGGCTTAGCTGGGGCTGAATCTGATGCCTTTGGAACGGGATGAGAGATGCCCAGCTTCAGGCCTGATTCAGGGGACTGTGAAGCCATTTATGATGCCTAGGCTGGGAGACCTACTGGTAGATTAATCAGAGCGAAGCCAGCATAGTTGCACAGGCAGCGTGATCTGAAGTGACGTTTTTGATTGTTATCACTGATTGATATGTCTGATGATGACGCATCCTTTTGGTCTAAACATCCATCTACAGTGTTTGGAAATATTCACACTGGGGTCTGTAGACTCCTGCTCTGCCAGCTCTATTATAACAAAAATATAATGACTAGAGTTCTGTCGCTCCATGGTTGTCTACCTCCACCAACCACCAAGTGGCGGTTTACTCATATACAGAGTTCAGAATATGAATATTTTTTTCTATTTTGTTCATGCAGCTGAATCACTAATCTTTTTTCATCTCTTTTTTTCATGAGGCTGTATTAAATATGTATAGCTAAAGAAAGTGCACATACTGTCACAGTCTTGACAGATCCTCTGAGCTGCTCTGGTGATTGCTGTAACTCTGCTAGTCTAGCACTCTATGTACTTTACTATAATAGCTGGTCTGGCATCAGTTCCTACAGTCACACTTTGGCAGACCTTATAAAGAAGATTCATTCCTGTGCGGGCTTTTATTAACATTAATAGAAATAGCTTTCTGCCGGTGTAACCTCAGGACCAGCACTCATCTCAGCCTGGAAAGAGGCTGGAATCAGGAAAAATTAACTTTTAGGCTTTCTAACATAGTTAATAGTTAGCAAATGTTATGTAATGGCTTTATGCAAACACGATCAATTAACTTACTCGTTACTGAATCCACTAATAAACATTCTAGATAAAAAACTAAATGTAAGATTTGCTATTAGGATTTTATTTAGAAATATTAAGATTTAGTTTAACATTGTATTAAGTGTACTCTGAGACATTTTGGAGTTTTGTTTTCTCCTTCTTTGTCATGTTAGAGCATCTCTGTTAGGGCATTACAGCCACCAGATGACTTGTGACTTGTAAAAACACTTCTGCCTACTGCAGTGATGGTGTCTTATAACGATATTTCACAACTGAATAAGACAGAACACACTTTTAAACTCATCGAGGAGATTCCCTGTTTGCAGATTTACCTTACCTGCCTCTCCAGGGTAAAACAAGATCCGGGTTGATCTTGCGAAAGAAGTACTCTCCTCCAGGCTGGCGCCCATTGAAGCTTCGTAGAGGTGTGTCTTCATTAGACTTTTCCTCCAGCAGATGTTGTTCTGGGTTTGGCCTCATCATGCCGATATACTTGGGCAGGAAATTAATGAAGATCTGCAAATTAAAGTTTAAAAAAAATGTGTGAAAACAGGCTTCTCAAAGATAAAGTGGGTCTATAGTAGAGCTTAATAAATTTGGTTAAATAGTAAAACCAGCCTCACTTTTCGAACCCAGTTGGGCATGATGTGAGTGCTAGGCGTTCGGTGGTGCAAATTGAGGACGACCACACTCAGGATGACAGAGAAGGTGACCAGGATCATGGTGAACATGACATAGTTGACAATAATTGGGATGCCGAGGGAAGTCTCAGGGACCTTGTCAGCCAGCAGGAGCATGAAGACAGTCAGAGCGATGAGGACAGAAATGGAGAGAGTCATCTTCTCTCCTGCAGACAACAGGGACGGCTTGGAGAATTAATAATGACAGTGAAGCAGCAAATGTAACTGTGCTAACTGTTTTTTTTTTTGCCAGTTATGTTTAGTCACTATATGAAAATGAAAACACAGCACTGACCTGCTCCTGGTGGCAGGTAAAAGACAAATATAGCCAACACACTGGTGAGGATGCAGGGCATGATGATGTTAATGATGTAGAATAGAGGCTTTCTCTCTATGATGAGGTAGAAGGTGATGTCCTCGTACAGGTCCTCCTTCACGTTCTTCCGGGAGGGTTTGTGACAGATGGCCCATTCTCCATTCTCTGTGGAGAACCATGATGATTACGATATGATGAGAATGCAGCTTTGGTAGAGTGATTAAATTTAAACTCCATTAGATTACATTAAGTTGCTTGTTTGACATTTTTTTTTTATTTTATACAAATAACGTTATTATTGTTATCCTACGGGATATTGCAGGCACCAACCAGTGAAAGCATTTTCATCTATAACAATCTCATGGATCTCGTTGCCGTCATCATCCAGAAAGTACTGCAGGTCCACCTCAGAGGCATCATACGTATACGAGCGGAAAACCATGCTGCAGTTCTGCCAGTCAAACGGGAAGTACGCTACCTATGGGGAGTGGAAAGTGCAAGCTGTTTGAACACTTTATGACACTTTACTTTATTAAGGAAGTGATGTAAGAACACCAGGTTATATTTAATATAAATAAAATGAAGCCAAAATGTATATTGCTTTATGATGTAACATAAAATAAACAAAAAAGGTGTAGTAATGTGATTATTTAGTTGTCAGTGTCACACAGTCATTAAATCTGCACCTCTATAGAGCAAGAGCTGCGGTAGATGGCTGGTGGAAGCCAGTTGACTGTCCCATCACTGTAAACTAATACGTTGACATAGAGAGCCACATCAAACTGACCATCGTTACTGCAGGGACGGAAAAACAAAGACAAATGCGATAGTCATAGGTCATTATAGCATGGGATTTTAGCTTAATAATGTATTTATAACATAACACATTAATAATTACGAAGAAGTTGACATTCGAAATCTATCAATAACAAATGAAGCAGGGACGAGGCTAATCATATGTAGATGTATCTCACTCACACATGCACATGTGATGTAATATGAATCTTTTTTTTTGGCGGTTTCAGATTGTATGCACATTACCCGTCAGGTACCTGTCCCAGTGCAGAACTCTGGGCCAATATTACAAATGTGTTAAGATTCATATACAGGAAACAAGTTGAAAATCAGTCCTCAGGCAGTTTTTTTATGTTCCATAGGATCTTTCAGCTTTGTGTTTGGACCAGAGTCTCAGTTCTTCTGTTATGAAGACAATGACACTATACGACTGGGACACTCACTTGTTTATGAGGTAGATGTCAGGACGCCACACCTTGTTGGGAGGAATCCTCAAAACCTTAATGTTGTCATATTCCTCTGGGTTCCACGACAACCTGTAATCCGTCCATGCCTGGAATAGCAGGATGGATTGAACAAAGCAAGGAGGGATGATACTCAGACACCACTGTCACAAACACTTAAGTTGCACTGACTTCTAATTGTCAGCATAAGGGACAAAAATGAAACAGTGAGTTACAGAATAAGAAAGATTATAAGCAAGAGCAAGAAATAAGTTGTGGTTATAGAAAGTGACAAGTCCATTTGGGGGCAGAGAGAGAAGAGAGAGCAGCAGTGCGAGGCTCAGTGATGAAGATGAATGTTTTTATCCTTTATACCATATTCATGAACACGTTGGTCGTCATCTCGCCGTTCTTCTCGTTCTGTAGAAGGTTCGAGAGATGCACAAAGAGAAAGAGAGAGGAGGACGTAAATTGCCAATGCCACCATATCTTGTTGAGCACAGCAGTGTTGTTACAGTAGTTTTCTATGGACAGTAAATGGGTATGGATGAATAGATGGCCGTGCAGCAGACATGCATTGTGGAATAGAGCTACATATTTAAGAGAAAGCTTGATATATAAAGGACTCGAACAGTTCAAATTGTTGGTTTTACATGTGCGTTTGTGTTTACCAAGCTAACAAGCTGGGAAAGGGTCATCCCCACTCGCACCATCACCTTCTCCTCCCAGTAACGAGCCGGTCTGACTTTCATGTTGTAGTTCTCAAACAGCTTCCGATGAAGCCTTCGCTCTGTTTCTGAGGCTCCTGGATGGAAAGGTCGGATTCAAAGAGACAGAAAATGATAATGAGCGAGAAAATGAACTAATGAACCAACACCTGCCGACACCACCGGAAAAGAAAAAGTCAAAAGTTAAGTTTAAAAAAAATGAGAAGAAAGGGGGAAAAAAAGAAACAAACTGAGGTTGTTCATATATTTTACATTCAATGAAAATACAAAGTAATATAACACAATCCAGAGGATAAGGAAGATGGCTCCTAAAAAAGCCCTGCTCCTATCCTAGCATCCGTCTTTTCCCTGGCATCAGGGCATTCTACAGAAAGTGCCACCGTTTTTCTAAACTTACTCTACATAAATGCAGATGAAGATTATTAACACAAAGTAAAGTCACCACTATAAACAATGATGCATAATTAGTGACTGAGCCACCAGGCAGAACATAGTTAAACTAAGTAGCTAATATAAGCTTCGACTTTATGAGCTGCAAGTTTATTGCTATTTATACAATAATGCATCAATAATTATAATCCAGTTATTCAATGCATATGTTTTTGAAAAAGGCTGTTCTATGATAACAAGTTATGAAGGTTTCTAAACAGGATTTTTACTTCTGCATGGCAGACATTGTACTTTTTTGTGACTTTTCCATGAATTGCATGTGATTATCGATGTTTCTTTATGTGAAATATATGAAAATCATAAATGCGTATATATGAGCAGTTTTCCATTTTGTCCAGAACGCAGCATGTGTGTTCTCTGTAGATCAATAAGTCAGAAGTGCAGCGCTCTGGGGTTCAATTCCCACTGGCTGACCCTTGCTAAAAATACATTATATTCTTATTGTGGATGAACAAAACAGAAGTATGTTTTTTCATGTGGTCATTGTTATTCATTGTGAAGCATAAAGAAAAATCATAAATAATAATTTTACACTTGCACATGACATTGTATGACAAGCATCTTCAAAAACATGTCTCAGTACTTACTGATGATCAACTGACTTTTCATTCCTAATGTGTGACGTGGGACACAGACAGAGAAGGACAGACAGGACACGCGAAAGAGGCAAAGCAGGCAGCAGGGCAGGTGCTGGTGGTGCACCATGGGTAGCAAAGGTGGCTGAGCTAATGTAATTGATATGCAGCAGGGGAATGGGATCAAAGGGATGTCTGGGATACCAGTTCCATCAAGGACAAAAATAGGCTCTGATTAACAAACAATGATGTGCTAATATGATTCATTATATGTTCCAGGGCAACTTTTTGCTTTTCAACTGGAACTACATAAACAACTTCAGCAGGACTTAGAAAAATGAATACCCTCCACTGTGTCTCCTGCTTCTTCTCTATCTGTCTTTCTTCTGTTGATCCACGGCTATTGTAACATCACCAGAGCTGTAGGAGCACAAATCGTGTGGAGGTCATTAACAACAGGGCAGATAAACCTTTTGCTTTTTATTCCCATTCTGGGGTCAGAGTTGACTCGCTGAGTCAAAACACTTCACCTAAGCACTGATAGGAATTTCTCATTGTGAATATTTATCCAGAAGAAAAAAAAAGAAAGAAGAGGAAGCAGAATCAATACCAGTTCAACTGAACTGACTGAGTGCAATCGAATGCAAGTCATCTGTCTGTTATCTGAATGTATAAAAGTGTATCGGCTCTTATGTATATGTGTATGTAAATGGAGGCAGAAAGTCTGTTCTGAGCAGCTCCACAGGAAACGATACCGATATGGAGTCAAAGGTCACAGTCAAAGCCAGTCAAAACTATTTTTCAATTCCTATCAATGTGCGTTTTAGTGAGGATGTTTCTATTTAAAAGGCACAAGAGCAATTGACTCTATTAAATTTGTTGAGCTGATATTTGTGCCACCAAGCCTTTGAACAATTTGGATAAAATAAAACTGTATTAAAAGTTCAAATTCAATATGTGAAGCTGACAAACACAGCATTGAAAACAGTGTCCTTACCAGTGAAGGCTAGACAAAGGCAGCTGCATGCAATGAGAAGGGTGTTCCTCCTCCCATCAACGTTGAACTTCATCTTCATTTGTCCAATCGAGACCCTCATGACATCTTCTTTCAACTTTATGTACCAATAAAAAAATCCCACTGCCGTGGAACAACCAGGCGCTTTGACCCCTCCGCACCTTCGCCTGTAACCTAGATGAACGGACGTCCAACGTTCTAGCTCAGTGAAGCTGGTGCACACTTCCAGCTGGGTCAGAGCCAGCTGATACCGTAACATGAACAGATGACAACTTGTTCTCTCTTGACTCTTCTTCTCTTTGTTGGTCTGATTGCGCATGCTGGGAGTGACTAGAGGGTGGAGTGTGTTGGTACTGGGAGGCCTGTAGGGGAGGCACCTGTTGGTGCTCACCAGTTTGAGGTTGTGACTGTGGGTGGGAGGAAGAGGAAGTGGGGGTGAACTGGGATAAAGGAATGGCAGTAGGCTATGAGTTGGGACAATGGAGATATTTTAGGGAGATTTTGTTGATTGGGTACGAAACAGTGGTTTGGAGCTGAAGTGGTTAACAGGTGGCATCATCATCCCCAACTAATTTAACTTCTAATGCCTTATTCATCCTGTTATTGACCTTTTCCTGCTAAATTAAATTTCCTCTGCCTTTTCCACCCCCTCAGACATTCACACCCCCACATTGTTCTGTGTTGTGTCTGGTTCACAGGCAGTTGGAAGCAATGGTTTGTGCTCAATTATTCAAGTTACTTTTGTCATAAAGCGGGGCTAAAGAAATGGCTTGGGAAGCAGCTAGTACAACAGAAAAGACATCATCCAACAGATCACATAAGACATGATTTGATTTTATATAGTTGTGATGCAAGTCATCAAAGGTAATGCATGTATATGACTGAAAATGAGGTTGCAGAGGAAGAAGCCTAGAATGTAATGTAAATGTCTCGGAAGACACTACTAGTATTAATGGAGAGGTTTTATATGGTTTCGTCTGAGCCTGAGGAAGGAAAAGCTTGTTAAAGATATTGCAATAGAGATGAATATATATGGTTGCTATAGAAATGGTAAAAGAAGTGAAGACTAAAAGTGCTATGATTGATGAGGCGAAGGCCTTGGAAGCAACATGAAGGATCCCAGACGCAGCAGGATCAGGGATCCTTCATGTTGCTTTTCATTCGGTTGACGTGTGTATTTCAAGGGTCATAAAGTTATTTTGTCGGTTCTAAAAGAAAACGCGCATTTTCTTTCCATCTCTCCATCTCCTTCTGTCTGTAGCTTTTCATTACCTCCTTTTTTGTATCTGAGGTCATCTTATCATCTCTCCCTCATGCCGGTCAGGATTTCCAGTGTGAAAACACAAACAGGCAATAAATCAGAGCCAGTTGTGGGTTGAGAGAAGGAGAATGTCTTCGACTTGCCCCCCTTTGCGTGCCACCACTCCCAGTATAAATACATCAGTCAGACTGGCCCCTGTGTGTTTTTGTGCATCTGTCAAACAGCCTGTCTTCTCAATGCTACAGTATCATGCAAGGTCAAAATGTGAGATAATAAGCTAAGGATAGAAATGAGTGCAATTCAAACAGTAGTGCGGCAGTAATGATCCAGCCAGGTCTATAATATTGAAACCCTATCAGCACTGTCACCACAATGAGCTGCTGTGAATGACTGAAGACTTTCAGCCTTCACATGCTGCAGCTGACAAGAGCTCAGAGTGAATGTATGCAGGAGTGTGTTTCCACAGAGGGGTATGAGGGAAGCCCATGTAACAGTAACCAGCTCCAGTGTATGTCCATGTGTATGTGTGTGTGTGGGCATGTTATTAATAGCAAAAGAGACAGGTGATGGGGCTTTTCATATCCTCCCGTCAGACCTTTATTTTAAAAAACAAAACAAAATCAAAGCGCATGACTCAAAGTGTGTTGTGAGAGGATCTAAAAGTAGGTGTTTGTGTGTGTGTATGTCTTCAGGAAAGCGAGACACTGAGAGACACAGGTCTCCCGTAGTGTATAATGGGAATTCCACAGGCTGTTGGTGCAGCTGGTGAAACGAGTTGGCATGCTGCTCTGCGCACTTCAACATAAGAATAACCTCTATGCAAACACACACATGCACCGATGCTGACAATACACAGAGGATTACTAAGGTTGCAGAAATATCCACAAAGCATGTGGCACACACTCCAGCACATTCTGACACAGGGAAATGAAAGGCATACAACTTGCTCATTATAGCATCTGGTTTGTCTTGGCGTTTATGTGTTAACACCTACACATATGATACTGGATCCACACTCTTAAGACCTAGAATTCTCCTATTACACCAAGAAACACACCGATAACTTATTGTCACAAACATATACAGTGTGTCATTGACATTGACAAGATTAGTATGTTTCATGCAAATGCTCTTGCGCACAAAATGGAATTCTGGATATTTTACAATTTCTATGGTATTTCTGAACGTCTCCTTTAAGAATTTCTCAAAGTCTGTTTTAATACAACAGTCGAGTTAATATGAACACTGTAACAGGCCTTGCTGCCGTAACCATGCCTTTATTTAAAGACAATATGAGGGACAAAAAGGGTGGTTCACACTAAAAAAAGTTTAAGTTTGGAAGATATCCACTTGATCCTAGAATGAGAAACCTATTTCAGTGTTCATCTGGGCACTTGTCTGATTTTTTAAGAGAGACTTGACAACTGCTGCTCATTTCTCAAGATGTTTTTCATTTCAGGTTGTTTGGTTTAATGTTCCCTCCTCACGGGGTCTCCGATCCCAGTCTAGTCTATTTTCCTTTGTTGTACCTGGCTGGTGGAATGAGTTGCCCTGCTCCACTTGACTAGCTGAGACTATCAACACCTTTAAAAAACATTTGAAATCTCACAACACGCTCACACCAAAAAGAAAAAAATTGTCTAATTGTCTAGCACTTAACAGTTTCTAGCATGTTCTTCTTCTTGACACGTTTAGGTCTTATCATAGTCTGCCAAGTAAAGTAAAGTAAAGTAAAGTACAGAAAAGTAAAGTAGACAAAACACAGATCTAAAATTTGTCTGGTTAACAAACATACCATCCTCTATATGATAAACGATGAAAATATAGATTGTAGTTTTCTCAAAATAGATATTGTGAAAATGGTGCAGGTGAGGGTCAAGGCTGCAATGGACTTAATATTACATAGTCTAATGTTATATGAGATTTACAAGTCATTGTATTTTTCTCCTGTTTGGCCAAGAATTCTGTATTAGATATCACTGTATAGTTTTTCATGCATGGAAATGGTACATCAGGAAGAAGGCGGTTCAACACAACAACAAACAATAAATGTTTTAATGTTTCATAGGGTTTTGAACGGGTCGGTGGGTGTGTGGTTGAAGCTGGCGTCCGCGAAGATGGCCAGGGTGCCCACCGTGGTGAAGACGACAAAGATCCAGAGGAACATGCGGTCCACTACCATGGCCACATACTGCCAGTCCTCCTTTAACTGGATGAAGTATACAGACAGAACGATGAGGACGAGGATAGAAGGTGACAGATGGATGGATAGATGAGATATAAAAAATGAAACAGATGGCATGGAAGAGGTAAGAAAAATGGGCATAAAGAAGGAGGTGTGAAGAGAAGAGGAAGATAGAGGGGACAAAAGACACAAGGGTAAGAGTGTGAACGAAATGGTTTTGTTAAAAAACGAATCAGTGAATATGTTAGGAAATCAACAAATAATCTTACAGCTTCATAGTCCTTCTCCGACTGCAGAGCCTCAGCGATATATGTGATGGCTTCTATGGCCGACTTGAGCTCATCAGGTAGCGTAAGGTAGCTGCTTGGGCCATCAATAAATTTTCTTAGGTCCGTGCAAAAGCCTTCTGGCTGAAACCTGCACATCACAATGAGAATGCTAAAAGAACAACACTTTGAATGCACACGACATTTTAATCTAACCAATAAATCTCATGTTGATTCATCAGAAATGGCATGAGTCCACATAAAGTGTCAACACCCGAACTGAACAGATGCACACAAGCCTGCAGAATGTACAACATGCAAGCAGGTGACAATCCACACTAATTAAAAGCTGTGAAATTGTCAGGCATTTATGAGGCAAGCTGCACGTCTCCTTTGCACTCTTCTGTCATTCAGAGAGGAACAAAGAGAAGGTCAGAGAAGCTCCCCGAGCTCACTCTGCCCGTGTGGGAGTCGCCGCTCTGCATCTGCTGAGTGGACTGAGAAACCGTATGTGTGTGTGTGTTTGTGTACATGTTTCCGTGTTTACTTGTTGCCCTCAGTTAACAACCATGAGTTGCAACGAGGTGCGAGAAGTTGCTTGGGTAAGCTACGAGAACTTTCCTGTGAGTGTCTTCCTAACTCTCTGACCTTTGTTGTCACTCGTTACTCTTCACATGACACATGTCACGACAGCAAATCAAATAAATGTTCATTATTAGAATCACAACAAAGATATAAAATTAGAAATCACAACTTTTAGAAAAAATAAAACTAGAACTAAGGTTTTATCTATTCAGCCCCACTAAAGGTGAACTTTGGTGTCACTAATTGATGCACTGGGTTTGTCATTCCTTGGCACTATGAGAACAATGTTGGCTGCCTGTCAAACCAATCATCATAAAAACAATCATAAAGAATCAGTTAAAGGGTGGAAACAGTAGCGTAGGGACAATAATCTCAGTGTTTGGTGAAAGTGAAAAGATTGTTACAACAAACATTTGCAGAGCCTGAAATCACTCATGAAAAAACGGTGGGCATACAACTATAAGTTAACATAACCAACCCCCTGTGGGTCCTCGTGACCTCGTCCAAACAAACTTGAATTAGAATTGGCAGAACAGCTGCACATCTGTTTTCTTATGAAACACCTCAAATATTAAACACCTCTTCTGCTTAGAACCTTTGACAAAAACAAAACCCCTGTTCAATGATGATTTTAGTTCAGTCAGTTCAGCACCAGAGGGCAGCATGGTACCATACCATCAACTGAAAAACATGAAACGGGTTGGTGTTACCTGGCAGACAGGTCAGAGCAGAGAGCTGCTTGGCATCCAGTGCACGAATGTGGGGGGTTTACAATGCAAATGTACCTGTGAGTGTGGCAGGCGAGGAGGCAGTGACCTAAGAAAGGTGGAGCCTCATCAGACAGAGAGAGGTAGGGAAAGACAGCGGGAGAGACAGAGCATGGCCTCCTTACCCCCACCCCCCACTCCCACTCCCTTCGTGGTTCCAAGTAGCACTTCATCAGCGAGAAGTAAATGACTATTCAGGAGACTAATTAAACTAAAACTGGCTGCGTCTGGTGCCAAGACATGCACTAATCCCAATTAAGAAGGTGCGTGCGGGTGTGCACGCGCGGGCTCAAGAGACACACTGCTGTCTCATCAAAATGCCGTAATAGAGCCTCCCTCCCCCCTTCCTCTGTCACCTGTTCCTTCACGGAGAAACACAGCGTGCCGTTTCACTGTGTCATAGAGTTGATTTGTGCAGGTCATTAATATTTGAGCATTAATTCCTTGCTGCCTCCAGCCTTTCCCTTTAGACATATTTCAGTTCTCATAATATGTGAAGGATAGAGCAGCATCACATCCTTCCTGTGTGCAAAGTACAAACACCAGGATTAGACCAATAGAACAGTTTGTAACCGATTGTATCTCCTTATAGTGGCAGTCACTATGTGTTTCACTTTGTGTTTAGAATGTAACACTAAGATCTCACCTTAATGTTAATGGTTTTATTAGTTGCTTATATTTTTAGTGTGAGTTGAATAGCAGCTCAAATATTTGCATAGTGCCAGTTTCTATCAGGAATCACAAGCAGACATAAGATTCAATATACTTCCCAAACAACTTGTTCTCTGGCCACTTCTAAACCTGGCACACAACTCCAAAAACAATGATGAGCTTATCTGACAGCCTAAATATTGGCATGAAGGGGGGATTGTTCTGCAAACACATTAAAAATAGACTTTGCACACAAGACACCTGATATGTGACAGTGTGTTTGCTTTTAAGACTTGATTTTTGCAGCCTGGAGCAAAGCAAGGAGCCACCTAAAATGTCAGAGTGCATTACCTTGACTTTTCGATGTGGACAACTGAGATTTACTTTATCTGGTATGCGACATACATTATGGAAAAACGATGCTTTTAAGTGCATACTAAAATGCTGTTTTTCTATAAAGTACCAGATAATGTAAACCTAGTAAAGGTTATTAAAGGGCAGTATGAAATGTATTAAACTGCTTCATAAATATGACATCATCAAAAGTCCCCGAGATGGCATCTTCTGGACTTTTTCAGCTGAAAGTAGGGAGATATCTTAATGTAGGAAAGTAAGAGGGAAGTTTATTACCATTCATATACCCCCAAACACCATAAAAAGTCTTTACCAGGCCCTGAAATCCAGGAACCTTCCTACTTGAGGGAATTGTGATTTCCATTTCTACAGTGGTGCTAAAGCCCTGTGAAGAGTAAGCAAATGATCCCACTGACATATCAAAAATGCAGCAATTGGTCACTTCTTAGGTGTTCAGCTCACTTTTAAAACCACCAGGTGTGTAAAATGGTGCACACTATTTGGCCAAGCAGCAACGTTCAGCGCTTCAGGCTCTGCTCTGCTCTGATGGCCCCCTGGATATCCAGAAAGCACTACTTCCTGACCAGAGAATTTTTGGGGAGTAGAATTTGACCTTTGTTCCTCCAGTAAAAACAGAAGTAGAGGATCTAAGTTCCTCAAAAGGCACCTGTGGTGGAACCAGGCCTAAAGATAACCTGATACACACCTTACATTTGAAATTCTATGAATACTAAAGGCAGAATATTAACTACAGAATCCATTTATCATTCTTACGACTTGTCCTCTTAAGGGTCGCAGCCTATCCCAGCTGTCGTTGGCGATAGGCGGATTACACCATGTAAAGGTCGCCAGTCTATCACAGGGTTGACATATAGAGTCAGACAACCATTCACACCTATGTGCGAATTAGCGTCACCAATTAACCCTCTAACTGCATGTCTTTAGGCAGTGGGAGAAAAGAGGAGTACCCAAGGAAAGCCCATGAAGGAATAAGAATATCCAAACTCCGTCATTAGATTTTGTACTATCAATATAATCAATGAACAGTATATACCGTAATGCAATTCACAAAAGCTAATACTCTATAATTAGCTATAATCAAAGCCATTCTATAAGTATAACACCTTTAAAATCATGTTTGTAAGTCCACACAGTCATGTGCACAATTATACATTCTTTTAGATTATTTGCTGAAACACACAACTATATACAATCACATGCACAAGCATAAATACTGACAAACACTTACAACCCAATAGCATGCTTCATCTCACCTGTTGGGCTTGGGAAACAAGATGGAGGAGTCTGGTTTGCGAATGAAGTATTCGTCAGCTACTTTGCTGATGGAAAAGTGTTTCTCTCTGCGGGGTATGGTCTCCAGGGACAGGGGGGTCTCCACTTTTGGCCGCAGCATGCCAAGGTAAGGAGGAAGCATGTGGATGAAGATCTATAGGAAGGGAGGCAAAGTAAAAAACAACAGAGTTAGTCATTTTTTCTGAAAATCAGAAATGGAAAAAAAGACTAATTTTCAACATTTCTTTGCCTGAAAATCACATAAATAAAAAAAATAATAAATAATAAATAAAAATAAAAAGATTTATTTAACTGTACTTTCAAATTTCAGCCAATGGGTTGTTGGTTCTCACCGAGCTCCCAAATCCATCCTTTCCCGGTATTCAAAATCCATTTGTTTGGATTCTTGTTTGATGATTTATGGGACAACTGAAATGTACTTGCCCTGTATTTGCCTATTACGGGTGAGCAATGACTCAGAGTGTTGAACTGAGCGGTGAGATAACCTTTGAGAACAGTTGCTGCTGAATGATGTGGGTGGGGAAACCAAATGGGTAATGCTTTCCAATTCTTCAACGTCTACTCTCAAGGTGTCCTTGAGCATGAATGCTGGATGCTCCAGTGGAGCTTCTTAGCAAAGGAAGTCACTGGGAAACTATCTGTGCAGTTAAAATAGGGGGAACAAATCAAGTCAGTTTTTTTTATATAATTATCAGTTCCTTGTCAGCTTACAAACAAATATAAATGATATAAGAGAACTTGAACTGAGGAAGATAGGGACATGGTGGTTACTCATTGGGTGATTAATTTGTCCAAATCTCTGAAGTCTAATAAATTCAATGAGTGACTTTTCTTCCTTATAAAACATCTGCAAATCCTAATATTTCTTGGAAACCAGCAGCAGGATGTGAATTATGCTGTTCATAGATCAAAACTTGGAGACGTTTGGAAAAGGTTTTGAGAAAGAATTCATTTCAAATGTATTAGTTCACACAATTCTGATCATTAAAACAAATAAAAGCTTTTCTATGTGGCTTTCTTGTAAACAAACAAAGAGATGTCTACATTCATTGTTGTTCACCATGACGCACTGTGTCTATTCTCAAGGCCGGACACACTTCACACTCCATGTCGTGTTTCATCCTCATTAAACTCAGACAATATACTCAAATGTGTGCATCCACTGTTTGCTAGCTTTCAGTGTTTTTTCCAGTTATAGCTATCTTGGGAATGAAATGAAAGGTCTTGGAATGAAGAAGGAAATAAACACATACACAACACAAACAACACAGTCAATTTCTGACACTAATATTCTGAGTACTAATCTCGCCTTTGCACATTTCACACTAATCATCTAAAGAGTAGGGGTGAAAGAAGCAGAGCTTAAACTATTCCTTTACCCAATAAATCCAGTACCAGTACCACCACCTCTGTTCAACCATGCGAATTACCTGTACGCGTACAAGCCTTTGTGGGATGAATGTTCTGACAGAAGTGTGACAGAACTTGAACTCAAGGTTGGATAATAATTAAGACTGCAACCAGGAGGGAGGGACATCACCTTGCGAACCCACATGGGCATCTGGTGGGTGTTGGGGGATCGGTGGTGCAGGTTTAGAACGACCACACTGAGGATGACTGAAAATGTGACCAAGATCATGGTGAACATGATGTAGTTGACGATGATGGGCACACCCAGCGACGTCTCAGGAATCTTATCAGCCAGCAGCAGCAGGAACACAGTAAGAGTCAGAAGTACGTTAATGGACAAACCCATCTTCTCACCTGATAGGACAAAATTAGA
Organism: Ctenopoma multispine; assembly: GCA_034779795.1. Taxonomy (NCBI): domain Eukaryota; kingdom Metazoa; phylum Chordata; class Actinopteri; order Anabantiformes; family Anabantidae; genus Ctenopoma; species Ctenopoma multispine. Next base: position 13,387,131 of record JAUYWH010000010.1, on the reverse strand, counting down.
CAAAAATTTAGACTCATATTATAACACATTTATGTTTTAGTTGATGTTTGTGAAAACGTTACGCTCACACACGTGCAACCTCTGGCTAAACAGTTTCCAAGGTATGTGACCTTGTGTTATTGTATGTGCTTAAATGAGTCATAAACATGGTGATGCAGAATGGCTCTTTTAGGACTGTATGCTCGGTTCATCTAATGAGGAAAAAGCTAACCACCTCTCTTTTAGAAGAGTATAAGACACGTTATGTTGTGCCGCAAGAAGTCATTTTACAAATCGAGATCAATTTACATATGATTAATACTACTCAGCCTGGGTAATTTCTGGGTTTTGAGATCACATATATAAAAATAAAACCAGCATTTTATGGGCACGACATGGGAAGATTCTAATGCTGTTGGTCACATTATAGGAGATACATTATTTCTTGAACGAGGACCCATCATCACCAATCTTATTCTTGCAAGGAGTGCAATAATAAATTGATGGAGTACCTCTTTAACATGCATAACTCTATGAACACAGTCTTTTGATTAACTGGGGCATGCAAATATGTCACTAAGTATTCTTTCTCCAAAGCACGTGTCAAAGGTCATTACTTGTATCAGCCATGACCTTGCATTACACTGTGGTCCACAGAGATATGCTGCATTATAGATCATTCTCTATGAAATAAATGTAAACAAGGCTATCAGAGAAAGTGTAGTGAACAAAGTACAAGCTGATTACTTCAGGTTGTTGGAGGCTTGATTTCTAACCTTTTCACTTTGAGCTTATTGATTCAGCAGTGCTCCCGGAAACAATGATCTAATCTGAAACTGAATCGTTTGTGCCAGTAATTGGACAGATGTGTGATTGCCCAATTCAAACAGACCACACAGACACAATTAGGAAATCAAACGGCGTTAGCAGTTTTAGAGAGCAATGGTGTGGCAGTAATGTCCTAACCAAAACTACATTGAGGTGAACACCGCATGCATTACCCAGCAGAGCGTCACAGTGAAGCTAATTGTCCTTCAATCATCTTAACCTTAAGCTTATAGTAAACTGGTTTCTACCTGCATCAGGAGGCAGGTAGAAGTTAAAGATGGCGATGATTGTGATTAGGATGCATGGTATGATGATGTTCAGGACGTAGTACAGAGGCTTCCTCTCGATGATCAGGTAAAACGTCACGTCCTCGTAGTTGTCATCATTCATGTTCTTCCTGCTTGGCTTGTGCCTGATGTACCACTCGCCACCCTCTGGAGATGCATTCACATTTGAAGCAGTTTGAAAATTGTTCAATTAGCATCAGCAAATTTACATCAAAAGCAACAAATCTGCATACCACAGAGGGATCCAAACAAAACTGCATACACAATCAAAAGCAAAAGACACTCAAGTGACCATGTTTTAGATATTAAGCTAAAGCAAGTATAAAGTATCTAATGAGAGAAAGATAAAAACAGAACTGAGTCAGTGTTATTGTGTAAAATGTGGTATCAGTTTCTCCTCTTTTAAAAAAAGCTAAACTCCTACATGAATCCATTAAACCGTCCTTGTGTATGTCTGTCATCTATCCATCCATCAAACCATCCATTTGTTTTCCCACTAAACCCTCACCGCTAAAAGCCTCGTCGAGCAGGATCTCGCGTATCTCGTTGCCTTTTGAGTCCCGTGCATACTGCAGGTCGATCTCTGTTGAGTCATATGTGTAAGAGCGAAACACCATACTGCAGTTTTGCCAGTCAAATGGAAAATATGTTACCTAGGCAGAGAAATAGGTAGACAGTTAACACATAAGGTCAGAGGGATGTGCAGGCTTCAGAAAAAAATAGAAAAGGGCCAAAGTGTCAAGTTTGTGTTGATGGTCACCTTAACTCCACAGGAGCTGCAGTACAGTGCAGGGGGGGTCCAAGTTACCTTTCCGTTACTGTAAGCCTGAACATGGACATGCAGGGCCACATCAAACACACCATCATTACTGCAAACAGAGATTAATACAAAATATTAATTCAAATGTAATTATTAAATCAATCTTCTACTAACGGTTTTGTTTATTGATCACTATGATGCTACTTATACGCCTATATGACTCACACTGTGGGCAATATTTAATATATACTAATAAAAGATAGTAACCACTATTGATTATTGATCCCCTTGGGGAAATTGTTGTTGGACAACAATTGTTGTAGGGTTTCGGTGTCTTGTCCTAGGAATCCAAGCATTGTCCCTGGGGTTCATAGATGACTGTTCTACCATTTGAGCTACTGCCACCTAAACTTAGTGAGGTACATGTTAGTTGTGGAGGGCCACGTCAGTCCCATTCAGCGTTTCTAAACTCCTGTACTTGTTTGAAGACCTTTGAGTAACAATTTAACAAAAGACACATCACCATTGTTTTTACATATGGAAACAGCTGGTCTGCTACTAGCTACTAGTCCTGCAAAACACAGGTCTGATCCCAGGAGGGAGACCTGAAAGCCACCTCTTGGTCTCCATCCCTTCCAGAAAACTGATCAGCAGAATAACCTCAAACTGATCAGCCTGATTTATCAGCGTAAAGGCACCAGTCAGTTCGGCGTTGTTGCTTCTCATGAACCATCCAACACACTGTATCCTATTGTTTCGTATCATACGTTAATGTCTTGCTTTGTCCTAGTCTCAGGCCACAGTAATATTGATAATTAATTATATAACGTAATGTCAATTATTCAGAACAGGACTGAACATGTACTCTCACCCTCGCTGACACACATCATTCAGTAGCATCACTGTAGGTTTATATCTTTCTGTTAACCAGCCCTATTGTCTCTTTATTCTGGGAAATAAAGCAGAGTCCCTACAGATGGAGTAACGCTGTGGTCGGAGTGAGCAGAATCAGAGTAATCATGTGATGTGTGTCTGGTTATTATTGTCCTTCCATTCCTTCCATGCACATCAGTGTTTGGCTGCAGTCCTACAGTTTACAGCACGGCCGCACTAAAACATTTAAATTGACGTGGACAAAATGGAGATGCTCGACACTTTTTACAGGACGCTTCTAAGTGCAGCACTAATGTTGGATGTATACAAAGCTGTTTCGCTCGTTAAGCTCATAACACTATACACAACAAAGACATAAAGTCAATTAGCTGCAGATTTAGCTGTCTGTCGTGGGATACTGTTTGACTTTTACAGCTCTGGTAATTTAATAGTGAGGAGTTTGTGTCCTTACAGTCTGCCCTCCTTAAACCGTGTCCCTGTGAAGGTGCTGCTGCTATAATGACCATCATTGATCACACACAGAGCATGTTTTTGCATTTATGTTTATACGCATACATTATTTTTGTGTGCGTGTGTGTGTGTATGTGTGTGGCTGCAAAGCCAAACACAAACACAAGCTGAATGAGCTGAGCAGTGCCATCAGCTCAGTTATTAGGGAGCCATGCTGCTTAATTGCCTACAAAGTGTTGATGAATGGAGCAGTGGGGATATTTACAGTGGTGCTGATAGGAATGTGGACTGTATATGTATGGGGGCGTAGGAAAAGAGATGACACTTGCTGTTTTTCTTTTTCTATTTAATGCTGTAACATATAGTTTTTCCATTTCAGTGGTGCTGTACTGTACCTGGTCTTTAAGACGACGTCCACTGGGTGCAGCTGTGTGGTGCTCTGGCTCTAACAATCTGCTGCCAAGCAGCCAGTTTAGCAAATTCTATTGTGTGACTTAGCACATGGCGTAGTTAGGGCCACACAGAAGTTCACTTGTAAGTGTTTGTCAGTTATATGCAGTGGTGTAGTGGTGTCTGGAGAAGTGGGTATACTGTAAATGTAGCCCCCAATTTTTTTTGCGCCCTACACAGCA
>JAUYWH010000010.1:13352325-13381216 GCA_034779795.1 Ctenopoma multispine | reverse complement strand
AAACAGACAATGTCAGAAAAAAACTGACGTGTCTGCAGCACATAAATGCTGTCAACGTGGATGTAGACTGTCACAGTGTGTGGACTGAAAAGCGCCGTATGACCGCGTATACCCTGTATTACACTGCAGAGTATACCCGTAATAGGGGCATTTAGAAGTGGGTATACGCCGTATACCTGCGTATACCCCGGACTACACTACTGGTTATATTTGTAATAACATTTATACCGTAAATAATTGTATACTCAGTCCTATTCCCCATTATTTACAGTGTTTTGTTCATCAAATTATGTTAAGTTTTGCTTGCGCAAAACGTGATGGAATCTATAAATCAAATAATAGATTTGTCAAACAAATCAATCAATTGCACTATTATGTTGTTGCTTTTCATGACAGCAGAAGGTCATGTGTTGTTTTTTTTTTTTGTTCTTTTACTGGGAGAACCTCAGATTGTACAGCTGCAGGAAGGAAGGACCCACGTCAGTAAAACTGAGGCCCACGAGAAAACCAACCTAACTAAAACCTAAAATGTATAAATGTTGAAAAAGTGACGAAGTCCTCTCTGTTCTTCCGATGAATAAATCTCAATGTGAGTGCAGTGCTTGTGCTTACTTATTGATGAGGACAATGTCAGGCAGCCACACCTTCCCAGCGGGGATACGCAACACCTCAATCCCATCGTGCTCTTTTGGCTTCCATGACAACCGATGATCTGTCCATTCCTTTAGTTTAAAAATTAAGAAGAGGCATGTGTATCTATGCACAAATGTGGGAATTAACCATAATTACATACAAGGTCAAGGACATCATGGACGTTTTGCATTTTGAAAAGTAACCAGTTTATCATTTTATCAGTTTGTTTTCATTTTTCCACTGCTGTAATTAGATTCCATAGGGAAGTTTTCCCTGTGCATTTGTTCTTGCATAACGAATACAGCATTTGCATAATTTTTTATTCCCTCTGCATTATTATGACTACTCCAAGCATTTTCACTTGGTTATTTGTGTAGCGTATTGGCACAGATCTGTACATAAAGGGGAGTTATTCACTTTCAGTTCAGTTTGTTAATGGATCCATGCAACTTTCTCCCTTACTGCAGCTAAATGCAAACACATTGATAATAGAGTTGGGAATGTTTAAAATGTATCCCTCAAATTTTCAGAATTAACTTTAACTTACGCTCCTAGTGCAACAAACATGCATTAATAGCTGCTACACTGTTTGGTGAAAGGTTAAAATTAACCTACCAGATTCATGACAACAATGGTGCTCATTTCTTCATTTTTCATATTCTGAAAGAAGAATACAAGGAAATATCTCGGTCACTGTTGCCTATTATGAGTAACAGTAGCACATTTCTTATTAAAACAGGGTCAGTATAAACTAGAAGGATCTTATACAGTGGATTAAGTTGTCCTACAGTACAGTATAGTATCTTCCAATGCTGTTGTAGTGAACACTCAGTCTTCTATGCAGCTCTATACACAACAATGTGCAATACACCATGTTTCCTGCCACCTGTTGATCATATTTGTACAGCAAAGTGTGTTACATGTCAGTGAGCCTTGGGTGCACATGATGACCCTGTTGGCAGTTCACTGGTTGTCCTCCCTTGGAGCACTTTTGGTAGTTACTGACCACTTCACACCGGAAACACTTTACAATACCTGGCATTTTGTCATCTAGTCTTCCGACACATCAACTACAACAACTGAATGTCAACTTGCTATCCCACGTCTTATGTATCATTGTAACAAGATAATCAATATTTCCCTTTTACCTGTCAGTGTCAATGAGTATTTCAGTGGCTTTTCAAATTAATTCACCTTGGAAATTAATTAAAAGACCTGAGTCCAGATTAGCTAATAGAACTGACCAGCTAGCTGCATACCTGATAGTTAATGCGGAACATTTTTCTAGGACTTCTACTGTAAATCTAGACTTAAACCAGCTAAGGCATTGACTGCTTTACTTTACTTGGCGTATATATGAGTGAATATGCATACCACTGTGCACATGAATTTGTATGGGAGCATGCAATTGTCTATCTAGCGGGAAAGCAGAGCTGCCCTGAGCCAGGCCTGCTATTTAAAACACTGCGAGGAATGTCAGGGAGACAGCTGGGACAGAAACGGAGAGGGGGGGTGACTTAACCATCTCTCTCACTTGCTCTCACACAAACATCACACATATCTTTCTCATCACTGACGTAATACTTCCTTTAATTGTTTCAATAGGAACACTGCAGTTATCTAGCTGGCTGTTTCTGAGAAGATGGGAACTCTGGCTCCAAGTGGGTCAGTTTTCAAGATCGTTTCACTCCAGAACTTAAGCTCCCGTATGACATCCTCTCCAGAGTGAGACTGACCTTGAGTGGAGGTGTACTGTAAGGAGTATGCTCCGTGTAGATGTGTGTGTGTGTGTGTGTGTGTGTACAGTACACAACAACTGAGGTTCCTGCTGAACAATACATCTACAGTGTTATGATGATTCACAAATACATCATACAATTCTTTAACAGAGTTTCAGATCATGAAAGAACAATATTGTTTTATCAGTTTTGACTTGCAGTGTGTCTAACACAACATGTCTCCACAAGGAACAGCCAGACCAAGAAAAAAATGATTGTGAGAGGATCCCATCATAAGGATGGGAGGTTGCTTTATAGGTAGAGCAGTTGTCCATGAATCCCTGAATTTGATGGTTTGGTTCCTGGTTCTCGATGGCCATGTTCTTGTGTCCTTCGGTAAGATACATAACCCCATAGTAGCACTATGATCTATGTGCAGCTGTCCAACAATTTCCCTCATGAGGAGCAATAAAAAAAAGGATCACTAAACTACTGAACAGAAGAAAGTTCCAGCAGTAGTTAGGGGGGAAAGGATGAGTATGATCTTTCAGTTTTGAAAGCCAAGCAGAAAAATAAAAAGAAATGTAGTGTCCTGTTGTGTTTCCATAGTTGCCTTTTACCTTTTTATTTAGTCGCACAAGCAGAAACGCAGTCTGAGAAAGCTGCTAAAAACCTATATCCCAGCATGGATAAAGAGATATGCAGTATTTCTTAATGATAGCATGACTTTGTGCCATTTGGCTCAGCAGGCCAGCAAGTACTGCATTCAGAAGCAGATGGAACTCATATATATATTCACAGTTTTGAATAGAAAAACATAAATGCTGCATTTACAGCACATGCACAGTAGGGTATTTTGTTATTCTGTCATCTGCAACTAAGAGTATGTGGTCCTCAGCAGTGGAGAAGTCACCGTACTTAAATCCTTTATAGAGAGTTTCATATGTGAAAATCAGACTTCAATAAAAAGAAACAGATAATACGTAACATAAAAACATAATGTCTCACCAGTCCAACAAAGGAGGAGAGGGTCATACCCACACGAACCACCACCCTCTCCTCAGTGGTGCGTGCTGGCCGGACCTTAACGTTGTAGTTGGTGAACAGCTTCTTCATCAGAACCTTCTCCATCTCAGTGGCCCCTAAACAACACATTAAGAGTGCTTTAATGATGTGCCAAGTTAATACTTCAAACTGATTCAATTAAAATGTAGAAAAGTCTGTTGAGGAAACCGAGACCATACAGCAAACGTTTATTTTTAATGTTGTCAACTTATAAAATGATCCAGAACAATTTCCGTTAAAGTTTCTCTGGGGTCTTCTCTGAAAAACCCAAACTGGTGACAAGTGGGCGTGTTTCTAACGGATTGGCATCCAAGTTGTGTTTTGGATTCTTATTTGAGAACCAATGAGCCCTCTAGTGTCAAAAGCCAGAGAAGTCCTGCTTTTTCCTGCTGTGTGTTGTTGAAAATCGTTGTTAGCTGTAAACCTAAAACGTTAGATCTTGAAGCCAGAATTTAGACACTTCAAATCAAAATTGTTGTTTGGCAAAAAGCAAAGAGTTGTGGATGTATTCCCCCTATAGGTAATACAGCAGGTAGTAATTTCAAGGAGTCCCAGGAGATTAAATCTCTGGGAATTCAAATCAACTCAACTAATGCTATATATATTTCAACTCCATCAGCTCTTAGAGTAAAGTTCGAATTCAGCTGTGTTTTGGGACTGAAATAAAATGTAAACATTAAAAACTAGGAGTTTGGATTCCTGCAGAGGGGCAATGATGACAAATTATTCCAATTATAACACTGCGATGAGCAGACTTACATGTGTAGAGGTATAATACACAAATCTACTTTGGTAACGTGTGACTTCAAATTTATAGTGTTGACCAGTAACGTGACCTTTAAGGAACAATGGAGCATCCATAATGGAGGAAACTATTTTAGCTTTAGCTGTGTTGCACCATTAATTTTTACACCATCTCTTGATGGTTATAAATGTCTCCATAAATATTGGAATGGCTTGCAGACAGCCATGAGACAGGAATCACACTTTTAAACAGTGTGAATTTGTCTTGGTAGTGACCAAGCTAACTAGCCTGCCAAGCGAGAAGCAGTAAATTCACTAGTTTAGGGAGCTTTCTTCACCTTCTAGTAACTCTGAATGAAAATAGTGGTGAACTGTACCTGGGTAGAGCAGTTCAACAACTATTCCTGTTAAGTGGTCACTATGTCACCAAGCTGCTAGAAGTGATAATACTGAATAATCCATATAATATCATATCATAGTCTTAAAATTGTACACTTGTACACAACTCAAACTCATGCATCCTTCCATTCTTATACATAACTCCTGTTTTGTTTGCACCGATTTCCTCCTCAGCGTTGGAAGGTTAGAAGCATTTATAATGAGCAGCTCTAGTGACGCAGCATTCATCCCGTTTGGCATAGCTGTGGCCCCAACAGGATCTGACCTGACAGGAATAAATGACAACAATCCCCCAGCAAGGCACCCCGCATTAGCTAGGCACAGGGATGCATGGCTGCTGATGGTTGAGGATCGAGGTGGTTGTGGAAGGTTGGAATTTAGCATTTTTCTTAACTTTTCACTGGCCTGCTCAGATGACTTGGTAAAAAGGTCAGACTGAAGTAAAAGACCAGTGAGGTCAGATGAGGAAAGCTGCTGAAGTCTAGTGCTGAGCATGGCAATAAAATACAGAAGGAAATTTAAATATCATTTATAAGCTTTCTTACTGACAGCAGTCAGACATAGTGATGAACATCAACAACAACTGTTCTTGTCCAGGAACCACTGGTCAGTTATCCAATCAGTTGTCAGAGAACAAGAAAGTTATTCAATTTCATTTAGAAATTGATGTTACTTAACTGATCATTCATTTATATCCCATTAACCTATCTGTGAAGATCAGAATAAACACCTTGAAAGAGTACATGACTCCTGTGTTCTGACCGACGCACCAACAGAGGCAGCCAAATCAATTTGACCAGCTAATAGATATCCTTCACTGTGATTAGGTCCTCTTTACTTTCTTCTGGTCATGACACCATTGTTTCCTCTTCTATGGTTTCGTATTGTTTATTCCGATGATTTTGTTTTAACTTGTTACATAAAACAAAATGTCGTATCATATTACACTTTCAGTGTTCCCGTAAGAACGTACTTGGTGCCTTACAGTGTTCACCGGGTAGTCACTGCGTTTCTAGTGAACTTTATCATGTGATGTTAGTTTAGTAACCAGGAAGCTACATTATTACCCAAAACTTTATTACATGGGGATTTTGTGTTAGATTGTGACTTACCTCCCAATGTAGTCAGGGCGCCTAAGCAACATGTCAGCAGGAGCAGGTCCAAGTTTTTCATGGCCCCCAAAAAACAACAGAACGTCTCCCCGTGTCAAAGTAAAGGTAAGTTCTTGTTTTCTTCGTTCTCTTTTCCAGTGCAGCTTACTGGAAGTCTTCAGTGTGACTTTTGCTTTGGTGAGTTTGGGCTGTTGTTGTCTGTCAGTCAGGCCAGCTGGCCAACTGCTGTCTGCTCCAATTACCTCCTAAGAAGAGGGGAGGGTGTGTGTGTGTGTGTGTGTGTGTGTCACTGTTCACCCCCTCCCAGTTCATGTGGACCCTGTCTGACTCTGCCCAGTGACATTTTACTCAGATACTGATTCTGTAGCCTTTGTACTTGGCTAAAGAAGAACATGACCGGTCTCATAACACTGTCATACTGTTATGTGACAGTGGTTTTTCTGAACCCGTGTGGATAGATTCATCACATAAGCTCGAGTGTTGCTTGTACAATGCCACCTGTTGACTCAAAACACATGCGCATTAAACAGTGGCCATGAGATGTAATAGTATTTAATGTCAGAACTGCATGACTATTACAGTACAGCCAACCACTCTAATAACTGGACTTGTAGAGGTGGTACAGCGGACATTATTCTGACCATATAATGCTAAGTTGATCAAACTATTTAAGTGCCACACACTGAAGGCTGCTGCTATTAAAAAATATCCATCCTCCCTTTATCCCTGTGCTTATCCTTTCATGCTACTGTGCTCTCACACTCATTGGTCAGCCATCCACGCCACTGTAATTTATGATCCGCTGTCACTGCCATTTGGCCCGCTGCCAATTTAATTACCATAGAAGCTAACCATTAACAGCTAACAGCCAGTGTCAAGTCACACATCAAATGAGTGGTCAGGTGGGAGTGTATAAAGCTTCTCTTGGCACTGACTCAAATTCAGTGATCTCTCCCAGATCTACCATTACAGATCACTGTTTAATTCAGAAGTAAGCAGTTAACTTCAGCTGGATTGTTCAACCATGATTGATGTCATAGAGGTTATTTTTACTAATCAACTTACATAAATGGAGATGCTGTCAGTGTAAAAACACTTTAATATAATTATATAGTTAGATGTTAGTTGGAGATGATAGTGGCAAAGTTCCCACTTTGTTTTCTAAATTAATTATATTGACAATACATCAGTGTAATGACTTTCTTTTCTGTTTACTCTCTTAATTACCCCAAAGAGATAAACTTTGTCTTATCTGAGTTTTCAGATTAAAAGTCGTCCAATTAAATGTGTTAGAATCAATTGAACAATTGAATCAGAGTACATCATACGGCTAAAGGGTTCATGAACAATCAAGCGAAATAAAGTAAGTTACAAAATCTAATAAGTTATTCCCAAACTACAGGCATTAATATATTGTTAGAAGAGCCTTCACTAAAATATTTGGGTTTCTTTCCCCCCATTAATCAACAAGAACACTGGACACTAATGCTGAATGGTAAAAAAAAATGATAAAGCCTGGTTCTTGGTTGACATCGGCTTCATGTCAAATGGTGTCATTGTCATGTAGAAAGAAGAAAAGAACATTCACAGTTTGCTGCCACAAAGTTGTTGTTTACAGTAAAATATTGTACTGAGATTTTACGTGCAGCCTCCCCCACTGATTGTTACACTCTCTGAAGATACCGTTGGAGTACACTGTAAATTAACATCTATAAATCTGCTTTGAAATCACAGAAGAAAAGATTAGAACTTTCATTCAGTAATTACTGTAGTGAAAGTTGCTGAAACGCTGCAAACAGGAACTGCCATTAGCTTTTAGCCAGTAATGGACTTAATTTGCCAGAATAAAAGCGAAATAAATCTAAAAATCACTTACGCTTAGATCCCTGGTCTGATTTACTAACTCTATGGTGGCAACATTATACATGCTTTTATACCCCAAAGCATTATGGGAACTGTAGTTCATACCAGATGGGGTGTAGCTATGTTTCTCAGAGAGTTGGTGGGGAGATCTAGTTTTTAACATCAAAACATCATGTATTTAGTTATGGCGATGACATGAACACACACAGACACAGAAGAAAACTCTCAGGAGACCAGTGCTACAATCATACAAATATATTAGTTTGTTTTATTCAATTATATCCAATAATAGGTCTCCCTTGACTTTGTGTAAGTTATTATAGAAATAGATACAGATCATATTGCAAATGCAGAGACAAGAGTTTGGGATAATAGTGTGGAAGAGGGAGCGATCAAGGGGTTAAAGGGGTCAAAGAGTAAATACTGGGTAAAGACTGTTTCTTTGAAGGTGTCCAGTAAATGATTGGCGCATGCATGCTTGTAGTCTCTCCCATCTGTGATCCTCTACCTCAGCTCGGGAGTTTCAACCTGTAATTCTCGTGTCCTTAGCTCATTTTTCCAAGTGATCCATGAGTTTGGATGGCGTTTAGTAGTTGTGTTATTCCACATTGCCAGCAACAGGGGGAGTTACTGCACCCAAACCACATTTGCATGGATATATTTATATAGAGAGATATATAGACATATTTTTTTCCCCATCTGAATACAAAAATAGTGTCATTGTGGCTTTGAAAGCTGGAAGACTGAAGCGATCTTTATGCATTTGGAAGACAAGAAGGAAAGTAAGATTATGGTGATTTTTCCTTAAAATCTTTTGTGGAAGACTTTGTAACAATAACTTGGATCGTCCATGCAGTACAAAGAAACCAAAACGTCAGCGAAAATCCTTCAAGGATTGATCACAGAATCACACAGGCAGGTCGAAGACTTTGTGATGCTTTTGTGTGTGTGTGTGTGTGTGTGTGTGTGTGTGTGTGTGTGTGTGTGTTTGTGTGTGTGTGTGTGGTTGAGGGAGAGACAGACGGTGAACGAGCAGTCAACATGCTGCTAGTGAGCCAATTAAAATCCCACAAAGAGATCAAAGGTCAGAGGTCAGCCAGGTGGTGTTTGATTGACAGGCGAGTGGTGGAGGATTCTGGGGGATCAGGAGAAAGAGCTTCGAGGCCCTGTAATCTTGACACACTCCCCTTTCCTCTCTTTGCAGGCTGATCTCTGTGGTTCAATATCCAACTTTATGTGACAGGAGACTACACATATATATGCATTTAAACAACAACAAATACACACAAATCAACAAACACACGTACAGACTATCAATGATTTAAAGAGGGCATGACAATGAATACCAATAGTTACAGTATTTCCACTGAGAAATACCCAAAACACAATCCATACCTTCTACCTGAACAGAATACACATGGATAAAGGGTAAATAAATACATTTTAATACAGCTTAAAGTGTAAAATCACCTTTAAAATTTGGTGTTGGTGCATTAGCTTGTAAGAGGTGACGTCCCTGCATGATCTGTTTGCAAAGGTCACCCCACTTAGCCACATCTGCGCTGGCTTGGTGCAGGGTGCTGTGTGCATTGCAGATGTGTCCATGGGTTGTGGGTGTGCTGCCTTTTTCAAAAACACAGCCTGACGTATGTGTTTTTATATGTGTATATGAGGTTAATGTGTTGATTAATTCAATACAGGGTGTGACTTTAGGTTCTTGGATTACAGTTTAAAAAGTACTTTTTTAATGAAGCGGCTAAAGAGGGAAAAAGACAGAGAGAGAGGGAGAGAGAGAGAGAGAATCCATCCGAGGACAGCGTCACTCTTTTGTCGGAGCACGTGAGCCTCTCTCTTCTTCCTCCCTCTCTTTTTTGTGTTTTCTGCTGCATTGCAGATGTGGTGAAGGGACTCCACCTCAAAGTAATGCACATACACTCACACATACACTCACACGCACTCACACTTAAACAGCAAAGCAAACTCAGCTCACAAAAATGGTCAAAACACGCAGTTGCTTTCTGTATCAATAATAATCCTTTTTTTCCCACCCTCCCAGATAATGTGGCTGCACCTTGTTAATGGAGTTTATTGCTTCTGCCCAAGGACTCGTGCTCATTGATTTGGCCTCTGATTTATCCTCTGTTTTCCTCTCTCCCTTTCTCTCTCTCTCTCTCTCACTCTCTCTCTCTCATTTCTTGGATACACATAATAAACATACACAGATATTCAATGGCAGTTGCACAGCAATTACACACAAAAGACCAAAAGCTGATGAGTGTGAAGTAAATCAGCACACAAATCAAAACACACACACATACACACACATACACACACACACACATACACACACACACACACACACACACACACACACACATGCACATACGAACATACTGCCTCCCGGTTAAAGAGAAGTTTGCAGAGAGAATAGAGGAAGTGAAACATCAAAGGGAGGCTGTGAGGGCATGAGTTAGCTACACCACAGTGTGTGTGGCACATGGCTCTATCTCTCTCTCTCTCCCTCTCTCTCTCTGTCTCCGAGTCCTTCACAACCCCAGATGACCCTCTATGCAGTTGTAATTCGCTCTGTAAGCAGGGAGGGCACTGACTCGGGAGAAAAAGAAGGGAGTCCCCGAGGAGAGTAGTGTGTGTGCAAAATGTGTGAAGTTTGCCGCTGAATCAGATATACATCATTTAACCGTCTTTGATAACCGTATACACACACACACACATATGCATTCACACTTCTCCTATCTTTTTTCATGCACTGAAGCGACATGTGGATGTCACGCTCTCCAAAGGGCCAATGTTTAACATTTAGAGCTGAATCCAAGGATATTTATCAGAAGGTTAAAAGCTGTAAATTTTACCATGTGGGGGGTAAAATTATCAATCATGTTCAGATAGATGCTGAGATAAATGGCTATCTTTACATCCTGTAATTCACAAGAATAATTTGAAGTGAACCCCGAAGGCCCCGGGGCCCAGAAGTTGACTTCACAAAAGACTCACAGCAGAGAAAATAAAAAGGCAGAGCATGAACACAATAAAATATGCTCACGCAAGTAATCAAGCAAACTCTCTGCTCACAGTGAATGATTTTATAGCTCTACTTTTGCCCAAAGCGAAGTCAACAATGTGGGACTTCGTCTTCATTTAGATCATTGCCCTTTCTTGAAATTATAACTACTGGTATTAACTTTATGAAGAAAATTACAATTTGTCACAGCTTCTGCAAAAATGCATTAATTAAAATACAAGTGTGGATGAAAAACTAGAATATTAGCAAGATTAGTAACAAAAATTATGGGCACTAGCTTAATAATATGTGGCACAAATGTGTGTTTGATTCTAAATGAATAATGTGAGGATGACTTTTCAAATAATTGGAATAAAAAATCAATTTATCTATTTATCCTTTAGTAGAAAACTGAACACGTGCTAATGAAAGAAGTAACATTCAGTGACTGAGATATGAATCCATCACTCACTACATGTCAGTGCTGACAATACTCCAAGCAAATAAAATCTGAATTTAAAATGCCACTTATGTGCTATGATTTTTGCATTTCGCACAGATGCTGTATATATATTAAACTGAAAATATTACTACATTTATTTTGAAGACTAAAGTAGCACTCCAACAATTTAGTGTCCACTTCCATAAAGCTGGAGGGTCTCACAGAAAAAACGAAAAAAACAAGCAAACAGAAGCTTAGATGTCATGACTTAGTCTCATATACTGGTCAAGCGTCACAAAACACTGCATCCTACATTTCCCTCAATGCTTTATGATTGCTTGTAACATCAAAGAAACGATGTGTGGGTACAAATAGATGACAGTGAAATTGTGCAAGGCATGACTGCATGAGATGAAAATGTTACAACTGGTTAGCCCAGCCTTTTTGTCATGTTAACATTAGTGTTATTTTTATACTAACATTTTTCTGGCAAAAAGAAATTCACACAAAATAAGTGAATAAACCGGAGCTCCTGATAAGGTTTGGTATCAACCAGCAAATCAGACTTCCAACATTCAAATATGTCCAGAAGTCATGTGCATGATGCAAAAAAAAACTGTGCTTTCAGTATGAACAAACCTTCAAAAAGATTTTTTTGTCTGGAGCACAGACAAACACATTTTAAAGCTACAATACACAACCTAAGCTAGCTGTAGCATGAGACTAGAAGTCAAGCAACTCAGTCTTTCCTACACCGGTACTGCTACACTTCACCAAGCCGTACCAAGCATTTCTGCTATAACATGGAATATATTTCTAGTAAAACAACCATTTAAAAAAATGTCCAAACTGTGGCTTTAAGATTTAAGTGTACATTTGGTGGAGTGCCCTTTTAACAATCCTTGCATGCATGAATGACACATTTTTTACTGTCCATATATCTACTCTGGACTTCATCTAAATTGCAGCACACCTATCCATGTGAATACATTTTACATTACTTAAACTGAAGTTTTAGCCCTTAACTCTCCTTCACAGCATTTTGTCTTTCAATTTCTTTAGTTCTAAAAAAACAACAAACATGACACATACATAAGAAAATATTGCAACACTGAATTTCCCAGCCCTTAAAATATATGTGACATAAACATGTCACAGAAATGATGTCTGAGCTATGTCTAAATGACTGAATTCCTCCTCTCTATCTGATAATATTTATCTAGTCTCAGACAGTCAAGACGCTAGAAATATATTCTAGCAGGCAGGAGCCTCATTTAATTAAACATCTGTGTAATTACTTTGTGAATAATAGTCAAACATTGTGTTCTGGATTTAGCTATCCACAGTGGGTGACTGGTCAAACACATCAACCTGAAGGTCTATTTAACAGTTTAATTAAGGTCTTCAGTGTGGATATGAGTTTTTAACTGTAGCTTGTGTGGAACAAATCTAAAAATAATGGGACTAACTCTCTAATGGGTTGAGATTCATTGAACTGAAAGGTGCTTTACTTTATTCCCTCCTTTCACTTTTTTTAGTCCTCTCATCATTTCTTCCTTAACCACTATCTCCTTCCTTCCTTTCTTCCTTCCTTCCTTGGTAAAGTAATTTCTCCTCGGGAGAGCAGAGCTAAAGTTTGCTTTATCTCTCAGGTAGCAGTTCGCTTTACTCAGCAGCTTGCTTCTATTCTGCACAGGTTATCAGCTATTATTATTTACAACCACGGGTTACAGGGGAGCAGGGGATTATGCGTGGAAGGAGAGGTGTGTCCATATTACCATAATTCCCTCTTAAATCTCTTTTTGTTAGGCTCATCACCACAAATTTTCCTCCCTAAATATCTCTCTTTTTCCATTTCCTTTCTTTGGTTCAACCCTTTCTGAGCCCTGATCATCAATCTAGTCTCGCCTCTACCCCTTGAAAACATGGGATTCTATTGCTTCCTATAATACATAAACATTAGGCAGAAACAATTACCTGCCTGGCATATTGGACCAAGAAAGTGTGATATGAAAAATGACTGCTTTTCATATTGAGTGGAAAGAACCAACAGAACAGTGTAATATTAAATATTAGAGTTGCTAGTTAATCATTTTACCAGAAAAAATTACCAAAAAGCACTGACAAACGTGATCAAAGTAAAGCAACAAATATCGATCTTTCCATGCTCTCTGTTAGAATCATCACTCTTCTTACAGTATTTAAGTATATACAACAATCGTATCAATTTCTTTATTTATATATGACTTTGGTTTCTTATGTTTCCTCCAACAGTCCGAGTATTAAACCTATGAACGCTTAATCCTAACGCTGCAAAACTTGTGAGATGACACTTGACTTCAAGGAGAGATTTACCGTAATTTGTGTTAAAGAAACAGAATTTAAAATATTTGTTAAACTTTGAGTTTAACGACTAAAAACAGGGCCTTTCAGTGGAGCTATGATAACTGTTGAATGCTAGCGTCTTTACTACTGTAGGCAAATGTGTGAGAGGAAGTGATCCATGTAAAGCATAGTGACTTAAAGCCCAGCTCCAGCAACGTAATGTTGCAGTTACATAAAGTTGGAGAATGTGCAAAAGCCAGATATAAAAAATAATGGACATCACCGCATTTAGTCTAGAAGTATGAGTTTGAGTTTTTTAGAGAGTTCTGCTACTTATATGGAAAGAAGCTGCATAACGGCTTATTGCACAGTTTGACAAAATGCAAGGGGGTGTGGATTGAACTCTGTAGCCCGCTACTCATGCCTGGCATGACACACCTGAAGCTCAAATCAATTTGTTGGAGGTAAAATTGTGGGTATAATAATAAGACAGCTGTCAGACTTGACAATGAAGAAAAGAAAAGAAAAGAAAAATATGTCTCATTTTAGTGCAACCTTCTGCAATACAATGTCAAATCTATGGAGTACCTAGTAATGTGTGCTTTGAATCATTATGTAATGTTGATCTGGGACACAACATTTGTTGCTTTAGCAAAAATATGTGTCTTGGGTTTGTCTCAAGTTTGGCTTTACTAGTTGGGTTTAATTGGGTCAGGATACTATACAATTGCTTTCACAGGTGTAGTATTACTCTCCATGACCTGCTAACTGAGTGTGTAAAAAAGAGTGAAATGTCCCTTTTAAAAGTGCCAACCTGATAAAAATACATAGCAAAGAACTGTTATCATGCTCAAAATGATTTTATTCATGTAGTCATAGCAAACTATGAATGCAATAACCAGATCCATTCCTATTTCCTTCATGTTTTTAAGAAAGAATACCACACTGACTGAAAGTGTGGTTTTCACAGGTACTGTATGGGCCCGGGGCATCTGTGAAATGCATGACCGGCCCAAGTGAAAATAGCTATCACAGCGCCATCACAAACTACACAATCTCACTGATGATGTCCTCATCATCTCCCACAAACCTGCACTTGTGCTCACCGCCACATGTGTGTGTGTTAAATGTGTTAAAGCCATGGAATCGCTCTCTGTGGTCATCGCTCACGGACATCAGTGTTAAAGTGTGTGCATGTGTGTGCATGCAGTACACACACTTCCATTTTGTGTGAGTGCAAATGTCAATGTAATAATGAGTGTGTGATTATGCGGTGTGCCGGGGGAACTATTGGCCCCCTCGTTTAAGGGTCGAAACATTTTGATCAGCCCCAGAGAGCCAGAGAGCACGGGAGGGGTTTTCTTGTGCCGCTGAGTGGAAGATTGAGTCCATGTTCTAAACTAATTTAATCCCACCAAATGTGAATGAGGAAAACAAGAACGCACTTTACACACACACAAACACACCAAAACAGGGCTGACAGGTATGCAGGCTGTCTGGAAAAAGTCGCTGACACACACAGAAGATGTGGACTGAGCAGATGGCTGCGGAACAAAAGTCTGCAAGGGTCCCTGCGACAGCCTCGCATTAGAATAGCTCTGTGGGACCCTTCAGGAAAATAAAAAACACAAGCCATTTGTAAAGTATGTGCTGCAGGGGGGAAGACGAATGGGACAGTTGCACCCATTGTGGTTAAACCAGGAAGACTGTTTGGATACTTGGTTGACTGAAAGAATGACCTGATGAAGGGTAGTAGGCGTGTGGGAGTCCCTTCTAGCTGGTTGGACGCGCTGTGGTGACATGCTATATGATGCTAGGCAACTGTTCACCTCTTCATGGAGTTATTGCTTTTATATCCCAGGCTTTCATTACTAAATAAGAAGGTGGAGGGCTGGTGTGGGTAGGGGTCTTTGAAGATAAAAGAGGGCTTCTCACTGGTTAGCTCCTCTCTGTCCAGACCTGCTCCTTTACTCCAACTTTAAACCAGTACATTCTGGTATGTAGAGTTCTCGTGGGGTAGCCCTAACAACCCTGTTCAGGTTTTCGCTGGTGCCCAGTGCCCCATGTCATCCATCCCTCCTCCCCCTATGTCTCTGAGCGCTAGGATGTGGAAGTTTTGGTTTTGGATTTGGATTGAGCGTCCTTCTTGCCGTTCTGAAGCACGGGCGAGTCACTGGAGGTTTTGGGCGTTTTCCTAGGTGGACTCTGCTCCGCAACATCGTGTAGAGAGGGCTCCCTATACATGGCCACTGTGGATGGAGAGAGTTAGAAAGAAAGAAAATTTCACTTAACACAACCACTACACTTGATGGAACTAGAATAAAAGCATAATGCAGGGCTTCACTCACTATCTACCTCTGCAGCAGTTAATTTGTTGTACCTTCAATGAGTTTGGGCAGGAAGTGAGCGGCTCCCTTAGTCTTCTTAACGCGGTTCCCTTTCATGACCTGTCCATCCCGATTGATACCAATGTACCAGGCCCGGCCTGACTGGGTCTGTCTGTACAGGATGGATGAGTAGGTGACATAGTAGTTCTCAAACACACACTCCTTAAACTTACACTCCGGTGTAAAGTGTTCCTGAAACACACACAGAGAAAGAAGCATACACATCAGGTCACTTCTATTATTTATATATTTACTCTCCAATTCTACTGGCTGAGCTGGGAATGAGAGGAAATGGGCCTCACATTTCATGGTGACAGGGTTGCAGGAGCATCTGTGGCTGCCTTAACAAACTGCACACACACACACATACACTCTGACAAACTCATTCCAACATGTGCACACACCAATTTGTCACATGGACAAAGTGGTACGTGAGCTGGGATACCATAACTCTGCCGGTTCAGTTTACCTGTAACAAACCACAAACCACAATCAACTGGATCCTTCACCCCCTCCATAGTTTAACAACCCTTGTTGGTCGGCCTTTAGTGCATGCACACAAACACACACTTATACACATAGCTTTGCGTTCGACAATACGTCAACATCGAGACATTTCACCCTCCTTACCTGCGCCTCCCCCTCCTCTATCTCTCACTCATTGCATCTCACATATTCTCTCTCTCTAACTCATATTCTTGCTTTCCTTCACGTCATTCCCTCCTTCCCTCTATCATTTGGTAACCTTGTCGAGGAACAAACCAATTTGCAGGATTGATTTGGAGCCTTGATGTGACAGGTGAGTTGAAAAGGCCTGAATAAGGAGTTTGCTATCTCTCTTTCTCTCTCTATCTCTCTCGCTCCCTCTCCCTATTTTCTGCCACCGCACACAGGGCCTTAACGCCTGCCTGTATCCACTGTGCCACACATAAACAAGCTAATTACATTGACTGTATCGCCCATTGTTTAATTACACATCCATTCACTTAGGCAGCTATTCATTTCCTCACCCACCCATTAACTCAGCTCTAATAGCACAGGGCGAAATCCAAAGGTCTGGAGTCTCTTTGAAGGTGTCATAAGACTGCTATCATTAACTGTGTGTGCACTGTAATGTGATGTGTCTCACCTTCTCTGTGCTTTCTGTTTAGGAGTATAGCTTGTGTTGTGAAGCCTGATCACCTGCGCACACACACGCCCCCCCTGATACACACATGTTCAAAGTTCAATAATTGGTTAATTTTGTGAATTAAACTGAGTCTGCCTATGTGAGTAATGTCTACAGTGCTTGTGTGCAAATGAATGTGTGTTGAGGCTGTATCATAACCAATCCGTGACCAAGCTTGTGCAAAGGAGGGCTTTTTGATTAGCTATTATCCTGAGGGACCACCACAGGCAAGTAAGAGTAAAAAAATAAAGAAACTAGATTTTTAGCAGCAGGAAAATACAGATTTTCTGATGAAAGCAGAATATTTTAGATTTTTTATTTCAACGCTGTGTTTCACAGCAAAAGTTATTCTTCAGATTCTAAATGCCAAAAGTAAAAAGGGCAGTCTGCAAAGCAATTTATTAGAGATCAAATAAATGTATGTAAATAGGTAAAAGCAGTAATAGAATCTTTCTGAGTCCCAAATTTGTTCTTGATAACCCAATTTTTTAAAGCAATTCCACTGCAGTATGAATATAGAAAATAAATACTATACTGGAAAAATAATCCTTGTAGTGTATACTTATCTGGATCATAGGTTACACCGACCCGTGTTGTACATCATCTAGGAAGATTTGAAGAGCACAGTCAAGCTCAAGAAATGCTGTATCCTACATTTCCCATAATGAGATTAGATTTTTAATCAGAGTTTTCATGTTTGTTACGGGGTCAAGGGTTCGGGACTCAGTGGCTTGTCCCGAGACACTTTGACGAGTGGCAAGGAATCGGGGGAGCTGGGAATTGAACCGCCAACCCTGGGGTTCAACTGCACTTCCAACTGAGACATTGTGCAGAACACAGCATCCAACAATGTGCATGCCATTTCAAATTTATATTCTTTTACTTTACTTTACTTTACTTCACTTTACTTTGCAGACGCGACTTACAAGGATTCTGTATTCTGTGTTTACTATATATGCTTGGAGGTGATAAAATATGACCTTTAGTCAACAAACATGGGCTACATTAAAATATACTGAGTTTTCAGAGAATCATTCATTTATGATTTGCACTTGTAAAATACACATTAAATATTTAATTTGATTCGACATTGTGTATTACTTAGCATGGTGGTGCAAAGACTGAATCCCAGCAGCAGGAAAACAGAACATTTACATGCAGCTTGTATGCATGAATGTACTGGTACATTTGCCTCTGCCAAACATATGGTTAGTTAATGTCATTGTTTGTGTTAAGGATGTCAGAAGCATGGTCCACAAATTTCCAAATCTATTTATCACTGTACTTTCTTTTTATCATCTTGAATCTGTAAATAGTAATACCAGCTACTACTGTATACGATGTTTCAATTCAATCACATCAAAATTAACTTGAATTAAATAAGTGATTTGTCTTGGCCATAAGCCAACCACATGTCACACACACTCAGGGTGCCATCAGCATTGCTGCTTCAGAGGATAACACTCTATTAAGCAGTCATTTATAGAGACACATTATTCACACAGCAGACAAACAGGGGACAGATGCACATCTGTCTGCAGTTCATCTGTTGGCACTCTGACTGGCTGTTTTCTGACTGATAATTCCCTCTGTATTTAGGAGACTGCTCTCTTTTTGGTATAGTTCAGAGAATCTTTTGACGCTGTGGACCATAGTACCGAGGATCAAACACACCCACATGGCGTGTGGGTATCTCAGAGCAACCTCTAATAGGACTTTTTCACTTGCTTTTGTTAATCATTCCTCTTTATATACACCTGAGTTGTATGGTGTACCGCAAGGTTCTGTTCTGGGACTTATCTTGTTTATGTTGTGCATGCTTTCACCCTTATGCCCTTAAGGTTTATGATTACCACCCAAATCATAACCAATGCTAATAACACAAAGGTCCTGGAGTGAAGTTGGTGTGGAATGTATGGCACGTATTGAAAAAAGCTATTCTACACTCACACCTGTTCCCACTCCCTGCTCACTCGCACTCTACAACGCTCATGAGCTCTAGTCATCAGCAGGTCTCCAATGTCCAATGCACAAGGTTCTTTGACCTTGATTCTTCTGATTCAAAACATTAAAGTTGTGGCTCCCAAACTTGGGATTTATTGGAGAGATCTCTGGACGCTCATCTTTGTCTGATTGTTGTATTATGATCTATTTGATTTGTTAAATTTACATTACGTGTCTATATACCTTGCTTGTGAAGCACTTGTGGCCTCACAATAAAATTGAATTTAGTCCATTTTTTAAAATCTAAATCTGACCAATGAACTGACCTCATCACAGCTCCTCACCTAGCACATCTAACAAGATACTGAAGTAGAGCCTCAGAGCTATCTGTCATGAATAAGTTCAATAAGCCTCATTCCCTTCATCTGAAAGACAAACAGCTTTGTTAATACTGATGCAGTTCCTCTTGTACTCAGCAGGGGCTGCTCCAAACACACAGGCAGTCCAGTGATTCTGTCACTGGTGCTGCTGTTGATGCTTCAAAATAAACTCCAATCTATTATAATACTTTCCCCCAAAGGACCCAGTGTAGCACTTGAGTTGTAGAACAGCCACAAATACCAAAAGGTATTTATTTTTATGCTGTTTTAATGCTGCAAACTCCATATTGTTTTATTTATTTTAGGCATAATTTGCATTAAACCTATAACTCTTGTTGCATTCTGTTATTCAGAATGTAGACAACATGATGTCAGTAGTGTGTAGAATTTCCTCGACCTACGAGTGGCTTTGACAGAATAAAATAAAAACAGGACAGACACACACTCGCAAATCAGAACAAATAAGGATCACAAAAAAGTATCCATGACCAAACTCTGCTAAAGTCTACTGTTACACGCAGAACAAAAACATGGGGGACAAGTGGATTGTGAGTGTGCCTGTGTGTGTACATCCATTCATGCGTGTCTGCTGTTGTGACAGACAGACATGACAGATCTCTTTTACATCAGTGGGAGGCCACCCGGTGCCAGATGACATGCACACGCACACACACACACACACTCACACACATAACATCAACAGTGACGGATGGAGCGGTTGAATCTCTCATCACTCACTCCTACAGACAGGAGAGAGAAAAAGATGGAGGGAGGGAAGCAGAGGGGAGCAGCAGGGGAAAAGGAGAGAACATGATAAAACAAGGAGGAAAGCTAAATGAAACAGCAGAGAGAAAAGTGGAGAAGTGAGAGATGGAGACACAAAGACATTACAGTAGGATTATTTTCCCCTAATGACACACTTCATCTCATTTCCATCGCTCGGCACCTGAAGACATTATTCAGCCCCCTTCACAGGCACGGAGCGGATGTTAACTATCAAGGCTCCCATGCACTCAGCTGGGGAATTGATTCTACGTAAAACCTCTGTGAAAGTCATTAAGTATTAGGGCAGGAAAAAACCCTGAATTAGGTTTTGATAGGACCTGCGATGTGGTGACACAGGTGACAAGAACTTAAGATGATTTACAAAGCTGTGATTGGGCAACAACAGGTTAATCTGGTGCTTTAAGTCACAGATGAGGTCCCAGAGGAATAATGTATTTCACACTGTCCATGGGAGACATGTATAAAATGACTGAGAGAAATACAGGAGATGTGTCGATTTTTTACAACACATCAGTAAAATAATGTAAAGTGTCAGCAGGTACAACAAATCCATACCTGTCATAGTTCTAACTGGACCAAATGGCCACTGGGACTGTCGATGGCCTCATTCAAGCAAAATGGGCTATTGTGGTTATGATATATTGCTATGAAGTCTTGAGTGTGTGCTCCTCACCAGATGTAATTCCACTTCAGACCTTTGAATAGGTGGACAAGATGGTACATTTAATGTAGTAATGATTTTATATTTACTTTCGAGCCTATTCCATTCCATAGAAAGCTGATAACATATGTTTAACATGTGTTTAAGTAGTGTGACACATAATTTATAACAGATTGCATTGTTCATACATATTAATTTACTGTTGTATGCAGTACTGTGCAAAAGTCTTAGGACACTGTTGGATTAGTTTTTCACCAATGCTATGATGTCCATATATATTTAATTCTCAATTTCTACATTAGAACAACTAGAAAACAAAAAGTGGTTTCTTGGCTGCTTTCCTCCCACATATATCGTTCCTGATCAGGATTTTTTTGGGCCATGAAAGGGTCAACTTGGCATCCAGATGAAGCTGCCTGATGCTGAGTCAGGTCCTTGCTTGACTTATTTTGGTGTTTCAAATAGGAAACTCTGATTTTGACTGGTCTTTCACACCTATTTTTGTCTTTGACCTCTCCAGATTTCTCTACAGAGATAACACTTATTGGTTTTAATAGCATTTTTCTTTAAACCTTGTAGTGGAAGGATATCTAGTTAAGTCATTAGTCAATGTAGTTTAAGCCAAACAATTTTTTAATGGCAGTTTAAAAATCACTAGATGTTCACCTCTATGCAGTTTCTTTTGAATCTCCCTAATACTTGAACTTTTGACACAACTGCTCCAAACTGCACCCTTTTATTTATGCATTTAACTTTACTATAGTCTAAGTACTATGTGCTTGTTTAGATATTTGCATTCTTACACACACCTCCTCTGTCTCTTCTGTAATGCCTTGTCTGCTGTAATGTCTGCTGCATTAGGATGAGGGTCATGTCATGACAATGGTTTAAAGGTCAAGTTTGCCTCAAAATCTCACATCAGTCAATTGGCTGTGTGTCAGAGCACATCTCTCTACCCGGCTTCTCGCTTCACAATCCAATAAAACTAAAACGGTCATAAAAAATATCCTGCAGGGGAAAAAAAAGTTTAAAGGGATGGCTCGGGTTATAAAAATATAATGGATTGATCATGAACTGAGAAATATTTTCTTTCTTTAATAAAGAAGCAAGTCACATACTGTGACATTTATTGGCTCTAAGAAGCCACGTTGTGTATGATGGGATTATATCTAAAGCGTTCTCTATGACAGCGATATATTCAGAACAACATAAGATCTTAGCTACAGGATGATAATTACACTGCGTTAAAAAAGAAGCTGAAACGATTTTAATCAGAATTCAGGATTTTGGCTGAGGATGAACTTAACAGAGATGTAAAGTGGGACATTTTGTACTTGTGTAATGAATAATGAAAAATTTACCTGCAGATGCAACTCTTACCCGAAGGATAAGAATCAGCATCAGAAGCACACAGACCAAGGTTAGTCATACAAAGGCTTGTTTATCAGCAAAGCTCATTATTATCTGAGCAAATGAGCAGAAAAACAACTCTGAGGACAAACAGCTGAGGAAGCATCACAGGAGCTTTCAAAAATAATTGTCTAAAGACATGAATAATTATCATTTTTTAATTTAAGCTTTACTGCTACTGTTTAGCCCCGCCGGCATTCCCTGTAGCGTTATCATCAGCGCTGCTCTTTCAAATTCTGTGTTAGCAGAAACACTCAACGTAGACTCTTCCATTTCCAACCTGGTGGACAAACTGGTTACAACCTATGAAACCTCTCTGAAGTACCAGTATTATTTAACCTTGATATTACTGGTATGTTATCACATACTTTATTATGTAATTAGGTTTGATTTAATGTAATGTCTATTCATCATAAATTAAAATTAAATTTTATCTCAGATTCACAGCTGTGTTTACAAAAAGTATTAACACAAACAGACTTTTAACAGCACCAGTATCAAATAAAATACTTAGACTAAGGTATAATCATTTTATTTGTTGGACTACAAAACCAAAACAGTGAGCTGAAAGAGCTGAAAGACCCTAATAAAAACCCTATCATAGAGATTGGTGTCAATGCTCTGTGAGTTTTTCACAATGAATTATTTAATGCATTGTTAAGATAAATATGTTAACTGTATCAGCTTCAAAATGCTAGCAAAGTATGAATTTTAAACAATGTCATCAGGTTAATGGAGATGATGTTTTAAGATTGACAGTGTTGGGGAGTAGTGACATATTCTCTGAAATGTGCATCTGAATTTGAATCTGAACCTTAACATGACTGTTAAGGTGAAGTCAGTTTGATTAACTACTGCATATGACAAGGGTCTGTTACGTTTAATCACAGTGTTTGATGTTACTTACACACCGTATCTGGTTTGAAAAATGAGACACCACATCCTAATTAGAGTCACAAAATGACACATTTCTCCTCAGGGCGCAGTGATTTTTTAATGATCAGACAGTTCTCCCAGCTCGGCGCTAATCAACACTTCCCAACAAGCTAACAGCTGGCTTTAAAGCTCTTTCCTGTGTCTTTCTCTGTCCGACTTTCACCTTTCAGCCTCTCATTGCTCTTGTGAACCCTCGCGGGTGTCTGCAAGTTGCTGACCGTCAGAGAGGAGAAAGAAGTTTTAGTTCTTCGGGGCGGAGAGAGGCGGTCCTCGGCTGTGCCAACATTCTGGCATTTACGGGGACGCCCTGAAGAGCTCGACCAGGCCTGATGGGCTCGCAGCAGCTAGACACACAGTATGCTGACAGGCGAACACACGTGTGTGTGTGTGTGTGTGTGTGCAAGAAACGTACAGATGAAATGGATGCAATTCCAAAAATACATATTTAAAAACACGTTTGCATGAGTTCTCATTGTGCAAATAAACATGACACATGCACCAGAGTGTCCTTCCAAACAAATGAGTGCAGACGACACCAACATAAACACACACACACGCAGTGTAATGAGCACAGCTGGAGAGGGTGCAGGAGGGTGCACGAGGAGGAAGAAGCAGAGCGGGAGGGAGGGATGTCCTCTGCTTCTCACCTTGGCTGCCAGATCCTTGCTGTGCATTTGGGGATTTACCAAAGAGAACCAGCCTTACCTCCACTGTTTTCATCTCTCCTCCATTATTCTCTGTTATTTCTTTTTTCCTATTTTCTCCTTCTCTCAGTATCCAAACTCTCTCTTCCTCTGAGTCTGCCTCCCTCTTTTACATTTATTCCTGTCTCCTTTCTTCTCAAGTCCACGTTTCTGCACGCTTTTCCTGCCACATCAGAGAAGGAAGGTGTGTGTGTGTGAGGGGAGGGGAGGGGGTTGCTCAGTGTGTGAAAGAGGGAAAGAAAGACACAGAGAGGGAACTTGAAATAAAGCGAGGAGAGCAAAGAAGAGAAAACAACACTGCTGACTCAAAGAAAAGGAGACGCGTATTTTCTGATTCGATAGGCGAGTGAGGACAGTCAAAGGAGAGGAGCTGGAGGGAAGAGAGGATGCAGGTGTGCTGGTTTCGGGGAGAGTGTGTGTGTGTGTTAGGAGGCAGCTCGGGCCTCTAAGGTCATACTTGAACACTTTTATATGTTTACACGATAATGTATCCAACCTTTTGTTACATGCCATACCCCCCCCCCCCCCTCGTGCTTCCTCCCTGCCTCTACGCTCTTAAACTAAGGTATAAAGGCTCAACATGAGTGCAACGCGCTTGTGAATGTGCTTATACGAATCAGTGCTGAACCAAAGCTTAAAACACTGATAATGGTAGCAGTGATGTCTGTCTCTCTTCTGCATCAGTGGGTGTCAGGTAGAATCCCAGCCAATAACCTTAATATCTCTGTGGTCCTGCATGGATCCCACAGCCTTCTCTTAGAAGGCTAAGAACTTGAAGGGACCATCAACACACACTCTGACACACACACACAATTCCTCCCTGACAGTCTCCACAGAGAAAGGAACTGTTCGCTGATACAGAGCACACTGTGATGATGGATGTGGAAACTCTCTACATCACCAAAGACCATCCATTCCAATTAAGGGGTTTTGTAAGTCGTGACAGCAGAATGTAAGGAAGTCCACTCAGAAGAAGTCATTTACAGTAAAAGGCGTGTTAAGTTTTAAATCCTCTAATTCTCCATGTGCATACACCTGCGTATATTTCTGTATTGTTTGTGTGTACATGACCCTGTGTGAGAGAGTTTAAGGATTGTCAGTACTGAGGGCTCTGCCCTCTCAGCTCTCTGGGACAGCTATAACACTTGTCAAAATACAGCACGGTTATTGTGTTGGCTCTGGATGTAGCTGCAGCATTTTTAGGTACATAATGATGCCCCATATTTTCCTGCCCTGCTTTTCTCATCTTTTCCTCATATCTTTCTTCCCGTTCCCCTTTCCTCACCCCCCCCACCACTGTAGGTCGGTCATGTGAGCAGAGGTGTTCCCTATTTAGGGCCTCTGTGCATTACCAAAGGAGTCCCCAGTGCAGTGCACTACAGTGTAGCACAAACAGGCAGGGATGGGAGGGAGCATGGGGGAAAGAGTGAACAACAAGACAGGTAGAGGTTTGGGAGAACGGGTAAGAGTGAAAGTCTATTAGGAAATGATTGACAGAACGAAGAGTAGAGGGATAAAGGTGCCGCTAGCAGTCCAGTCATAGGAAGTACTGGTAAGGGTGAAAGTAAAACTGCTTGTTTATGGGAGCTTTATGACTAAGGTGGATGCTGATTTGTCTTAGATTATAATAAGTAAACCCCAGGAACGGACTTCTGTCAAAGACTTTTAGATAGAGTCTATCTAGAGTCTGTCTCAAACTTATCTCCTTCTGAAAATTCATTTATTTCTCTCTGACAGGGAAGTTTTAAATAGAAGTTCATGATGCAACATCAACTAAACAAAGACACAAAAGAAGTTCTTTCATTTCTATTATCTCAAAGGACGACACCATCATAGCAATTTACTGTTGCTGAGTGGCACAAGTTCACCTCTTGAATGTCACTAGAGCTTAAGTTGATGCAAAAAATACAAAAGATTTACTGACGGTACCATGAAAAAAACCCCACAGATTGCAGTGATTCAAATGAAATATAATGATTTCAGGGCGTCTTTTTTTGTTGCTGTTGATGTGACCAGACATTCAACTCAGGGAGAAGAGGAAAGGGCAGCCGAGCATCATGTAGCATAGAGATCTGTGGCCTCAGACTTCTTGAGTTAATATGTACAGTAAATATGTGCAGTTTCCACATATGTATGTTCAATACACATACTGCATAATGCGTCTATTCTCCTAAAACTGCATGTAAAAATAGGCTGAAGATGGGTTTTATTCCATCTCCCTTCCTCACCAATGTTTCTCACTATTGGGCTGCAAGTGGAGCAGTGTTCGCTTATCCTCTGAGCATAGATCCACAATGTCATGTGGCAGAGTAAAGTTTTACTTTGTCCAACTTTTCCCTGTTAACTGCGAATACTTTGGCCAGAGCTAGTCCCGGGTATCGGAGTCCGGCCCAATTATGTCTGCCTGCCTCTGTCAGATTGTTTATACCTGACTGCACATTTGTGTTTGTGGGGATGTGGACGGTGGCTAAATTGCACAGGGGAGTTTGTGTGTGTACAGGTTTATTGTGTGTGTGTGTGTGTGTGTGCACCTTCGACTACATCTCAAAACACCCTGCCAATCCACGCACACGCACCCCAACCATCCACACATCACACCTCCTTCCCTCTCTCTCCACTGCCATCTCTCCACCCGGGAGGCTTTTCCTGAGCACACGGCTAATAAAGTGGGCCAGGTACACGGCTGAGCCCTATTTTTATCAGAAGGCAATTTACAGGAGGTGCCCACAGGTAAGTGTGTCCCAGCGCCTCAGACAATAGAGCCATGACAAGGAGTTTCCCCCCCGCCATTAACCTCTGCTGAGCTACTCCCAAATGCACCAGTGCTGCAGGAGCACTGCACAGACCTGCTCCTCCTTCCTGTATTCATATCAAAACCAGCAAGAAGCATTTATTTTGCCTTACAGAATGGACACAAATACTTTCTCACATGCGTTCTTGATTTGTCGGGGATTAGACGCAGCATAGAGAGAGACAGCGAAGGGGAAATAAAGACAAATGTACAGTGAGCAGATGAATAAATGTACCGCAGAGGTGAAGGCGACAGGGGGAATGATGAAGTGGAGGTGCGTATTGTTGGGGATGTGTAAAGACAGATGAATTCACACAGCCCATCTGGCCTCTTTCTTCATACAGCTGGACTTTCTGGCTCCGCTATGAAAGCGTCTGCTTGTGTATGCTATCGTCACAAAGTCAGGCCTCACTTATCGCTGATTATTATTATCAGTGCACTGCAGCAACGTGAAACGTTTAAATACGTAGGTCATTTAGTACATTTAGTTCATTAGAAAAACACTTGACGGGGGACATGCTTTTACAGTGGAAGCTTATGTAAAGACTGTGTGTACTCTTTGCCACTTCTGCTGTCACAGAAACACCGTTAAAATCAATCAGCCATCTCTGCACATATGTTGTGTAAGTGCACAAAGAATGAAAATGTCAGAAGGGGACAGCTGAGAAAGGGTTTCAGGACGAGGAGGTGGAGGACAAAGGGAGAGCTAAAACAAGGACAGCAGATAAGGGACACATAAAGACGGGGATATATATATGATATATATATGAAATCAAGTAGGACAGTATACCACAAGAGAGGTCAACGTCGAAAACGGCCAGACAGGGAGCAGGCCAGACTGATGGGCGAGTAAAAGCTGCACAAGTGAGACGAGCAGGAGGGACTAAAGGGGACATGGACAAAGGAGGGGTAAGAAAGACGAGCAAAGCGGTGGTTGTTGCTCCCAGTGGAGATGTTATGTTCGCTATGAGTCTGGGCCTGTCAGGTCATTCTTCTTTCTCTCCCAGCATCCTCCTCTCCCTTTCTCTCATTCCTTCTCTCGTTCCTCTGAAGACAACGACAACAGTCAGTTGTGGAGTTTGTTGTTACTGGTGCTGAGATCACTGTTACATTTCTCGGGCTGCTTTAGATCCTGCTTTACACCAAAAACAGCTCAAGACCAATCAACAATGTCTCATGGCACAGTTTGCACGCCTGTGAACACAGCATTAGTTGTGTAACGTTACACTGCTGACTGATCAGGAAGGTAAGAAATGTTAGCTGATGACTGACGTCAGTTATTATGTCAAATACTATAAAGCTTGATAACGTCTCTAACATCCACACATGTAAATACAGATCTAATGTCTGCCCTTCACTTAAAAAAAATGTATATGTGTAACCTGTTTACGTAGCAACGTAAACTCACATACTAAACACATATATGAATATTTATAAAGCATTTTGTTAAAAATTACATTAGGAGATTGGATTAATTGCAACTGCTGTAGAAGAAAAAACACTGAATGAGAACATTATACGGTACAGTAAAAGTACTTTTCTTTTCTCTAAGCTATTACTGGCAAATGTACAGCTGGAGGTTCCTCATTTTCAAATCCTTTAAATAAGTGGTGTAATTTTCTGCTTGTGTGTGTGTGTGTGTGTGTGTGTGTGTGTGTGTGTGTGTGTGTGTGTGTGTGTGTGTGTGTGTGGTTGCTAAGGGGAGCACATCTGCCACAGAGGCCCAGGAAAGATTAATGCTGAGTAGCCACTAGAACTCTGCTGTAACCAAGGTGAGCCTTTGTTATTACTACAAAAAGAAGAAGGAAACTCCTCTTCATGTTGGTTAAAAAGTAAATCATGAAGCTGAAGAAAAACTGTCTGTAATGACGTATAGATTTAGTGGGAAATGCAATTTAAAATTTAGAATCGACAAAACACGGCTAATTAATGTATTTGTTAGTATTTGCAAATTATTTACTACTAATATGACGCTTTCCATATCATATTTAAACATTTATAGGCCTTTGCATTTAAGAATATTAGCAGTAACATGTTGTATATAAATGTAATTAGTTGTAACCATTGCCAACACCCAGCCCCAGGACAACACGATCTCGAGACCTCAAAAGTGAGCGGTTAGAATGAAATAGTTCTGGGCCACAAAACCAAAACCATGTGCTAAAAGTAGGTGAAACGTTTTACAGAGCTTAAGTGAACCACAGAGCAGAGTAATAATTCCTAACACTACAAAAGACACTTTTCACATACTGGTAGTAATCTTCATTCATGCCTTAGCATCAGAGCGCGCCCTTCAAGTACTCGCACTGACTGAGACCTGGATCTGCCCACAGGACACAGCTACACCTGCAGCCCTTTCCACAGACTTCTACTTCTCTCATACCCCCCGCTCCACCGGTAGGGG
>JAUYWH010000010.1:13338193-13352225 GCA_034779795.1 Ctenopoma multispine | reverse complement strand
TTGCTTGTGTCTCCTTGTAAGTCGCTTTGGATAAAAGCGTCTGCCAAATGAACTAAAGTAAAGTAAAGTAAAGTAGTAATTTGATCAACTGCTGACATTAAAAAAAGAATTGTAACATTTATTAACCCTGATTTTTTACTGCTGTTATCTTTCTCTTTCTGCAGTACAAGTCAAACAACCAGCCACCAACTAACTAACCGTAGCAGCCTTTATCTCAAAATCTCCTTTGTTATAAATCTTTTAAGAAAGCACACATAAGAAATTAAACAACGGTGTTTCCCTCCACAGTGCAGAAGGGATTATCATGACCTAAAATGGCACATATAAAAATATTTTCTTCATATAATTTTTACATTGAGGTTATTTCTTGCTGAAAAAAAAAATTCCCTTACCCTTCAGGGGATGATGCAGGGACCTTGTTCCCTTCACGTGCAAATGGTTGCATAACAGAGAGTAAAGGCAGCACAACGCCTCTCTCCGGAACCTGAGGGCAACAAGCTCAAAACATGCCTTCATCCTCTATTCCCATCTTCTTCTTTCTCTCCAGTGCCCACATTTGCACAGAACAATGGCTGAACAGGTAGTTTAAGGTGAAAAAAAAATCCTCCTCTCCTTTGTCCTCCTTTTTTTCTTATCTCAGAGGGATTTTCTTGAAGGTTTTTTCTTTTTCCCTTCTCTATCCATCTCTTTCCCTGTGGTTCTTTCCCTTAGTGAAAATGGGTCACCTTCCTTCCTTCTGTCAGGACAACGCCTGGGTAAATATAACCACACCATCTACTGTATGTGTGTATGTGTATGCTCATGCAAGGTTTCTAATGTCTAGGGGGGTTCCAAGCCCTGAAAAAGTCATCTGCTAGGACCATTTTCTGGGGCTCATTAAGTGTAGTTTTTCTTTCATTTTGTCTTAGAGGTTAAAAATGGTTTGGGCTGAGTTTTGGCATTTCAGAAAGGTGCACTTACAGTTAAAACTACAAGACTTATTCTCCACTCATCATGTTTCCCTTGTCATCCCTGAGACACGTTTTCCAGTTATAATTTAATTTTACATGAGTTATTTTACATTAACTAATCCTTGTCTTCGATGACTATTGAAGGTAAACACAACGTGTTGTTTCCATAGTTCCAGCTGTTAGGAACCCTGTATCTCCCCTCCGCCAGTATGCAGGCAGCAATAGATAGACTCTGAAGTGAGCGCACCGATGCACTTCAAACAAGATCTCACACACTTTGCCTGTGTGCCAAGAGGAAAAAGGCTGGAGAAAAAAAAGAGCTTTCTCTGCATCCTGATAGAGTGCACTCTGATCCATCCCTCTGACTCTTCATCTGTTCTTCCATCTACCTTTCAAATCTGTGGCTCAGCTCTGCCACTTCTCTCTGCACATCAGTGAGAAACAACTCTCAGGGACACACCGTATGAGCTGTTTCACAAGATATAACGTACAAAAAAGCGCTGTGACCAAGAAGAGGAAACTGTTTCATGCACAGATGCATACAGGCTTTGCAGTCTCAGATGTTGC
This sequence comes from Ctenopoma multispine, assembly GCA_034779795.1. Lineage (NCBI taxonomy): Eukaryota > Metazoa > Chordata > Actinopteri > Anabantiformes > Anabantidae > Ctenopoma > Ctenopoma multispine. The sequence goes on along the minus strand of JAUYWH010000010.1, from coordinate 13,350,708 downwards.
TACCTGTGCTCATCGCTGTCAGTGACTATTAATATATTGTCATAGTATAGTTTTTGAAATAAAGTTAAATTTGATTCTTTAAAACTCTAAATAAGTATTTTGCATTAACATGAAAAGTATGTACCTATGTAACCGAAGACATGCAGTACATACATAGTTAGCTTACTTAGTTGACTTGCTACACTTAACTTTGTAAAAATAAAAAGGAGTGTACATTTTTGTAAACATTTTGTAAATCCCTAACAGTGCATGTTGGGAAGTACTGTATATGCTAATGAGCTAACTTTTCCAACCACTTTTTTTTGATGACTTAAATGAACAATAAGCCAGATAGTATCTGATCTTTATTTGATGATTTTAAGTTACAAAACTAAATGCATGAACCCACATTTATATATACAGATATTACGGAACATTTTAAGGTGACCTAATGTAACCATGCTGTATGAAGTGCACTAACATAGTCAACAAGTAGTCAGATCTATTATTGTTGTCTTATTATGTCTTTTACCCCTTTAACTTAACTTTAAACTAAATCTGGTATCTGCAAAGTTTCTTAACATAAAAAGCCCAGGCACATAGTGGATACACATTTATTGTGAAAGACTGCAGATAATCTGTCATTTACACATTGATGAAATTGTCTAATTTGATTGTGTTAATTGATAATGGCTTTAACATGTATGCACAATGAAGCCTGTGCAAAGCAGGTGAGATACAAATGTTTATATCTTCAGAGAGTAGAATGCATCTGCTTAATTTACATTTTTAAAAGATGTAGTTTGGGAATTTCAGAGCAAATCTACCAACATTTTTATTGGCTGTTTAAAGTATTATATTACCTTGTGGAGGTGCAGGGTCCAACAGTGAGTGGTGATTTAGGATACAGATTTTTCTGCACAACTAATATAAGAATAAATATTAAATGCCTATGTCATTCTTTAAATAAAACAGAGATGGCGTGGTAGTGTTTCAACAAGGATTCCTGTAATGTAAAGTTAGATGTAAATGGTATCACCGTACTGTATGTGCAGACCATACCGAAGTGTAGAGGTAGCCCTCGCTGTTCATGGCAATGTACAGCCCTGTCTTGGTGCTCTGGATGGCCACTATTCTGAGCCCCACAGGAATCAAGTTGAACTGCACTGCAAAAAAAAAAAAAAAACAGAAAGGGGGGAGTTGTGTTAGAGCAATCATTCTTTGTCTTAAATGCTCACAGTGCTTCCTCATAGCATAAGAAGACAATTGCTTTGCAGCTGTCTCCTATTTCATCCTCCCTGTAGTACAGTATATCTGTCAATGGTGGAAATAAGAAGTGTGTGAAAAAGGGGAACGTGAAGGAAGGAGGGATTTGGTGAGAGTGATTTAGGAGAAATAAAGTCTGGTTGCAGGTACACCGGAGGTCAGACAAACCTGGGAGTGACGGTAAGGAGAATTTTCCTGCTGGACACAGAGAGATAGAGAGAGCACAGCTTAACAGAGAGTTTTGAGAATACAGTACATTAGAAAGTAACATCTCCTGAGCCTGCTTTGAATTCCATTTCCATTTCCTCCATCCTGACAGTAAACAGAACTTTGTAATGCAGTTTGTTGAATCCCCTCCTGTGGAACCTTGGATTTTCTATGTGCATAGCTTTCCATATAAACTAACTCCAAACCTGACCACTGGAGCAGTGTGTGTGTGTGTGTGTGTGTGTGTGCGTGTGTTCAGACCTGTTAACAAAAGTGTTTTTGGCTGTAGGTTTAATTCTGTTCATGCATACAGATGTAAATACTCTGAACTTGCGTTTCTGAACTTGTCTGTTATTCTGCAGTATGTGACGGCATATTGTGTGCTCATCCTTCCCATATCGCCTGAGTGTGTGCTTAGTGTACCGTGCAAAATTGTACCTTCTAATATGTGGCATGATAAGTTGAGTGATACTGACAACATGGCCTGTGGCTCCCAGCTGATCTTTGCTCAAACTGTCAAGATGACTAAATGCTACCATGAAGTCCCCAAATCACACTGGATCAGAGATGACAAAAATAACCAAAACAGATTAACTTCACAAGATTTGTCACATATCTCGTGTCAAATCTTGTTTAACTTGTTATTTTTGCACCTTTTCACATTTTTTAGGGTTTTAACCTAAATAGCTTTGGTGGGGGTGCTGCTAAATAGATTTATTTAACTTTGCACAAAGACAGGTTAGCCGTTTCCCAATATTTAGCTTTATGCTAAGCTAAGCTAATGTAGTTGACCATGTTTATATGTGATGTTACCACAAAAAATAAACTTTCCTAAAGGTTCACTTATTAACTTCTTTTGGAGCTTTTGACCACATTTCATGAATATATAATGAAAATTTAATAATTAAATATAATTCAGTTGCTCAGTGCCATGAGTCATGTTTAAAAGCTCTGGGAAAAAATAGTTAGACTTGGACTTGGACATTGAGTTAAGTTTCTTTTCTCACTTTACACAGAATGAGACATTCTTATATGGTTGCAACCATATATGAATGTGAAAGAGGTTGCAAAGTTCTTCAAAGAATTGAAGGAAAAAAAAATATAAATAGTGACACGTGTCCAATATGAAAATGCCAATGTTCTGTAATGATGCCAGCACATATGTCTCACCCTTTCTCAGTACCTCTCTCTTTCCAGCTTCAGGAACCTGCTTCTATTTGCTCGATCGATCCCGGCATCTCTCACAGTCAGTTTCGCAAATGAACAAGGTGTCACCAAACACCATGGCTGAGATGACAAATAGAGCAGGACACCCACACACACATGCACACCCGCACACCCATCGCCTCCCTCCTTCTTTCCACTCTCGGTCCCTTCTGCTCTTGCTTTTCACTCTCTCACATGCACCAGGAGCTTTGCTGTTGCATCAACGACCGCACAAAACTTTAGGGCAGGATTGTATTACCATACATTTACAAGCCCCTTCATGTTGAAGCATTGCTTCCGTGTCCATTTCATATTCCATTTTTTGTGAGGTTACAGGTTGATAAAAAATTTTCTCTGGAACATTTCTCCATTACTGTGTGGAAGATTGTTTTCCATATCAGAGACGAGGCTACTGTTAACAGTTTTGTCCTGCTCTACTGTTATATGGTACTGTTTTACAGACATTTACACTCAATTAACCCCAGTTATGTTTGCTGTCCAAGACACTATTACTTGTCAGGGATCAAAGATTAAATGGATATGGACCCGATAAGCAGACCTGAACCAGAGAGTTAAAATAATGACCAGAAACTTTAACGTCACAGGAAATAATAAGAAAGTGAGAGGACTGAAGGGAGATTTGGGGCTTAATAGTAATAATACTAACTAAGTGGGAACCGTGAAAGTGAGAGAAAGTAAACTAGATAGGGAATGTGGCTGGGCTGAGTGAAGAAGAGATGAGCTGCAAACTGAGGGTGAATGAAGATAAACAGACCAGGGAACCAGGAAAAAGAACCATAGCTTGTTCAATTGTGTAACATGATTAACTTAACAAAGAAAACACTGGTGAATTTATTTCTTTCAAAATAATTTCATGAACAAATATGTTTATTTTTAAAGTTTAGATCTGCTAAACTTCCTAAGAATAATTTTAATGCTGATATCTCCCAGTAATCCTAAAGTATAATTCCTAATTAGATGGGGTCCCAGAACATAGACAGAGCATAGGACATTGTGCTGAGCACTGTTAAACACAAATTACCTACACTCCGTGGGGTCTCTGAATGCCTCCCAGCTGATAACAGGCTGTTCACGTTTCACGTTTTGACATTTATAATAATTTCAGTGGTAAATCTGCTTTTTTTACTAATGCAAAAGTGCAGGAACTGACAGGAACAGTAACAAAAAGGTCATTTACATCCGCATCTTTTCTTTCCTTACGTCTCTCTTTCTACATCATGTTACTATTTCAGCTTCTGAGAAAGCTTTCTAGTTCATTCTCAATGAAAAGCAGTTGCTTATCTCATTGATCACGTAACTTTCTACCCGGTTAACAGAAGCATCCCGTCTCTCTTATGTCTTTTCCTTCTGCCCTGCTCTTGCTCCGTCCTTCCATTTGACTTACTTTTTTTCTCTGCAACTCACAGAGGAGGCCGTTAGATTAATCAAAAGTGTTTCGAGGGGGAGACCGAGGATGGGGAAAGGAGAAGAAGGGAGGGAAATGATGTGGAGGGAGGAGGCTGTTGCCAAATCAATCCCACAAGTCAATTTGAGGCGTGAGATCCTCTAGACAATAAATAAACAAGGAGAAAGTGGGGATGAAGATGAGGGAGAGGAGGGGGAAGCAGTAGCAGGACACAATGTTAAGCTGTGCAGAGGGCATCTGCACGCCGACACTGCGCTGCTGCTCTGCAGTGGTGTATTGTGCAGCCCAGTTAGTCTCTACTGGGATGAGAGGAGGATTACAGTCATCTGTGAGACGTCACACTGCTGAGAGATGCGATAGTTCTCTAAGCATATTACGCACTGTCCATACTATTCATACTACATGCAGCATAACATTATTTAGTGACATCAAGACTAGTTTTAAAGCCAGTAATTTGTCTATATGCAGAGTAGGTGTAATGTGGACCCTGGGAACAGGTTAAAATAACTACCTATATAGGAAGCGTCTTGTGTCCAACAGTGACGCTCAAAGTCAATATACTGATAAAATATTAATGATAAAATTGAATTTAAAATTATTTTAACAACTGGTTGAACCATCTATGGCAGCAATAACCCACAAGCAAGCACTTCCTTTAGCTGTGGCGTCGGCCTTCATAACATCCAGGACCATTCTTCTTCACTGTCTGGTGTGAACGGCACCTCTACTGGGTCTAAACTCAGATCAGAATCTGCATTTGTAAGCATATACTATGGAATAGGGACACAGTTCTTGTCAAATGACTTTACAGTTTAACGTGGGATTAGTAAAGTCGTAGAGAAAAGGTGGATTTGAGTGGGCAACAGCTGAAAGAGCCTCTCTCCATCTGCACACTGTCATTAGAAAAATGAGCTTTAAAGACTCAATAGTGGATTAAATGACTTGTAGCTGAGCTTCATGCCTGATTTCCCTGGTGGTCGATGACTCTGATGACAAGACAACTACCTTCACTCTCCCGTTATTTAACTTCATCCTAGCCCCACAGGCTTTCCTCTCCATAACTGATATCTCTGTGCCTTTATCTGTCTTCCTTTCAGTCCATCTTTCTTCTCTTCTTCTCTCTCCCTTGTTCTTCTTGTCTTTTTCACCCCAACTTGTCATGAATTAACAACCTTTTTCTTATCTCACTGTGTTCTTCTATACATCTCTCCATTTTTCTTCCTTATTTGTTCCCTTTCTATTCCCCCATCGCCTGCTGTCGTTCTCTCAGTCCTCAGAAACCAATACTTTTCTAGTGTGCGTCCATTCATCTTTGTCCCATTTTACCCTGCAGCCTTCTCTGTCTGTCTCCTCATCACTCTGTATTCTCATCTTTGCCTTCCCTGTTTTATATCCCCTATCCTCACTTCTCATCGTTTAGTATTCCTCACGCTCTTCTTCTCACCCTCACTCCTCATCTGCTTTCGATGATCACTTTTTTTTTCTTTTTTTTTCCATCTTGCAGCTCTCACACAGAAAGAGGTTTCTCTCATCTGCCTTTCAAGTCTTTGAGCTGTTTATTTTCTGCCCCCCTGCAAAGCACCATTAGTGAGTGAGGAGCTAAGTTAGAAAGAGAGAAAGAGCAGCCTTGTTCCAGGGCACGGAGAGAGAGATAAGTCAAATTCCCCTCTAACACTAGGAGATAATAATTACAGTGGATTAGAGTCAGGGAATCAAGCTCTTCCTTATGGCTTTCTGATGTACGCGCTGAGAATCAATAGCATTCGTATCTTTGTTCGCGTCTCTTAACTCATTTTTTTCTGTTCTCTCTGTGTCTGTCAAGCTGTCTGAGTTCCTGCCTCATTTTGGGTTCTTGGCTTTCCTCTTATCCCAGAAATGGAATTCAAAAAGAGACCAGATCCAGCGACAGTCACAGCAGGAGCTCAGCGCCTTTTATTCTCTCCCCGTTTTCTTTCTTTTATGCATTTTTTTTTATCTTCCGCTTGAGCTCTGCTTCCTGTTTCTTAATCTGTTTAGTGACAGAATCATCCAGAGCCTTGTCCTGTCACTTGTCTCACCTTTGATGTTGTCACTGTAGCTCATCTCGTCTGTTTAACTAACCCCACACACACATTTTTTATTTTAAGATATGGAACCCAGCATTAATAAAGTTGTGCACCAAACTTATAACAGTTTGTTTTATGTCACTTTTTTTATGTCTTTGTAGTTTTCACTGATTTGCACTTGGCACTGCCTCACTGGAAAAATAGGATGTTGCTTGTTTCCATGCACAAATCAGATCTGAGCAACTCAGGAATCAGTTGTGAGTCCGTTACATTAAAAAGAAGAAGAATCAGCTTTATTGTCACTGATTACATTTACATGTTACAACAAAATTTGACTTCTGCATTTAACCCATCCCCCATTGGGAGGGGAGCAGTGGGCAGCCACAGGCTGTCCTGTGTAAGCCACAGGCTTACTCCTATGTGTCTCTCTCAAGGACACACCTGGTATGAGGGGATGAGTTGGGGGTCCAGGCTGGGATTCGATCCTGCCACCTTTTGAATCCCAGTCTGATGCCATTGAGCTACTGATGAGCAAATGATGAGACAAATGTGTTCCTTATTTGAAACATAAAATAGTTATGATATCTCATGACTTTTCATCTATATCACCATAATGAGGTCAGAGTTTAAATTTATATTTGAACATGAAACTCTAACGTGAATAGTCAGAAAATCATAGTAAAGTGGTTAAAATACAAAAAAACTACAGTGTGGTCATGTAACAAGCTCCTCGTCTCCAGTTAATACATAACGTGTCCCTCACCGTACTCCTTTTTCCTCCCTTCATTCCTGTCCCAGCTTTATTACATAACAGCCTGGAGGAGCCAAGTACAGACAAGGAGAGAGAAGCAGGGCAGGAGGAGGGGGTGTTAGCTCCTCTGACCTCCCACCAGAGGGGGGAGACACAGTGATTGAGGAGCCATCAGCTGCGTGCCAGCTGCTCTTCCCTCTTCCCCATCACTCCTCTCTCTCTCTTTTTCTCTTTCTCTTTGTCATCTTCACACTTCCCCCTCCCTGTTACTTCCTTTCTCTTCCTCTGCCAACCCGCCGTGTCTTGCTGGCTCAGTTTTCCCTGTCGTGTTCCACCGTGCCCTTTTCTCTTCCTCTCCTCCTCTCTGATCCTTTTATTCTGTTTCTTTCCCTTTGTCACTTAGTTAGAAGATCCTGCGAGTCACTCGCAGCATCGTGTCAACTTCCTCTCTCACCTGGTTATGGAAGCCCTGCAGGAATAAGTAGAAAAAGTCCTAAAACTATTGCAAGGCCATAAAACGTCACTTTTTTGTTCTGCTGCATCCTCTCGGGGCTTCCATACCTCCTTCCAGCAGTTGTTCCTACAATCATTTTTCCCTTCGGTGTCCTGCTGTGCTGACACATTTCTGTCCAGGAGAACAAGGAGGTGAAAGCAGCTGGTTGAGGTCAGGTATCCCTGGAAGGGAGGTGACAAAAGAGGATCTCGATTCTCCTTGCTCTCACCTGTCCCCTGGGGGTCACTGGTTCAGGGTCACAGCAGGTCACGGGTTTAAAGGAGCACGAGGAGAAATCAGGGTCACGAAGAGTCATCCTCGGAGATATAGGAGAAATTTTGTCCTGTAGACAAATACACTGCTTACAAAAAAAAAACTGTGTGATCTGTAACTTAGGTTAGTGACCAGAAAGTCAGTCCATCAGAGGGAGGGGCTGAAATTTCCATTTCAAATTGCACTATAGCGCCATTAATGATTTAATCCATTTGCTGCTGATTTGGCTTTTTTTTTTTTTTTGGTCCTCTTGGTGTGCGCTGCAGCGGGGTGCATAATTACAGCACGCAAAGCATGATAGGCTGCAAGCCTCTGAATTCTCTGTCTGACGAATGCCACAGTGCTTTATGGACAGAGACGTTTCTGTCAGATGGAAATTGTGAAGCAGAAATTGTTTTAATGAACCAGAGTGTGTGGGCTATAAATAAAACATTATTGATGGATCAACATCAACATATTTGTGATGTTTTCGTAACATACCAAAAATGAACTTCTCTTCTTGTCGACTCCTTTCATGCTTTCATTTTAACAATGAGGAATAACACTGACATCGCTGTTGCAGCATTGTGAAGCTGCTGTACAGTATGCAGCATGGCTCGCTGCCTCGAACGAAACTCTGAAATGTTTCAGACTTACAGAAACGGCACATGAAGCTCTCAGAAGATCAACCAAAGATCTTCCAAACACTTCACAGAAGTATTCTAGGATTAGTTCTAACATACTTAACTGTGGGTGTGTTAAAATTCAGTTTTACCTCTAAATGAAGTGCTTCAGATATTATGTGACTGCTGTGTTCAGAAAAGCTCAGATTTCAACTAATTACTTTGGTCAGTTGAATCTGAATATAAACAGCTCCCAACGCTGTGAAAATAAGAAGATCCACAGTATATTTGCAAATTAAGACTTATCAGAAAGAAATGATATGTATCACATAAGTTGAAACAAAGACCCATTAATCAAAGACCCAAAAACACTTTTCACCATCTCCAGGGCCAGAGAACAACACGGGTCCCAAATGTTTTACATGAGAATATAAAGTGACATAATAAGGATGCGGCGTCTGCTTTGTTAGCTTATCCTGAGACAAGTTATAGCTACTTAAACATACGTCTCTTTTCAGATGCCCTACGTTTAAGCTGACAGGGACTCTGTATAAACATGGCTTTTTTTGTGAGCGCTCTGAGGTAGACAGGCGACTTGGCCAGGGTGCACTGTGCCTCTCATCCAGTGACAGCTGGGATCAGCTCCAGCACTCCTGTGACTGACTTAACAGGATAAGTGATACAGATAATGGACAAACAAAAAGTGAATAATGTACACACTGAACAGAGAAGGGGACTAACAGTGGGTTAATACTGTAGGTGCCCATTACAGCCCTATTATGCCAAAGAGTTTTGTCCTGTGATCATAAAGCGATCAGTGAAGTTCTGGATAAAATCAAAACTCCTTTGTTTGATACAGTTTGAGATCTCCTCCATTTACAATACTTGCTGAGGCCAAGGAGACTTCAGAAGATAAACCTGACGGTCCACTTCACATACCTCCACACAGGTACCGTACGTGCTCACACAGCTGTTTCTACCCCTTTAAATGTTCCGTGCAGCCGGACGATGATTGTGCTGCTGATTGAAACTCACTCACAGCACAATGATGTCAGTCAATCAGCGACGCGATTCCTGCGTGAATAAATAATCTAACTGACAAAAAGTGCACAGTTTACTGTATGAGTTTTACGAGAATTAACTGTCAACCCCTCTCCACGCTCACACACCACACTGTCCCCTGAGAACGCACAGAGCCCAGGACAGCGCTAAACCAGATCTCCGGATTGACAGAATTATAGTTGTTTTAAAATTAAAGTCAGACCCACACAAACACTTTGCAGGGTGACCCTCGCTGGCTGTTGTTCAACACCCCAACATATCAGAAGCACTATTACACTATTCCGCATGGAAATTGAGCCTTTGGATGTGCCCCGCGGTATTATGTGATGAATATTTAACGTTGGACATGAGGGTGTTTAAAGTTCAGCGTGCGGTGATGTTTACCTCAGTGTAGGTGTTGCACACAGAGGGAAAAGGTGAGAGCAGGTCTGATGTGTTACTGCAGAGCTTTCTTGGTGTATCAATTTAAGAACCCTGGTGCTTTGTTTTTTATTCTTTAATGCTCGTACTTGTGCAAGTTTACATGAACACTTTTTCAAAAACACAACTATAATCAGCAAACATAAATCTGGTTTTGTCTAAGATACATAAAACATGCTTTAATTTTTCCTTCAAGGGTTAATGTCAACGTTTTCTAACCTGGTAACACTGCTGTTCTGTTATCTTAAGAAAATGCTGAAATATAAACTTTACAGGGGGAACTACTGTCGAAATGTGTAAAATATATATTTCCTCCTCCCCATACACGGGGTTGTAAATCCAAAATTGTGCTAACTTCATGTTTTCCATCCAAACTGGTGTTTTGACAGAAAAAATGCTGTGTTACCACATCAGGGATATCTTATAATACAATATTGATCTCTCTGGGAAGCTGGAGGGAGTCCAGAGCCTCTGGGGAATCATGGGATATGATGTTTTTGGTCAGTAATCACCCAGGTGATGATCCCTCCCAGGGTGAGGTGTGTGTGCGTGTGTTCATCTGGAGACTCAGCAGCAGAAGATGACGACAGGTTGTTGTACTAATGGGTAGAGCTTTAAGTCCCGATTCAGATCCTCAGAGGATTCTCTGCTGCCATTAAGTGATTTTAAAATACTGCAGTTAGAAGCATAAGAGTGCAAAATGGTGCTAAATATCAGTGTGAGCCTGGGAGTCCAGCAATGGGAAACTACTTAAACAGGGATCCTGGGAACGTCATCTACCACTGCCTTACAGTAAATACATCGACCAGGAGTGAGAGCACACACATGCACAAACAGGATACTGGACATTAACAGAACTTTGTTATTTAAGGATGCGTGAGTGTTTTTGCTTAAAGGTCAGAGCGATTGGAGGCAAAACAATTAAAAATGGTTTTGACAAAATCTGTGCCAGGGATCTCCTGTGATATACTATGTGAACAAATCCCATTTAGCTGGCATTCACCCAGAGCACCACGCCAAGTGCTCATACATTTTCAGCCTGACTGAGCCTAGAGTGAATCAAACCAGAAAGTGTTGTGCATTCACGTGCTGTTGAGATGTTCGGATACATGATACATTGTCCTACCAGAAAGTCTCCTTTTAAATGTCCTTTGGCATGATAGCAGGGAAGACTCCCAGTGGTGCATACACTGACTGAGCCCTGACACGTACACCTTCATTACAGCAGCTGACAACATCTGTGTGTCTGATTGCTCACTTACAGAAGGAGCTGCTTTCGTCCTTTGTGCCTTCCATGGTGCCATCGGGCAGCATCTGGAGGTAGAAGCCGTGTCTGCAGTAGAGCCGGGTGACGATGCCCTTCAGCTGGGGCTCTGCAGAGGAAACACAGGGTTAAACACACTTTAGCATCCAGGAACGCGCTCCGCACTCGACAACGTTTAAGCGTGCCGACTGACCAAACAAGAGGCAGAGTCTTGATATTTGCACTCTGAAATAGTCAAACAGTGAAGTGTGTGAGTGGCTGTGGCCTTCAGGAGGACTGATGGGATGTCATGTGTCCGCTAAAAGAAGCAAGTTTCACAGAAGGGCTCAAGCGAGGGAGGCTTACGGCTATAGGCTACAAACTGTTCAGCTGTTTAAATGTATTAGTTTTATTTTGTCCAAGTGCAAGTTACTTGTGGAACACTGCTTATAAGTCATAAGACGTGATTTCTATAAACCATCAAAATCTGCATAAAAGCCCAGTTAAGTACATCCATGCACTGGTGTGGCTGATCTGAGCACGGTATATATTTTTCATAAACAAGCAGATGGTTTACAGATAGTTCACACAACAAATGCAACTCGCAGCTGAGAAACAGACGCTGGTTTATTCAACAGTTTGATGTGAAGGACCCCAACCTTCTTTGAAAACGTCATTCCTGGCTCTTGCTGCCTTTTCTTTGCATCTCTCACCATCATATCTTCAGTGATTTTCTTCAGGGATATCTGGGGTTGTGTAATAAAAAAGGCTGCGGTTGTAAAAAGGCAACACAGGTTAACAGGTTAATCTTTTGTTCACCTTTGCTGCAGCTACCTTAACATGTGAACTCCGCAGTCTATCCACAGCTAACGTCTCTCACACTGGGATTACTTGTGAAACTTATATGATTTGTTGTCAGCAACTTAGCGAAAAGCTTGAATGCCTCCGTGTAAGATGGTAAAAAATCCAGATAAATAATATTTCCTTTGTTTTATCCTCATCTCATATACCAACTGTTGTCATTTAGTCAGCGCACTCGGAAGCAGCCAGTGGGGCATTTTCATCGGCTGCTGCTCAGGTGATAAGTTGATTTGACTCCCTCTAACCACGTGTTCGTGTCGAGTTGAGGCTGCGCACGCATGACTGCGGGGGCTCTTTAACTGCGAAGTGCTGAGGGACACTAAATAGAAGATCAGAAGGCATGTCAGAATGCTGAAGTGTTTCCACAGTCAAGTTTTAATGAGACACATCAAATATGGATGAGGACAGAGAAGTACAGGGGCAGCTGGCAATTGGGTTTAGGTTGGGTTGTGTGTGTGTGTGAGAGAGAAACACACACATATTGCAAAAGATCATCCTGGCATTTACAGTCAGACAGAGCTTTCAGATTCTCCCTGTTATCTAGATACATTCTAGATACCTTTATTTTGAAGAGTAAATAGTAATAATACATAATACTGCAAACACATGATAGATAGATAGATAGATAGATAGATAGATAGATAGATAGATAGATAGATAGATAGATAGATAGATAGATAG
>JAUYWH010000010.1:13315841-13336616 GCA_034779795.1 Ctenopoma multispine | reverse complement strand
TAAAATGACGACTGGGCAGCAGCTAGTGTTATTTTCACCTTCATTACACCCTGCGATTCTTAACGTGTGTGTGTGTTGGGCGCCTCCAATAGAATGGGCTTGGCTGAAGAAGTAGATGTGGTCTGCCAAGGACGATGTCTGTCCCCTCACACACACACACACACACATAGGAGAAATATATCCTTGCTTCTGTCCCTTCTGTCTTTATCCCTTCAAGTGTCACCATTTATGTTGAAGCCTTGGAACAACATCTGTGGAGGGCACGATCTCTTTCCATTGCCATCAACCAGAACCAATCACAAATTAGTGTCCAAGACAGAAATAATGAATGCTGATGTAAAACAACGCAGAAGCTAATGCACTGTAAGTAATTTGTGGTTGCGAAGAATCAGCCGATAGTAATGTGTGAACGGGTGATATGACCGAAGGCTCAGTCATTTTCATTTATTTTTAATTACAATAAGGTGTCATCTGGACCTTTAAAAAAAAGTTTAAATTAAAATTTAGAATTATTAATGATTGATTGAATGTATCTTTGAGGCCTGACAAATGTGTTTCCTTCCTCATTAAGAGTCCTGTGAAACTGGCATTGGGAATATGAACTGCACTGTTTCTTTACCTTTCCTTTGCTATCTTCTCTTCCTTCTCTCTGTCTTTTCTGCTTTCTCCCTGTGTCACCCCAACCCACCAAAAAGATTTGCTGTTTTTACATAGTGAAACAGGAAGGATGCTGCAGCGAGAAAACAACGGAGAGGACGAAGAATAGCTGATTGTGCAAAACATCAATAAAACATCACTTAACAGCAACAGAAACTCTGCTGATTGACTAACACGCCAATCAGAGGAAGAGGAGGCAGAGAGAGGGGGTAAAAAAAAGAAAGAAACATGATTGTACCTCTATGCATTTCTACGTCTTTGTTAACCACAAGTACTTAAAAACAGGTCAATTCAGTAGAACTAGCATATTTTATTCAGTGAGTGGGGTAATTCATAATTTTTAAGCCACTAAGGTCTGTGAAAGCACTTGAAGCTGATCGAACTGTGACAGATTATTATACTTCCATCTGTTTGCGGAGACATCATCTTAAATGGCCTCCACTCAGTCTGCGTCAGCATTAACGCAGTAAAACTCCAGGGAGCACAGATGTGCTACAGTGTTGATGAATTGTGGTCATTGTAGTTCGCTAACTGTTTCGGTGTTTGACAGCTTTAAAACTTAAAAACTTGCATTAAAGAGATTCAGCAACTTCACGCATCACAAAACTCATAACTTTTGTCTAACATTATTTTAAAACATAGCTGCTGGGGAGTTGCAGCAGTGATATTCACTCACAGGGAGTTGTTCACTTTCTCTAAAGTTTCTCTAAATCCACTGCTGATTTCTTTATTTTTGTAACATTAAAAGGAAGTCATATGCAAAGCACGGTGGAGTAGAGTGCACTGTTTTAAGCCTCATATACCACTAGCTTGATTCCCAAAGACTAAATATTTTAATTATTAAATGTTACAATCATAATTAGCATAAAACTGTACTTTAAGTCTCACTTTTCATTAGCTGCTGTATATGCAGTATCCTGTCTACATAAATGTGTTATGTAGCCTTCAAAATCTTAACAAATCATAATTATAATTGCATTGCTGTACACAATCACTTTTTTATTTTTTATTTTTTTTTTTGTTAATGCAGACACATTTGGACAGACAACAGGTGGTCAGTTTTGCTTTTTTGGAAAAGAGCCCTGAAGAATATTCTGTAGGGCTCTGTGGATGCTGGTCAGGAAGATTTCATTGCCTTCCTTGGTGAAGTGGACTCCATCTGGCAGATATATGCTGTTGTTGAAAAACCTCACATTGGGGTGTTCAATGACTTCACCACCAAAATCACCAACGGTTTTCCTCAACAGTGTGTTGACAAGCTTCCTGTCATTATTGATCTTCCTTGGCTGTCCATTTCTCCACACTCTTCGCTCGTTGATGCAGGAATATGCAATTGTCATACGAGGAAACAGTTGATGGAGTTGCAACAAATCACTCTTCATTTTAAAAGCAAGGTCTGTTGCAGACACCAACCCTAGATCGTTGCCGCCGGCATGGATGACCAAAATATCAGGGGGGCACTGTTTGGACAGCTCTGCATAGAACTGTGGAAGGACACTATTCCAGCACATCCCTCCTTTGCCGAACCACTCAACTTTGGCTTGAAGACCGAAGTTCTCTCCAAACATCTCATACGCTGCTTTCTTCCCACGATGAACATAACTGGAGCCGATAATCCATATCTTTGATATTTTTCTTGTCACTGTCTTGATCTTCTCCTTCTCCTTGCTTGATGTGTTGTCTGAGGTTCTGGTGTCATTCTGTGTCATTGAGGTCTCCACTTTCCTCTTTTGTGAATGGAGGTGGACCACAAGAGAGGGATATATTTCAAAGGGACTTGGTAACTCTGTGTCTTTCTCCTCTGCCCTTGTGATCCTAATCCTCTTCCTTTCTGGGGAGCTGATGTCTCGAATTCTGTTGCTGCCCTTTGAATTTGCTCCACATGGGCTTCTTTCCCGAGACCTTTTTCTACAGATCTTCCTCCTCTTTCTTTCTGGGGAGGTGATGTCTTGAAATCTTTTGCTGCCCTTTGAATTTGCTCCAAATGGACTTCTTTCCCGAGACCTTTTTCTACAGATCTTTCTCCTCTTTCTTTCTGGGGAGGAGCATTCTGGGATCTTGTTGATTGTACGGTACACTTCAACATAGGTCCTCTTTCTTCTCTCTAGAGGCCTAATGTGAGGCATTCCAAGTTTCTTCTCCTCAGACACCGCACAGGGCTTCTGCAGACAGGAAGAGCTGGTGGATGTCTGGTTCAGTGATGGTGACTTTTGAGCGGACTGATTCTGATCTGTGCTCAGACTCTTAGAAAAACAGATGTCCATCAAATCTGAGCATGATGTTACATAGGAGCTAGAGTCAAAGGAGTCCATCAGGTGAGACATTGTGATAAAAGGATGCTCCAGTACCTCGCTGGGTGTTATTCTCTGAGTTGGATCAAGCTGCAGCATCTGTTTCACCAGCTCCACAAAATTGTCCAGATCAGCCTTTTTGGCCATGGCATCTGTTTCTGACAGATGCTTGTCTGGCTTTTCCTGAAATGTCTTCAGATCATCCAGGGACTTCAGAACACAGTCAATTACAGGAATCTTTGCTAACTCACATGGCGTAATAGGTTTCCAGATATTTGGCAAAGTCTCCCTATAAAACTGACCTGTCTTGAATCCAGCATTAAAGAAATATCTTGGCAGCTGACCCTGAGTTTGAGTTATATGCCAAATCATTTCAGATTCACAGCTCCCAGGATAAAGCACAGAGCCCATGAACAGTTCAGCTGCAGTGCATCCCAGGGACCACATGTCTATGCCCTCATCAATGGGGAGACCCATAATAGTCTCTGGAGCACTGTACCATGTTGGCTGGACATTTAAGCTGTGTGCTTCCGAGGCATCATAGGCAGAGCCAAAGTCAGCTAGCTTTATCTTCAGTGGCTGCCGTACATGGTCAATCAGCATAATATTATCAGGTTTAAGATCCATATGCATGATACCTGACCTCTGCAAGTCTTTCAGAGTTGTAGCCATTTGATACAAAACAGGTCGCATCTCTTTCAGGAGAAGGGATGAGGTTTGTCTCATTTTTACAAATTCCTTGAGACTCACGAGTTTTGTAAAGCCGCCTTGTCCAGTTACTCCTTGAAGTAAAACCTCTGAAAGTGTGGAGCAGAGCAGACTTCCATTGGCAACTTGGGGGTCCTTGTCGAGAGTGCAGCAACTCTTCCCAGCCATTATACGTCAGTGTTTTCTTCCAAATGGTTTTGTAATTAGACAGTGAAAAATACTAACTAATCTGGTCTCTGTTTTGAACACATGAGACTGCCAGACTGTAACAAGCTGAGAGGTACAGGAAATGACAGCATGATGACATCATAATTCAAAGGTTACATTCTGAGAAGATGAGAACTTAAATAAAGCTAATTAGAACCAATGAGGAGTTCTCTTTAGAATGTGGCCAGATGAAAAAAATGCAGCATTTTTGAAAATGGTTCACTCAGGAAAAATGTGTTAAAAGTTAATAAATGCTTCATTAACACAAACAATTCAAAAAACAGTCAAAATTTCCAAAGTGTAGGAGCCATTTTACTATTCTGAGTTAGGCTGACGTATACTCCAATGCATGGATTGATTGATATCATTGGTGGAACAGGTATATAGGTAGGAACCTTCCTTCAGGTAGTGTAATGTAGTTTTTGTTGTTGAATGGACGGCAAAAAGTGTTTCACTGCTGTGCACTGACACGCTGATTCTTGCTTTTGTTTGTATTTCGTTGGACCTGTGGCAATTATTCATTTATTTTTGGATTCATCTATGGAAAAGAAACCTGACGTCTGGACATTTCATTCATTTTCACTCCGTTTTACTACAAGTCGGCAAGCAGCACAACCAATTACTCCAACACACTCATTAACAACAACCAGCGGCTTTAAGTGTAGGCTTAGCCAGTGTTGCTAGATATTAAATGTTGAAGTATCTTACCAGCAGAGTTACCGTGGAAGGCAATTCCAAAACACAGCTGCTCTTTTTATCAAACAGAGTTCATGATTTACTAAACATTTGTGTGTACAAAAATGTGTAAACTTTATATCATCTGCAAAAAACAGTGCAAACTACTATTAAAGGTGTAAACTGAGGACTGCGTGTGAGAAAAGTAGCACACACTGTGGATTTTGTATCTTTGCCTTAATTAATATTCAAAGTGGTATATTCAAAGAGTTTGCAAAACACATGGAGGAGAAAATGCAAATACATAAAGCCTGAAAGCAATTTCAGTGGATGTGATTGCAACCTTTTTGGATACATTTAAAAAGCTGGTGACACACAAACCTTAACTAATTTATGTGTGAGGCAATTGTTAAATTTTTTTAACAACATTAATCCAGTCCACAGTCTTTCCACTCTGGTAGATATATGGTGTTGTTGAAAAGATGATGTTCAATAACTTTACTACCAAAGTTGTTTCTTATCAGTGTGTTGACGAGCTTTCTGTCATTGTTGATTGTTGTCGCTGGCCATCCAGGTATCCACAAGCTCTATGCAGGAATATGCGATTGTCAGAGAGCAACATGTGTGATGGCGTTGAATCAGTTTCCTTTTAATTTTAAACAGGAGGTCCTTGTTGACACCGATCCCAGATGGTTGCCACCAACGTGGATGACCAAAACTTAAGGGTGGCTCTGACCTGTTAGTTCCTTATACAAACAGTGAAGGACACCAGTCCAATGTATGCCCCCCTTTGCCAAACCACTCGTCTTTAGCCTGAAGTCAAAAATTCTCTCCAAACATTTAATTCGCTGCTTCCTCCCAATGCAATAACAAGGAATGGCAAAGATCTGAGTAGAGAATTGGATTTACTGAGTAAACTAATGAGAGGAAGAGAAGAGAAAAAGTGAACAGCACCTTTCTACTAACACAGAGAAAAGAGAACCACATTACAATAGCTATATCCAATGTAATGGTAAATGGTCTGCACTTATATAGCGCTTTTCTACCTATGCTGGTACTCAAAGCACTTTACACTGCTTCGCATTCACACACACAAGCACACACAATTCACAAACTGATGGCAGAGCTGCTATGCAGCTTGACCTGACACACCGGGGGCAAGTTGGGGTTCAGTATCTTGCCCAAGGACACTTCGACATATGACAGGAGGAGCCGGGAATCGAACCACCGATCCTACGATTGGCAGGCGACTGCTCTACCTCCTGATCCACAGCCACCCCAATGAATAGATGATGACATGACAATTAAAAATGCTACAACTGCAACAATCAAACTCACAAAGACCAAATAGATGGAACTGGACTAAAACCAATACACTTTTCTGACAAGAGACTAAAACTACATCAAAGTGAAAATCACACGCCACACACTGGACTCAGAGGTAAACATTACACACTGGACAGTCTTTCTAATCAAGTCCACCTTAAATGCTAACTTGTTAACTGGACTTGCAGCTTATTAGCTTGTCATTTTCTAAGTGAAGCCACCATCTAGTGCTGCATCTTTCACACACTGTTGTAGCTTGTCATGTTAGTCATGCATGCTACCTTGTATTTCAAGAAATTACATGTGGATCATTAGATCTGTGTTTCAGAACTGCTAAGCAGACCCAAAGTTGAGTTTCTGTTACAGGTAGACAATACTTTGCATTTTGGATTCAGTTCTATTATTGAAGCAAGTTTCGGTTCTCAACCCTACATTCAGCTGGCTCACGCTGTGTTCTTTGTGCTGGTTGACAGGTGGAAACAAATGAATATCATAAAAATGATTTTTCAAGTAATTCAAGGGTCCGAGCAACTGAGCAGCAGTAATTTACAGATGCACGCTGTTCAAGCAGTCTTTTAGTTTGTGTGTCCTCTGCTGTCACTGCAGAACACAAGGGCGTGCGTGCATCTTCATGCACAAACCTACATCGCGTTCAGCTGTGTTTCACTGTGTGCATGCAGCCAGTGGACAAAGGTCATTTCCGTATAATTGTCCTTTATCACATTCAGCACTGTTGGCACATTTCTGCACGTTTGCTGCTACTTAACGTTACAGTGCCTCTGCCCACTGGTCCCAGAAACACCTCTCAGCTTTCTCCAGACTTAATAAGCTTGTTACTCCCCATTGACTCTAATATCGTCTTTCTCACCACTAGCACAAGAGCCTCAAGCTATTAATCCATGGACATATGGATTTCACAACAGCTAGTATTTCATCTCCCAGCATTTATTGCATCCAGTGGTAAACGCTCGATGGCAGCCACAAAAGCAATAACACAAGCTGTATGTATGATATTTAGATTTTGTTTCATGTGACAGTGAAGTTGCACTCCTCTGAAAAGCTCAAAAACATTGATCGTGGATTATAGATAAGAAGCCCCACATGTTTTTATACAGAGAGTGCACAGCTAAACTGCAAAAAATGAGGGTCTCATAGTGGCCCCAGCTCACAATGAATAATGGTTATAAAGGTGGGGAGAGCCTATATGGTAATTGCCATATTTACAAGGAGCATCCATCATCTCCAGCAGCCTCATCCCTCATAGGCTTTAGAGAGAGAGAAGGGCGGGGACATCTGCAAAACAAACTGCTTCTCCTTCTTTCCCGTCAGATTAGCTGTTTCTCTCACTTTCACCGCTGTCCAACTTTAGCGTTTAGGAAAATCAATAGCGATCAAAGTGATGAAGTGCAACCTTGCAGACAGTTTAACATTCTACCAGTCAGCCATGTTTTTAGTTATAGGAAGGGTCCTATGAATTACACAGCAACAACAAAAACTGTGCATGGTCTTGACAGCGCAGTGATTGACCAGGTAGAGGTATCCAAAGAACAGTGAAGACAAATTTCTGTGGCCCTGTGACTGGCTAAAGTGGAGAAAAAATAACTGCCTAGTAAGGGACGATCAAGTTGACATTTGTGAAAATCTAATTCTGATGTGTCAGACTGTGTATTCCAGAAAAGAGATCAATGCCAGCACACATCAGCAACATCAGCAGCAGAAAGTCTATAGAGCTGAGCACTAGACCACCTCCAGTGTATTTATATAAACTTCAAATCTACAGCATGGTATTTAAGTACATTTAGTAGAGGTCAATGAAGTCATGAGATGAACACTGCCAACCCGAAGGCAGGGTGCCGGTATGGAGACAGGGTTTTTTGAGAACAAATCAAAGTGAGTGCATCTAAAGTATTTCTAAGACTCTGTGATTGGAAACGTGTGTACGTAGCTTTGGCAGGTACAGTATGAGCCTCTCAAGATAAAACAGGAAGTGACGCACAGTCCCATTCATTTAGGTGATTAACACAGTACCAAATGTGGTTAAAACAACAAGAGTAAAGTCTGATTTGTGATAACATTTGTCATTTTATTCACACAGTTTTAACAGTATTGTTAAAAGTTACGATTAGTCAGTTAGAAGTTTGTTGTACTTCAGCAATGAGATTGAGACTCATTCATGCCTCTCTGGTCCAGTCTTTCCCCTTTTCCTCTACTACCTACTTCATCCTGCTGATCCAGCCCCTGCACACCCTCACACCCTATTGTCTTTTCTCACTCATAAACAGTCCATTAACGCGTTGGGATGGGGTAGACAGTGGCTCAGTTGGTAGGGCAATTGCCTACAAGCCCCAATTTCTGGCCACATGGTGAAGTGTGCCTGGACAAGACACGGCTGCCTATCCACAAGATTCATGCTGCAGGCGTAAGTTGGCTCAAAACCCCAGGAGGGCCTGGGATGTGTGAACCCTGTTTTTTTTTTTTGTGAAATGTGAAGGAATTCTTCCAAATTCATTCACTTATAAATCCCTGTGGGGAAAACAGATTACCTGTAGTGGTACATAAACATGATTTCTAATCAATAGGATTACACTAAAAGCTGGTGCTGGACAAAAATCAGCAGAATTGTCCAATGTAAATATAATTGCTATAGATACTGGGATCAATACAGGGATTGCAGCAATGAAACAGAAGTAATAAGCACGTATTAGTCCACGAATGCACACTGATAAAATGTTCACTGGGTACAAGAAACCATTTGAACAAATCTCACACACACACACACACACACACACACAAGGGTCAGGGAGAATGAGACGTTGTGGATTAATTAGAAAAGAAATGGGTGAACCTTTTCAGTCCGTACTCTAAAGCTTAATGATTTAAAGCTTAAATGAATGGCCTAATGATTAAGTCAGAGAGAGAGAGAAAGAGGGGGAAGCACGAAACAAAAGCCGCTGTCTCAGAAAATGAGTGAGGGAGAGTATATGGAGAGGACGATAAGAAAAAAGGATAAAGAATGAGATAAAAATGGAAAGTGCGGGAGAAAGAGAAAGACAAAAGCGATGGGCATAAATCAAGAGAGGAGCAGAGACGAAGAGGAGGAGGAACGGAGACGGCACTCACTTCAGCAAAGCAAAAGGGATGATACCCTTGGGGGTTGTTGTGTTTGTAATAGGCAAACAGACAAAGATGTGAAAGCCGAGAGAGAGAAGGAGCAAGGGAATGAGTTAAAGAGAAGGAGAGGCACCCGGTGAGACAGGCCTAAGCAGGATCAGAGTGGAAAAAGTGGGTAAGAGAACAAACCGCATACAGCAGAAGATCAGAGTTGGAGAGACAGAAAACAAGAGAGAGAGAGACCTAAATGTCAAAGAGAGACTGGAAGAAAAAAGGAACTGAGAGAGACTCAGGAGGAAAACTAGACATCTTTTAGAAACAAAAAATTCCACATCCTTCTCTAACAAGAGCAACTAAAATCCAGTCCAACATACTCTAACTTCTAACAAATTATCCAAACTTAATAATGTCGCACTACTTCTGTCTTATTGTTCCTGACAGGCAAATTGCTGTTTTTCTTCAGTTGAACGGCCATCAGGGTAGAACAAGACACTGTTTTTTAGACATTACAGCTAGGTTGTTGTAGGTATAAAAGAGTATACTGCGCTAGGTACTAGACAGGTGGAACAGTTGGTAGAGCAGTCATCCATGAACCAGAGGGTCAAAAACACTGTAACAACTCTTACGATATGTTATTGCATCAGCTCTTGAGGTTGTGTCCAGGGTTTCTACTGTTATCTTCAAAAAATCTAATTTAAGACTTTTAAGACTACTTTGAATGAATGATACTTTGGTAGCCAACTCCTGAATGAGAAGTAGAGCCCATCCTCTGCATTTCCCCCTGAGAGGCATCCCTACAGACAGCACTACTTTGTTGAGGGTAAACATTTTTCAAATATCATAAAAGCAACTAACTTAGCAACAATAAGTAATGTGACTTGACATGATGTTAATTAACTTAGCCTAAACATCATCAATCATTTTTTAGACCTATCAAAATTCAGATTTTTTAATTGAGACTTTTTAAGGCTGTCTGAAGACCTACAGAAACCCTGTAACCCTAACCCTAATTTATTTTTACACATTACTAATGTTTTAACTTAAGAAATGTTCAGAAATCAATATTTGGTGGAATAAGCCTGATTTACAATCACAGCTTTCATGCAGTGGTCTCTTAATTGTTTCCAGGGCTGTATATATAATAAGTTAGAGTTGCAGTGTTTTCTCTGTAGCCGCTGCTGAACACTATCAAAGAAGAAAGAGGCAGCAATAGTGTGAGTCCACTGGTGCAGAGGTTTTCAGTATCCCAGGATCCGTCTTTATTGATGTTAATTACAGTAACGATCAGCAAGCAGACCCCGCCTACCCAGTGCAGAGCCAGGCCAGGACCTGATTACACCTGAGGGGGAGGGAAGAAGGACGAAAAGACATTTAGGAGGAGGCTGGAAAGGTCGAGATGGGTATGGAACTTAAGTACATGAGTACAGAAAGAAGAAATAGAAAGAATGATTAATTGATGCAATGTTGGAGATGTAGGCTGAAATGGGACCAACGCAGGCAAAGAGGGAAAAGAAAAGAAAAGAAAAGGACAGGGGAGGAAGAAAGTAAATCAGAATAAAAGTCAAGGAGAGAGGGGGCATTGAAGAACTGGAAGGAAGAGAGGGCAACAAAGAAGGAACAGGAGGGGTAAATAAACAGAAAGCAGCACGTAAAAAGGACAGAGACTAACTGTGTTAAAACATTTGCAAAAGGTGGGGGGTGAAAGCAAGCGAGTGAATCAGCAAGAGACAAAGGAGCGGAGGGCGATCACAGAGAGAGGATGGTGGGAGGTGAGTGGAGAGATCAATCACCAAAGGCCCTGGTGTTGTAACACTGGAAAGAGTCAATGGCCAGGAACCAAACTTTCCACCCACACACCTATTCTCTCTTCATCTCCAGCATCTCTCTGGGAAAGCCTCCCCTCCTTTTTCTCTCCTGTATACTCTCTCAGTTGATTGCCTTCTCTTAACGACACCTTACATCTCACAACACCATACTATATTTCTGCTCTTCCTGATAAGTGCTGACCTATACAGAGATAAATAGAAAAATTCCCTTAAGCGCTATTAGAGGCAAATACAAGCCAACTTCCTAAAGCTCTCTAGATGACACTTAAAGAATATTATGCTATAACTCAGAGCAACACACAAATGGAGGAAATAAATATCACACTTGAAAATGTGAAAGTAATACCCCAAAAGGCACAAATTGGCCAAATTGTCAAAGTTTGCTACTCTGAGTAGCGTTATTAATCCAGCATAGAAGTAGCAGCAGAATTTTAGTGACTGTGGTCACTAAAATTGTGACCTGTGGCTATGATCACAGCTTGATTTGGAAGCACAGTGGCTGTAGGCAGACGTGGGTCATATATGCCATGAACTAGACTAGAGCACACTGCTGATTCAGCCAATCAGAAGCCGTAAAATACCATCTCAGGTGAGGGTGGAGTCGGGGGAAGACTGAGCGAATAGGTATCTTCCAAAGAAGTATTGTAGTATTGAAGTATTAAGTATTAAGCCAACCCCAATCTAAAATCCAAAAGAGACCCAACTTGTACATTGGATAGTTTGTCAGGACTGAGTTGTTCTATGTGTTCTTCAGTCTGACTGGAAATCAAATGTGATAACATCGGCACAGAATGGTCTGAAGGTGAGCAGAGGAAGATGCTAAACTGTTTAAATACGGGGACGGCAGCACAGTCTTTCCTATAATGACAATAACATTTTCTCACTTTCATATTATCTGTCCATCCACACAGGGAACTGAGAAGTCAAGGTGTCAGGTACAGAACAGAACAGTCCAAGAAGCCTGTAGAGAGGATAATCAAAGATGCTTCAGAGGGAAGACATGCAACAGCAAATGGATGAGTCCCCCAATACCACTTTACAACAGTTGTGTCCAGGATGTGTTCAGGCTAAACATAAATCAGATCTTTTTATTGTGCTGTTTTGCACAAATGTGATGACTGGATTGTTGTTTGCAGTCATTTGCAGGCTGGCGTTTGGCATTTTGAAATGAATGCATCAATATGCACTGACCATAGTGGTACATACCACAGCACAACAATCATTAAACATGTTTTATGGATGTTGGTGTGTTTATTCACTGTATGTGTGCAGCTGATAATCACCATACTCCTTCACAAGCACACATAAACATACGTACATGCTCCCTTAAAAACGTGACACCAGAGGACGTTCAAAGCATCATGTGTGCTTGTGGATGTGTGCGAATGTTTGAGCAGGTGAATATGACCTTTTTGTCTTTCCATAAGCACAGGAAACACAAGTTTTTCTACGTGTCGGACATGGGAGCTGCATGTTCTGACTGAGAATACCTATGTGGGTTTCTGTGCATTAATGTGTGTGTGTGTGTGTGTTCTTGGCTGAGACTCTGACAAAGACGGATGAGGCAGAGCCGGCCCTGCAAGGGTCTGGTGTGCTTTTGCGTCAGCGACCTCCGACATCGGCGAGGCCGGCAGTGGCAGGCGCGCTCTCCCACCGCGCATTATTTAATGACCACTCGCTGTCTCCCTGCAAACTCACACACAAAAGCAAGCGGGTTTTGTCATCCTCAAGAAGAGAAGTTCAGTGTGTTTGAGTATTGTAGCAGGTGGGTAATGGGCTGGAGGGCAGGGTGAATCGACAGTGACATGACAAATTTAAACAACCCAGAAGGACTCTTTGTTCAGTTCTGCGCTTGGATCCCATCCAGCGTCTCTGATAGAAAGAGGACAAATCAATTTGCTTTCACATTATTATAAGAAGTGTGAGCTCTGGATCTTATTCTCTGTATCATTGATACTGCGTTTTTGTTGTTCAATACATATTGAAAACGCGTCAGTGAACCATGGGTGACAAAAGGAAAAATCTATTGTCTGGAGTTATGTTGATTATTCAACATACTTGCAACTTGCCAGTCAACATATTCTCAATATGTTGTTAGAAATTGTAATATGGTTCCTATTAAAAAAGTTTTTTTATGATTGTAATTAGTTGTATAGCTGTGTAGTTGTCATTTTTAAAGGCCTGATAACCTTATTTCTTTGACATAGGGGATTAACGTCTTGTGTTACGTTGTTCTTTTCTTCCAGTGCAGCTTTCGTACATTTAGGTGTGCAGAGAATTTGTCTTTGAGCTTTAATTAGTATAATAGAAAAACAAATAACCAAAAAACATAACATAGCAAGACGTGCAGGATAGGAATGTAATGACGAATAAAACAAAACTCTTGTTAGTGTCAGATTTTCCTCTTTCTCTCACTGTTGTCTCCTCTCATTCAACTCTCAACACAGAACCAACACCTTTCACCTCCTTTCTCCTTTCCTCCTCCCCTTTTCTTCTCCTTCTTCTGTTTTGCACAATGCTGAGCCAGCACTTCTGCTTCCTTCATCCCTGCCCTCTCTCTCACTCTCCCCAATTCTCTCTCTCTCTCTCTCTCGTTCCAAGCCACAGCAGTGGAACATGGAGCACAATGCTAATCAGGCTCTCCCGCTGTTCGTACCCCTCCTCCTGAAACTCTCAATCGTTCACACACAGAGGAGATAGGAAACCCCATCTAACGAGTGTCAGGAATTGTAAAAAGAAAACAAACTTTGCCTCCCTTCTTACGCCGCTCACTTTCTTCTCTTCCTTGTCTTCACCACCGTTCTCTCCGTCTCTCTTTTTTTATTTGTTTTATGTCGAGTCCCAAATGAGGCAATCAAAGCTATGGAGCTATAATACTGCATTTTTCCTCAGGTCATATTCTTTATACTTCATACAGACATCTGTCATGTAGACTGTGATATTTTTATCTGCAAGCAGACCAGCAGACGTGTCGTTTGATCGATAACGTGTGATAAATCAGACTGATATTGGCAATCAGATAAAAATAAAAGTCTAAAAAGTCAATTGTAGATCCCGCTATGGTTTAATTTAATGATCATGAATATCATACAAAATGATTTCTTCTCACGACGATTTTCAACCAGAACCAGCTGTGTTGGGTTCCAGCTGCAGGTCCTTTGTAGGACCTCTGTTCTCCATATCTACTGGGAGTGTTTCATTAACTTAGCAGCTTGTCGTGGTTCTGAATTTTCCTTTATTTGTCTTATTGTACATAGTAAGGGGCCAATTTTTGGTTGTTCTCTGTTTACTGTTATTACTTCCTACTTTGTTGTAGTGTTGCCTACAAAGTCTGCAATTAAGTTGTTACGAACGACGTGGATCACAGGGTTGGGGCTATGTGTGGAGGAGAGCCACTTTAGGATGCTTCTGAGATGCGCCATGGTGCTCGTGGTAGACCACAGGTAGAGTAATGGTCAATCAACACTTGCCAACGCTAGTGTTGAAACTGCCATTACAGTTCCACTTTCCCATACAACTCACTGAATCACTATCATCATCACGACTGCCTCAAAACACTTAGTGTTGGTTAAATAAGGAGAGATCAGGTTTTAATGTACATGTAGTAATGATTCCATCAATCAGCTTGTAAATACAAGTGATATGATTTTCCTCCTTAGAGATAAAGTAAGGAGCTCAAATGTCTAGAGAGAGCTCACACACTGCAAAAACTGCTTTTCTTACTTAGTATTTTTGTCTCGATTCCAGTCCAAATCTCAAAAAATTCTTAAATCAAGATGCATTTACTAAAGTAGTAAAGGGCCATAAGATATTATGTCTTGTTTTCTGGGGATATAAATCAAAATTAAGTGAGTTGTTGCTTAAAAAAAGCTAAATTATCTGCGAGTGGGGTAAGAAAAATTATCTTGTTTTTTGTTTGAATTAAGATAATTTTTCTAAGTAAGAAAAGCAGATTTTGCAGTGCAGTAGAAAGGAGGAGTAATGAGAGACATGATCAGTATCTGACCTCTCTGCAGCTTTGTGCTAGTTGTTCTAGAGTTTCCTGGAAAATTCACTTATCAAAGTGCTGACTGCTACACCAGTGTTTTCATCTAATTGGTCCAAAAAAATCTAAAATGAACCACTTCTGGTTCAAGATTTGATTACCTCTGAGTTAACAACATACTCGTTAAATTTGTTATGGTATCACTCAGTCTCAAATCTCTTTCCAGCTCACTTTTGAAACTAAATCGACTTCAACATCAGGTTCAAAACCTCTGTTGCGGTACGGGAGCATCATTTTTTAAAGGAATGTTTTCATGCACAGATTCCTGCTTTGTTTAAATGATGTCAACTGGTATATGGGGGGTGAAGATCTGTATTATGTCTCTTTGAAATGTTCAGGCCATTGTGCGACATCTTGGAAAATGCTTATTTCCAGAACATTGATACCACACAATCATCATTAACTAATGATTATGATTATAACAATTAACTCATTGTTACTTGGAGTTAACAAGAAATGACTTATGAAAACTGTGGCCTTCATTCTATTTCTCAAATACTTATGAACTTATTACCTGTTGACCAGTTTACCAGTTTTCCATGATGTAAAAAGATATATGCAAAATACAGGGCTCAAACTATAGAGCATAGCTTACTGCTTACATCCAGCAAAAATCTACCACCAATCAAACTTCAATACATTTTATAAACCTTACTGCATTTCAGGGTTTATTTGAGAGTGATCTAAAGTGGCAAACTTCAGTCTGACACCTCACGCAGGTTAATGCGAGACAGCGGTAATTGTAAATCCAATTTCAAAGGCTGTTAGAAACACTGCAGCAGAAACATGATTAGTTCTAAATGACTTGAATGTAAACTGGCCATGCAGCAAATGCTCTTTATTTCATGACATTAAAAGAGACGCCCGGGGTCTGAGAGTTTTGTCTTCAGAGAGTGCGACATGGGACTGAGTGTGCTCACAAACAAGGACAAAGGACATACCCGTGTGTGTGTGTGTGTCCTGCAGCAGTTGTATTGCATCTTGTCACCAGACTCTGCATGGCACTACTAATTAGGCTCTAAGCAACAGACAAGCTTCACGACCAGAGATTTTTTTACCCCCCCCCACACACACACACACACACACACACAAACACACCTGAGTCAGGGAGTACTATATCGTCAAGACAGGAAACACCCTTGGTGCTGTGGCAACCTAAAGAGCACCAAGGGACCACGATGCTGTGCATCACCATAGCCAACAGCTACCACAGGAGTCTGTGACTGTGTTTACTCCCAAATCTCTCACCATCACTCACTCTCTCTGTTTAACTCTCTGTCTTTCTCTATCTCCACACTCTCTCTGCATAATCATATCCTTTACACCATAGGCTCCCAATCTAATCTCATGCATCGGCAGTCTTTAATTAAACTGATTTGCAG
This sequence comes from Ctenopoma multispine, assembly GCA_034779795.1. Taxonomy (NCBI): domain Eukaryota; kingdom Metazoa; phylum Chordata; class Actinopteri; order Anabantiformes; family Anabantidae; genus Ctenopoma; species Ctenopoma multispine. The sequence goes on along the minus strand of JAUYWH010000010.1, from coordinate 13,320,388 downwards.
AGACTCTCCTCCAGTCTGTCCTCAATTCATTCATGCCCCCTTAGTAAAACACACACACGCACACACATGTGCAGTACGTCTTCATTTCCCTGTGTTCTTGTTGGCAGCTCTGCAATCAGCCAAAATGCCACGCAGTTCACAAAATGTTACTCCTAATTATTTCCTGATCTCATTGAAGCAGCTGCTCCGTCCAGTACCATCGCTCTTTGATTGGTGACACCAAGCGACGCCTCAACAATAAACAGCCAACCAGGATGTCCTGAAATGACGCCTCGCGCTGGGCGGAGGAGTCAGATTGTCACTGGCAATTGTTTCGTGCAGTTCGTATGTCAGCTGAAATTGAAAGGAGCGAGATGGGGTTATCCTCACACAGCAGGCAGTTTCATTTTTTAAAACCTGCTGCAGCTAATCACAGCAAACAAGAGGAAACACAGCGTCTCACACACACACACACACACACACACACACATTGTACAGTAGCTGCTGTACCTCCAAGAAAGTCTAATTTTCTGTACAAAGATAAAGTGAAGCTACAGTCTTTCCTCCTCTTCCTCTCTTTATAATTTCTGTCTTTGTTCACCAGCTTATCTGTCTCCTTCTCTTTCTCTCACCGCTCTCGTCCTAGTTCTGCCCCCCCTCCCCCCTCCCCCCCCTCACCCCCCCCTCTCCCAGCTAGTAAACTGCACTATAATTATACAAGCAGCTTTATTGAACTGGATTGGCTTTGGATTGGGTTCCCTTTATGCGAATAGAGATGGGCCTCCCCTTAAAACCCATCTGGGTAACCCCATCATTTCCAGCCAGCCCGGCGATCGCCTCCTACATCTGCCCATCTGTTTGTCTGTCGTCTCTTTTCTCCCAGTCGTCCCTTTAGTACCTCACTTTTCTGTCGGCGGGTCAGCTCATCTGGCTCACTGCTAGTGATTCATTTCTGTCATGTACCTCCATTCCTGCAGGGCTACAAAACCCTGTGATAACACGGTGCACACAACTTGAATTGGGCTTGTCGGGGGCTCTGTCTGTTGCATTATCCAACAGGATGAAAGTAACTGAGTATGTTTACCGAAGAACTGAAAGACTTGATTGTATTTGTGTGGGTGATTTACTGAGTTGTTCGGGTGCAGAACAAGATTTAGCCAAGGATTAAATTAAATTCTGTCTTGAGGTTTCATTGCTTCACTGTACACTGCATATACATATTGTTCTGAAAACACTTTTCTCCACTGGGGCATGTGGTTATAAGTAGAAACATTTAAAACAAAAAACGCACACACACACACACACACTTAATTGCTTCTGTGATGAAGTGAAGACAGTCAGACACAGGCTAAAAGACATCAAAATTATCACTATCTAAGCATATGAAAAATGATTTAATTATTGTTTCCTACTAGTTCTGACTGTTCTGATATTTGATTCAAACCTATTTCTCATATTGTAGTTGGCACATTTAGGCACTCGAAATATAAAATTTAAGTTAAGTCTGTGACAGACGAAATTATTCTGACCCCGAACGAAGATTAATGTGACTTATATTCGCAAAATATGTTATTGTTTCACTTTATTGAGAGAAGGGGCTTCAAGGATGAGGTTTATCTTGACCCTGTGTCATGTTTCGGGGACTCGCAACACTCTGATCTGAATATATATACGTATATATATATAATTATTAAATAATATAACAAAATAAAAGTTGTTGTGTCTGTGTGGAATTCTCTTTCCTCCCACCTACACAGGAAGGTCAGAGGTTAAGGACACACACAGAGAGCACCCCCTGGAAGTGGAACCATGTTTGTGACTTTCTAAAGGACACCTCAGTGGAGAAGATGCTTCTCAAGAGATTAACTGGAGCAGACTCAGGGTCATCTAACAATATCCTCAAGAGCCAGAGGGAAGTATGCATAGATTCTGGCAACCCACCCGCAGATCCACCCCAACATGTGAAGCCATAATGACTATCGTCAGACCGATCATTACTGCCATGCAACAGGGAGGCAAAACACGATTAATTGCTTCCTTCTAAAGTCCCGGGAGATTTATTCTGTACATAAATGATGGCTTCTAGAGGGGAGAGAAAAGGGGGAGAGATCGAGAGACAGGTTTTCAATAAGGTGATCAGCTTTCCCATGTTGCTTAACTTTCTCTTTTGTCTCTCTCTCTCTCTTTGGTTTAATTGGGGATGGCGCAGTGAGCAGGATGCGACAGTAGTGTGGGGAATCCTCAGCCATTTTCTCTATCTAATTACTGTACCTGTGGGAATAGAGGTTTTTTTTTTTAATTATAGTCATAGATCTTTTAGGCTGCAGGGAGGCTGAGAGATGTGGCAACGGAAAATATATGAAATGCAGAGATCTTCTACGGCAGTGAATGAAACTGTAGCTATTAGCCTCACAGCTAATCACAGCTAATGGCTGACGTATGTGGTTACCAGCTGAAACAGGATGGCCCACTTTGAAATTGAAATCGTATTTAAATAATAATAAAACATGAGAGCTCAGCAGTTGACCAGCAGTTAACTGATAGTACAGATGATTACAGCTTCAGTAACACATCCTATTGTTTGTACTGAGTTAAATAGTTTTATATTGCCATAAATCGAACACTGAATGCTGTAACTTTAAAGAAAAATGGATTGAAATCTTTATGGTTACCTCCCTAAATAAAGCAAAGTGGTCCTTTAATGGCTGACGTTGGACTATAAGTCGTGTTAAACTAGGAGACATACAGTACTTTTCTACAGCCATTGTTAAGCTTTAAGAAATAGGTGAGGTTAAATAGTAGGTTGCCAAGATACACAAAGCATTATCAGTGTATACATATTTGTCTCTGGCACCTGACAGGATGGGAAGACAATGTTCTGAAGGCGATGAAAAGTACTGCTGCTTTTTGGAGTGATTACAATAGCACAGCAAAAAGCCTGTTTGGATGTATAAATCCAGACAAACATTGTGTGAGTCCACAAAGTCATTGTCAGTGGACAGCCTCCAGGCTGTACATCATGTTGACATTACAAATTACAGTCCAGGCGCTGCAGCTTCAGGCTTTCAGAAAGTGGGTGCTCGTGTGTCCAGGGCTATAGGTATAACCTGTGAGCAATCTTAAATTGAATGCCAATCCTTTTCAAATGGCATCTACTGAACAAACTGTAATGTCAGTGTTACAGCTGTTTCCAACTGATTTTACTGTGATTACACTCCTCAACAGCTTTTACGGTCCACAAAAGATCCCAAGGTCATTTTCATTTTGAAACATCAGTATTAAAAGCGGCTACTGCATCTACTGCAGAGTGTAAAGAGACATGTTCCAGCTCCGATCTGTGCACCTCAATACACAGATCTCATGTTCACTTTGCTCAAGTCCATGTAACATACGGTGGTTAGGATCCATCTCTCTCCACTGAGGGACTCTCGTCTTTCTCTTTACTGACTCGCCCCAAACATCAGTCCCAGTGCTCCACTCACTGAGCTTCACACACACTTAAGCTGTGAACAGTGCTCACACTTCCTTTGTCCACAGCCTCCTCTCACATAAGAACTCACCATTTGCCCTGATTGAAATCAATTTAACAGAGTTTACTCTCACACAGCACCACATAACTCTGACGGTGTGTGTGTGTTTGACCTGGGTAATATTTGATGCAGCTATGTCTGTGTGTCTGATGCTGCCTTTACATTTACATGTAGTGGGAGGTGGAGGACATACTACTGTATGTATTATTCATTCTACATGGCAACAGTCTTTTCTAAGTCCACCAATCTATTAGATATATGTATTTTATTACACCAAGCAACTTACTAACCCATTAGTTCTGGTACATTTAGTTTTATCCAAAGCGATTTAAAAGTAACAAAAGTGGCAGACCTTAAAGGAATATTGCAGGATTTTTCAAGCTGGGCTTGATACAAAATTGACATGCATAAATATCCATTTAATTATGTCTTGGTCTCTAAAACTGTGCTGCAGCGGAGTGATATCTAAATCTAGTAACTATCACAGGACCAAGGAGTGAAATCTGTCTTACACTGTAACTTTGTAAGATTGAAAGTTTGTTCCAGGGGAAAACATTTAATGACACCGTGGAAAGCAGAAACAGGTTTTAGTGACTAACATACAACAACTCAAAAACTTTTACAATCAAATATCTTTAAACTCATGCAAGTACTCAGGGGCAGCATGGCATGACTGCTGGACATGCACATGCAACATGTTATAAAGCATATGTGTTTATATAGGACTTGCATGGAGCACATTTGACATGTTTAGGATTTTCCATTTAACATTGAATGCTCAAACCTTTGCAACCTAATTGTTTCATAAATAATTTTACAAGATACAGTTCAATGCAGCTATTTCTATTTTACTGACTAATCCCTCTTACAGTTTTTTTCAATCGTTTACAGGCTAAATGAAAAATTAACACACAGTTAGTAAAACTCTGCTCCAAGTAGCAAAACAACTCTGCTGATCTGCACATTACACACAAGGTCTGCTTCACACTTTTTGCAAAACTCTACACACAGTGATTTTCAAAAGACTTCACACACTTA
>JAUYWH010000010.1:13216801-13315741 GCA_034779795.1 Ctenopoma multispine | reverse complement strand
TCATCTAAATGATCCCATAACCTGCTCTCAAACAAACTTCCTGAATAAAACCCAGCTCTCTGAAAAAAGGGTTTTTACAGATGTGTTTTGGATTTCTTACGGTCGTGTGTAACGGATGGGAACAGTGTGCGATCGGTGACAGACATTGTGAGTGACACGAGAACAAAATGTCATTTTGCAAACAGATCTGATGTTCTGCAAATTGCGTGTGGTGTTTGGTTAATTGTGTGCGGCATCTAGGAGACCGAGTCCCGTTGTCAAAATTGCATGTAAACGATTGAAAAAAAACTGTAATAAACAGACCTTTATTAATTAATATCTTTAGGTTTATGTTTGCATTTAATGTTTTCAGCTTAGGTCATATTTATTAAAAACATGACTACACTGTATGTTAAGCAATTAATACATGTGAGTGAGTGTGTGTGTGTGTGTCTGTGCACTGACTAATGCAGGGATGCTGTGATTGAGGGAACAAGGGCATTCCTTAAAAGCCCTTTTTATGCAAATGGAGCACAGATGACAGTGTGTACGTGTCACAGGTACGACATATCTCAAAATGATAACGTATCTCGGCCAGCAGATACTCCTGATATGGAGTATGAGAGACGCACGCGAAGCGGCTGTCCCCTCTCTGTCTCCTACACGCATCCAATGTATGAACGCTCAGTCATACGGAGAGCCCATTAACAAATTTATTAATGGCCTCTTAATTATGTCGGCTTATCTTCTTCGAAGCCACTGCCCCCCAGACTCCAATCTCAGCTCAGCCACACACACACACGCACTCACACAGTGTATGAATGTATTTACATGAAATCATTCTCACACAATCTAATAAATCATAACTTATACATGTGCCCCCCCACCACCACCACCAGCAGCACCACCTCCAGCTGGTGGTTTCATCTTTTCTTTATCTCTTCTACTCTTACCTCCTTCCTTTTCTCTATCAGTCCATCTCTCCCTGCTGCTCCTCAGACCTCTTACCTCCCTCCTTGCTTCCACCCACCTATCTTCTCTTTATCCTTCCATCTCTCTATCACACCATCTCTTCCTCGCCATTTAGTTCTTGCTTCTTCCTCCCTATCTGTCTCTCTCTCTCTTCCTGGGTCTCCAAGATATATTTCTGCTCTATAACTCCGTCCTCACTTCCCTGTCTTCGTTCATCAATCAAACATAGCAGCATTTACCTGTGCAGCTGAACATTCAGCCAACGCAGTGTAAATAACACACTCTGCTGCTTCTAGTGCTTTTATTTTGCCAAACTCAAACACAGATGTTATGAGATGATATTGTAATCATTTGAAGTTAAAGTCCTTAAAAAAAATCTCCATTTCAGCAGCAGCTGACAAAAGTCAATACTCTGGAGAGGCTCTCACTTTGTAAAAGAGACACCTGCAAAATCCGCACATGGGACTGAGAGCAAAATACACCTACCTGCCCAGCTCGTGATGAATTAAGTAAAAACTGCAGCTCGTGATGTAACCATACAACCATAACCCTCCATCAAGCATCACAGCAACCAAAGATGATTAAAAAGACTTTATAGGATGATTTATTATTAGTTATAGACAGCCATGTGTTCCCTTCCTAAGACCTCCTGACTTTCTTGACTTGATCTCTCTTTATCACTCCATCCTCCTCCACCACCTCCTCCTCCCCCTCCTCCTCCTTCCTTGGTTAGCTCCAGCTAGAGGTCAGACTTCAGTCTGTCCTTGTCCTTTCTAATCACTCCATCTCCCAATTCACTTTTAGTCTCAGAGGAGAAGAGGGGATGCTTCACTTCACTAGACATTTATTTAAAAAGTCCTATGTGTATTATTTACAAATACACAATTTAAAATGAAATCCTGAGGTTGATTAACCTTCCTTAGTTTTTCAAACATGATTTTTATGTATAGCTAATATACATAATATATATATAGGACTGGTTGGGAGTGATGGGCGCATGTAGATCCATGGAGGATAGAGACAAACAGTTGTTTGGTACTTGATCGATCATCTCACTAGTACATCAAACAACACATCTCAGACCTCCTGCATTCCTTTAAAGCAGTGTCTGCTTTCAAAGCCGGGATGGTTTGCGTTCAGTTTTCCCTTTTAATGAAAGCCATTTGCATGACTTCCATGAGTCCATGTTCTCAGGAGTGAGCAGCCACGGCGCTGGCTGAGGGCGACCACTGTCTGATGTGAGTAGACTTTGTATGCAGCTGGGGGACTTCAGCCGGTCTAGAGTAGAAAGCTTGCAGGAGAATCTCCAGCAGAGTTGTGAATGTACAAGTGAAATCGCACAAATCAAACAGTTTAGCATACGAATGTCTGATGGACCTGTCTGCTTCTGATTCAGCTTTCTGCACCCAGCTTGTTCTCTGTCAGATTCAATATGTGCTACTGAGTAGCTCCACGTCTCTGTCATCTCGTCATTATTTGCCCACTTCTACGAGCAAGGATCTGTGTGTCAACTTCTAACAGAAACCCATAAATCTGCACCATGAACACTATTCCTGTGATGTTTCTGTGTCAGATGACAGTTTAGAGGATTGGGTTTCACTCGGTATGCACATTTAAAGTCTGATGTAGGCAGTGTCTCCAGGTTGGAGTCAGATGTGCGGTGAGATGTTGAAATGCCTTGAAATGAATTCACAACATGAATTTGTGATGAAACCTGACAGAATAATGCTTTTGCTCTGTCTCATCTGTTAAATGGATTGCATGAAACATGCTGAACATGAATGCATATGTTAACGTATCCATCTATGCATAGAACATGAATTCAATTAGGACGATAGAGGTTTCGTAGATATGACTTATGATAGTAGACAGCATCATGGGTTTGAATCTGTCTGACCTTTGTGAATGTCAGCACTCGACCACCACTGTATCCTGTCACTTATCGCTTCATAATGTCAAATAAAGCTGAAGATATTTAAAAATAATGATTATAAATACCTGGGAATTGCTGTCCTTCACGGCCCAATAGCTTTAAGGGGCTTACAACGTCTCAACTTCCCCACTATCGTTCTGTCACTGTTCTGCCCTTTAGCTGTTTAGCTTGGTGTGATTCACATATCTACCACGAAACCCTGAGCTTCACACTTTGACATAAAAGGATGTAAATTATTTAACCGACTCCCCATCAAGTTGAAGAACTTGCATCTCGAGGATAAGCAGGATTTACAGAGCCCTCCCACTCTCTCAGCGCCTGTCAACTGCTGTGTAGCAAGAGACACGTAGTAGATTAATCCTGAAAACATCAAAAATCTGAAATAAATGGAATTGTAATATATCCAACCATCTATCCATTGTCCTAACTGCTTTTCCTTTTAAGGGCCGTGGGCGTGCTGGAGCCTATTGCAGCTGTCACTGGGCGAAAGGCAGGAAACACCCCTGGGGAACCGAGCTCCATATGTGGTCCAACTATCTGAGTTGGGTTTAGGAGAGTCCAGGTCATGCGATGCAGCGCTTCATCACTCTGGAACCAAATATGTCAAAAAGGAGATTTCCACTGGTTTATAATCACATCTTATTGGTGATTGTGGAAGTTGGTCATGCAAATGAACGTATCTTCAGCAATATAACATTTTGATTAGGAGGAAGTACACTTTGGTCTCCAGAGCCTTTTCATATTAAGAGCCTAAAATAATCTGGGTGAAGATAATTCCACATTTTTGCAGCCACATATATTAAACTTGATGTTAATGCTACTGTAATTGAGTCATTATTTCATGCTATATTTACTTGGTTTAGGCAAAATCATACAGTACAATAAGTTTGAAAACAAAATCTAAAACAATACATTTTTCACTTGACTAATAAGATGTTCAGACTTAATGAATGGCTGAGAGTTCTCTCTCTATCTCTGCCCGTCTCAATTTTCATCTCGCTCCCTCTCAGCAGAACGAAAGTTTAATTGCATGATGGATAATTCAATGGCAGAGTTTTAGGGGAACTTCTTCTCTCATCTGCATGCAGAATCTCCTCCATGTGTGCAGCAGACAGTTCTCAGAATACACGTGGAAGCAAGTGTAGATAGATAGATAGATGCACCACACATACAGTAGTTAAACTGTTGAAGCAGAACTCTCTAACTCTCTAGTCAGAATAGACTGCCTCTGTGCAGTCTGTTGTCATCTTCACGTCTTCTCTTAAAATGGAGACAGTGTTAAAGAAGACTTTATTCCTCCCAAAGTCCACAGTCCACAACAATCTCCCAGTTCCTGGTGACACTTAAAGTCACGTGATTGTTCTCACACCACAACACAAAACCCTCCGTAGTTGGCCTCCTCGCCATCACTGATGTACCCCAGGATATGTTCCTGCAGCCATATTTCAGTAAAACACTTAATGCTGCACTCACAATGGGTCATAACCACCGCTCCATTATTGCCCATCTTCTTTTCCATGGACCTCACATTTCCCGTAACAACAGAATGAAGAAAATATTTAAACTTTATTCTCCTAAAGTCCAGCCCTGCATCCCCAGCATCTTCTTCTCAACTCCACAAGGATCTGGGCTCTGGCTTCTAGTAGCATGGGTGTGGAGAGTGGGATGAGCTGATCCTGCTGGTAAATAATATGACTGCTCCTGTACTCCCCGCTGTCTGCCGCATCTGTTGTGATGTGTGATGGCTTCCCAGTACAAAAAAAGTTAGAAAAACAGAGAAAACCAGGAAGCAACTTTTAAAAAATGCACTGCTCATACTGTGGTGAAATGTTTAGTGGGAAGAGTGTAAAAAAAGATCAGATAAGACAGTCAGAATAAAGTAGGAAAGACAACAAGAACTACAAAAAAAAGCACAGATCCACTTGGAGCTGGTTCAACAGGCTGCCACCCGAGGCGTCGCCAACTGGGTCTGTGCTTTGTGGAACTGGGGAAGTTGCTCTCTGTCTTGTCTCCATTGTCTCACGTACCTGTGCTTGTGTACCACAGGGAAACAACATGCAGGAAAGGCAGGGTGCTGCAAAGAGCAAGGTGCCCTACACACATGTGCACCCAAACACACACATGGAGCCCATCTGACATATATTTTTCAAAGCAAACGCATGTATGTGTTGTAAGTCCTGAGCCAAGAGCTACACATGTGATCTGGAAAATGAGAAAGTGAGCAACTGCAAATGTAGACAGCATTTCAAAACCAAATCAGCGTCTGCATTTGTATACGGAGGTTGTGTGCATGTAAAAATTGTAATGTAATTCCTGTTTTGACATGGTAACAGCAGCACAGTAAATATAGCGTGCATGTTTAAGACAAAGACAAGTGTATATGTTTGCTTTTCCAAACACAGAAGCTTTGAACAGTAGTAGTTATATATTGTTATAATCAGATTTCTTGATTTCTTCTTCTTCTTTTCTTTCCCGAAACCTAAGAGGTAATGAGTAATCATATATGAGGTTTGCTTAATCCGGGTTTTAATATATTTAATTTGAGATTTTTAATTTGAGAAATAATAACGGTGAATGAAGTTTTGGTCGTGGTGCTCACTGTTTACGGGCTGTTTCCCTTGTAATTAGGGTGAAACAACCCTTAATATTTCTGAAAGCAAAATTACAACTGACTTTCTTTGATAAAATGTATTAAGCATATTTCAGTGAGCCACTAAACAAGCCTGGCAGCTTTATACTTATTAAAACTAATCAACCATCCAGTTTTACAGCTGCTAGAAGCTAATGATCTTCAATTAGTCTACGTCGTGTAGGTGAAAGAACGTGTAGAGCTTTACAGGTTTCCCTCAAGTATCTGATCTGTTTCATCTTCTCTACTTCCTCTTAATAACCATTCAATTCAATTATAATTGTATATTTTCAGTTACAGGTAGAGAGACAAACACACTTTTGTGCTGATCTGTTGTTCCAGTGCACCTGTCAGTTATTCCTGCCCCACCCCTGGGTGCCACGGTCTCTGTGATCAAAGTAAATTAACACGGAATAAGATACAGACGTAAGCAGGAAAGCCTGGGCACACAGACTTTTCCCATAAGGCTGGCTTATTCTGGCGCATCACTCGACAGCAGACAGCCCCCACACGCACAACCGTTGTGTGATCCATGATGCGTGATCGGGTGATGTGTGTGTGTGTGTGTGTGTGTGTGAGAGTGTAAGGTAAACACACACTCACACACACAAAGGCAGGGTGGATAAAAATGACATGTGAATTAATGAGTTGTGTTTCGGTCAGGGAGTCTGTGGACAAGCTGAGGGGGACATGTGGCTGCACAAGCAGGACGCGCTGTGTGTGTGTGTTTGTGTGCGTGTCTGTCTGTGTCTCTCTCTGTCTGAAGGTTAAGACTTGGCTTAAAGGTTAAGGTTTGATTGAGTTTAGGATGGAGTTTGATATTTAGTTATGCTCGTTCTCGCAATACTACAGACAGTTGTGTATGTGTGTGTCTGTTTACTTCTACTGTGTATCTCTCTGTGCCACTGTGTGCCTCTGTGTCTTGTTAAAGCTTTTTACTGTGAGTGTTTTTCCAAGTTTGTGTGTCTGTTATATGAGCATGTGTGTGTGTGTGTGTCCTGTTTCCTCCATGTGCCACACGTCCCACTCAGCTCTGCACACAAACCATGTGACAAACTGACTGAATAGAAAATGCTAATGCAGGCTTCACTGTCCTCCCTGTGTTAATGTTGCAACTCAAACTGTAAGCATTGATTAAAGGGACAATACTGTGTTTCTGTGGGGTTTTTTGACATTGCGGAAGCTAAGGTTGGGTCGGTGGCAGCGGTGGAAGCAGGGGGCACAAGATGCTGACTCGAAATTCGCCGGTCATTTGTTACTTGGGCTCAGAAGATAGTTAATCTCAGCGCAGTGGAAACTGTCTAATGCTAAATAAGATGTCAAGTGCTGGTACAGATGAACGGGAGCATATTTGCATGTATTGCTGTGTGTGTGTGTGTGTGTGTGTTAAAATCTCAGATGGAGGTCATTTGAAGAGCAAAGTTTCCACAGCTGAAATCCTTTGTCCTCATTGCCCTGCTCTCATTACACTTGGTGTTCTCAGTGCTGTTCCATACCGTGCCAAGAATGTGCCATATTCAGTCCAGGCAGCTCACCTCATTCCTACCAGGGCACTGCAGCCTTATTAAACCCAGCAACAATGCTCAACAACTCATACAGTGCTGTTCTTTCACAAACATGCTCATCTCTATGTGTGTCCAAATTTTTGACTGGTAGTGTAGAGGTGTAAGGGTAAATACCAAATGCGACTTTTTAATTTTAGTTGTTAAAAGATTTAATTCATTATGTAAAAAAAAAAAACGTAATTGTTTCCTATACAAAATAACTTATTCATTACTTTTTCATATAGGGTCAGGTAGGTTTTTTTAACTGCTTAGGTTGTCTTTGTGTAATATTAAAATATGTTTGATGATCTGAACCATTTAAATGTGACAAATATGTAAAAAAAAATGTAAAAAATCAGACAACTGCCTTTTTTAAAGGACTGTATACACACTTTAAACACACAATCAAATACATAAGAGGAACACAAACATACTGCTGTCTCACACACACATCTGCCAGAAATATTCTGTTTCGTCTGATAATGATGACTGATGCCCATCCAAAAAAGCTGTGCAGCAAAACAAATGGTGGTCGGCTCTATAAATCAATTGGTTGGGAGGGGAGGAAGTGAAAGCTTGCATTGATCATCACTCAGGCCAAATGTTAGCATCTTCAAATCCTTTATACCAGGCACCATTTCACACACAACATCTGCCGCACTGGCAGAGACAGAGGATGTTACCTGTTACAAAACAACAGAGGCCATCGGCTGCTGGTAATGCACTGGCGGAAGGCATGTGGCAATATTTCTTTTTGGTGATAAACGAGTCCAACGTATCACAGAAAGTTTTGTTCACCTGTAATCACTTCAAAATAACAAAGTTTTTTGTCACAAAGATGATTTCCAACAGAACTTCAGCCAAGAATTTGTCCATTTTGATCTTCAAAATAAAAAAGATTTTTCTCTGAAGTGTTTTGTGATCTACTTTAAACCACTTGTTAAAAAAAAACATTGGTGCAGACTCACAGAGGAAGCAAAGCAGACTTGTATAATTCGATGAAAGTGAGACATTTTTCAGTGTAGTCTGTTGGTCCTCCACAGTGATAACGTTGTAAAAATGCTTTAGCGAGCATCCTTTTGGAAACAACGACGTAATGAAGCAATTTGAAATGCCCACTGGCTCGAAGCAGGTTCATTTTCTGTGTCTTACCGTACGGCTGGTCTTCACTGCTTTGTTCCAGTGAAGCGAGCATCTTTTAACTCTTGATTGCTTCCTCTTGGTTTTCACTTGTTAAACCGAAGGCTTGTTGTACAGACAGTACATTATTCCTTATATCATCCTTCAGAATATGAGGAGTAGGGTTGGTACTATATTCCTATTTAAGGAGAATTAACAATAACTTAAGTACTTTACAATGTTGATTCTTGTAAATCCAGTTACACACATAGTGCTGACATCAGATGTGCCACGTGATGTGCTGACCCTCCATGAGGGTCAGGCCAGGCCAGGTACTTGGAGTTCAGTGTCTTACCCAAAAACACTTCAGTATATGGACAAAAGAAGGCAGGAATTGAACCACCAACCCCACAATTGTTGGAACAAAGCCTCCAAATTGAAGCTGGCTAATGTGTATATAATTGAGGGCATGTCCGTGTGCCAGGGGTGTAGGTTACCATAAACCTAAAGACTTCTGCAATCATTATATTTCAGTTCTTTACGGCCAAGGATAAACTGATCACATGTTGGAGGTCAAAGGTCAAGGTCACTGTGACCTCACTGGCAAAACATCTGTATGGTGAAAAGTTATGCAGCACTACTGTATGTTAACTCACACTACTAAAAGAAGCCAAATACACCCCCTAATAAAAGAACGGTGGTTTAACTGAACAGAAATGTAAAAGTAAAAAAGAAAAATATCGAACTGTTGATGACTGGAAGATCTGGACAGTGATTGATCTGTTCTGCAGCAAGGTTCAGTTTATGTTGTATTACTGTCTAATGATCCTCAAACACCTCAAACTGAGCATCAGAAAATCAGTCAGGCACAAAAAGCTATAACTGGGGTTATATTACATGGCAGCAGAACATCTATAGTTGTTCTTCCATTGTAGCATCCAGTGACTAACTTACAGCCCCAAACACAATCAGACACAGTGGGACAACACAGTGTCCTTGAGGAGATTCTGGAAGCATGTGGAGCTTTGGGAGAGGAACAGGAGATAAAGATAAAGGAGGAGTAGGCTGATAAATTGAGAGGTAGCAGGAAAGAGGGAGACGGCTGATAGAGAGAGGGTAAGTCAAACGGGTGGGTGTCGTGATGTTGGGAGAGAAAGTGTGAGCGAGAGAAATATGGTCATCCCTGGTGTGGCCCGTCCAGAGTGTCCACTCCATGAGACAGTAAATCGCCCCAGTTCAGTGTGTGCTCTCCAAACGCTGCCACACATTATTGATAAATCAGTGTGTGTTAATGAGAGGAGCTGATGTGGCTTGGTGAGTCACAGCACAACAATGAGCCTGAGACACACACACTTCCTAACACAATAACAGAAGATGGCCAAAGGGCATGCGCTGACTGCTGCCAGCCTGTCATTTGCCGTTTGTCTTCGACACAAATGCACACTTATTTTCTCCCTATCCCTCTTCCGCACACACACACACACACACACACACACACAAACCAATTTGCAGGCGTTGGATGAACACTTGGCCCCCGTGCTGCAGTACTGTAACAGCTCTGTTATTCCATCCTGTTAGCAGAAGAGTGGGGGGCTTCCACAGCAGCTCCAGCAGACAGTCAGAGGACGACACAAGCTATTTTGGTTTCACTTTGATATCCAATAGGCAGCTTAGCATCCTCATTAGATCGTATCAGCGCTACACACACATACAAACTCACACACACGTTGTAGACAAACAGACAAGCAGAGTCTGTTTTTCTACAGTAAATTATCATGAAATCTCATCATTTGTTTGTGTTTGTGTGATTTACTGTGAATGTACATGGGTGTACAATGTGTTCACAAACTGTGTGCGCTCAGGCTGGTTTGCTTTTGAGTGAGTGTGTGTTTGTGCAGGGCAAAATGACCTTGTTATTAGCTGAGTGGGCTGTAGTGCTGGGGCATCATTAGTATGGGTTAGGTGAGGGTTAGAGTGCATGTGCGTGTGTGTGTGTGTGTGTGCGTGTGTGTGTGTGTGTGTGTGTGTGTGTGGAGGTGGGGGAGGAAAGATGGGAATGACAGTGTAGCAGAGGAGCAGGGGATGTGTGGGTCAGGCAGGGACACAACAACACACACACACACACAACATCTATCACTTACAAGTAGTGAATGTTTGAAGACACACACATACACACTTGTTCCGCCTCAAAGGGAACCTTGACTCTCCAGTCACAATGCAGTGACGTACTAGCAGACAGTATAGAGTGCATGATAAGGTGTGTACACACACACACACACACACACACACACACAGCTTATTCATAGGAGTGGCTAGATTCTTAAATCTGGGCCACAGGACCTCATGTGTGCTGACACAGGTTCAGTCTTATTAAGGGTTCTACTTTGTGATCACTTTTCCATGATGCTTTGAAGAGGAAACAAACAATCGGGTTTCACAGGGACTTTAATCGGATGAAATGCGTTGATCAAATTTACACCCATCACTGACACTAAAAGGGCCGGTGCACGCTCACAGAGGAAGCAGTGCGGAGGTGTAAGAAGGTGAGAGTGAGACATCTTTCTGTGTGGTCTGCTGGATCCCCCAAAGTGAGAATGTTGTAAAAATGCTTTCGTGAGCATCCTTTCGGCAACAGCGACGTAATGAAGCAATTTAAAATGCCCACTGACTCGACACAGGTTAATTTACTGTGTCTTACTGTACAGTTGTTTTAGATGAGGGAGCCATCTTTTAACAATTTTAACTCCTTTGTGTACACTGTGCTGAAAAGAAAAGTAATTGTCTATAGAAAATGTTGCGCAGCTTTTCCTGTGCTTAGCTTTTTAGCAAACAGGTTGACATTTAAAATTTTGTATCATTTCAGTTAAAAAACACAAAACAAATGACTTTGCCTGTCAAAATGTCTGGTAGTAATGCTCATGTATTTATGTGTTCATCAAGCTATTTCCTGACTGGCTAAGACTGCCCATGACTGCCAGCAGACATGGGCATGTAGAAGTAAGTTCTGTGCTATGACTTCAGCGAGATGTGCACATCTATGGCCTAAAATGCTGTTAATGGTAGCTTATAGGATTACAGAAACGAGCAAAAGCCACCTGTAAAAGAATAGACCCTATGATTACAGTTGGAACATAATAGGAACAGACACGACCGTCCTCTTTCACACAGCTAATCATAACTTTTATGTAAAACAGTAATGTAAGATAATGCAAGCAACAAGAAAACAACTAGAAAACACGAGCCAATAGAAAGGACCATAAGCTACACGGTGCAGAATCAGTGGAAGCAAAATGATGCCAGTAGAAACAATGGAGGCCATTTGGAGGCAAAGTGAAGGCAAGCTGTAAGCAGGCCACTCTGAAGTCCTGCCAGGAGGAAGAGGAAGAAGAGGAGGCGGTGGAGGCTACAACTCAGGAATATTCTCGTTATTTATTCCTGGCCAGGGGTCAACTGGGGCCTTGGGCTCAAGCTCAGAAAGGGACAGACACACAAACACATGGTGAGAATACACGCTGACATACAAGAGCTAGCACATACGCATACATGGCCCCAGGGTCAGCAGTGTCCTCTATATGCCGAACACACCCATACACACATGCAGAGACTCCTTGAGAGAATGATGAAGATGCACACTGCCACACATGGTACTTATCACAGACCCCCGTAAATCACAGGCTGAAGTAGTGAAGCTGGTAATGCATCTGTAACCATAGCGTCCATACCTCATATCCACAATTACCATAATAAATCCATAAGAGAGTGAGAAGCACTGAAGCTATTAGGATAAAAATGGCTTCGAACAATGTGCATGGCACATGCATGGCCTTTTCTCAAAGAGCTGGCAACACCACGACCTGTCCGACTTTATAACCGTAATTACAAAATTAAGAGAAGCCGCCTCTACGGCAGATGCCTCTGCCCCGTGTGAGAAGTTCCCCACGTAATTATCACAATGAACTTAGCACACAAATATCCATGCATGAGGTGCAAAGGACGCACAGAATGTACTGCGTGCGAAGCGCAGCGAGAAGCACACACATATGCCCACTGGTGAGGTGAGGACAAGCTCAGTCAGGGGACAAAGAAAAAGACACACACTGGTGTCTACAGCAGCTCAGGATCTATGTGGCATTTGCAGTGTTGATAAGTAAATAGAGAAATAGACAGCTTTAAAAAATACATATGCAAAAGTTAAAATGAGTTTTAAAAAAGCAAATAAGAAAATTCAACTTTCAGTTATAACTTTACTTTAACAAATCTAAAACAAAATGATACAAATAAAATACAAAACATAAAACAGGCAACTGACTAATAGCTGACTTACAAAAAAAAGGTTTTTAAAAGAAACTATGACACCTGAATAAAAGAAAAATCAGTGCTCGTTATAAACACTATAGAAGCTTTGAAGAACCATAATATTAACACAGTATTTAGCAATCACGATGATGCAACTACAATACAAAATAGATGTATTTTGTAAATCGCATTTATCTTTGGCTAATAATGTGAAAAACCATCACCATATGCGGCGCAGATGCACTCACCCCCAACGAAACAAGTGTTACTGTCTCATTTAGCTTCGATGAATAATTTTGCAGTTCCATTTAACATGCAAACACATAAGACAAATTAGGCCGTACTGGGTTTCACATGCCTGGAGGGAAACACAGGGGAAGTAATGGCTCCCAGAATCATGAATGTGGTGCCTCTTGACGTTTTTATGTCTCAGTAAATCACTGTATGTATGAGCCAAGTTCATTGTGTGCGTGCAGATTGCCAGCTTACGCAGGAATGTGTTGACATGCATCTCAACAAAGTCGTCACCACAGTAACAACATGGCTAATATCATGCTTCTGGTCAGTGGTACAGGTGTGTGTGTGTGTGCGTGTGTGTGTGTGTTTATTAAGCAGGCATTTCCTGTACTGCCATAAATACAGAACATGTTGTTTACAGCTGCTGGGAAGATGGGCTGGGATGTTTGCGATGTTTCAGATTAAGTCCTCAACTAGAAATTACAGGCTGTGGATTTTCTCTATTGAGGCTTTACAGTTGAGGATTAATCTGTATTCTGGCAAATCAACCTTTAAAATCCATTTATCCAGTACAGGCAGAAAATAGAGCAAAGAAGAAAAACATGAGATTAGAACAAGGAGGGATGAGGGAACTCACCTGGTCTCTTGTCCATTTTTCTCCCTCGACTGCCACATAGTCGAACCTTTGATATTAATATAAGGATCTGCTTCTGGCAGAGCGACTTGTTGCTCTTCGGACAGGGCTTGCGCTTGCTGGCGATCTGCCGGTTCGTCTGTGGGTCTTTGACCTCCCTGCGCTGGCGAATGAGGGAGCTGGCGAGAGCGGCCATCTTCCCAGCGCTGACCCTGCTGCCGCCTCACCAGCTTCTGGTGACTCGGTGGCACCAAGGTGTCGGGGGGTACCGTGGGCCACCCCCCTGCCCTCTCACCCAGGGCGACGGAGCACCGCTGAGGGAGGGGTGCAGAGTGAAGCAAAGGGGGCTTCTGAAAATGGACCAAAGCAAAGGGATGAAAGGCAGAAAAAAAGGAGAGCGAGGGAGGAAGAGGAGGAGGTAGGGGAAAGAAGGGTGGATCCCTCCAAGGCTCTCCTTAAACAGGCAGCAGACACTCGCTGAGGTCTGGTCAGATGAGCGTTTGCCTTTAAATGTCCTTCTGTATGTTTGTTTTCACGGTAGGAGTCAGGTTCAGGTGAAGCCTTGATACGTCACTGTTCCTCTGTTGGGACAAGTCATGTTGTTACCCACCCAAAAACAAGTGCACTGCATCCGGTGTTCCCTGATTCCCGTGTCCCAGTCCGAGTGTACCCCTACCCCCTCCTGGAGATCCTGGGAAGTTTGACTCAATCCCGTCTGAAGGGCTTCAGTAACACAACAATTCGTCACATTGTGAAGTCAAACAAAAAATAACATTTAGTCCTCTTAACCAGCTCAGTCCTGCAGATCAGATGCCTGATGTGATTCAGTGGGACAAAAAAGAAAAGCCTGAATACAAACTCTCCAAAATAAAAAGAGCCACACTGTCGGGACACACTGCAGTCCTGTCCCTCACCTGTAAAATCTCTCCATTGAAAACAATGTCAAAGCAGGAGAAGTGGAAGAACAAGTAGAGACCGTCCGACCTGAGGTATCAGCTCAACGAGATGGGACAAGGATGAGGGGATGCAGACAGATGATGCTGGACGGAGTGCAGATTTATTTCCTCACTGTCTTTCGAGCTCTCCTGGCATCATCCTTGCTTTTCCCGCACCCTGAGAGAAGAAGGAAAAAAGACAGAGGGTTGATAAATCCAGCAGTTCCCAGGGATAGAGGTGACATTCATGAACGACAAAGCGCGGGGATAGAAAGACAGACAGGGACACAGAGAGAAAAAGGAGAGAGGGAGGGAGGGAGTGCAGTGAGTCTATCTATCCCCTCTGTCGGATCGGGTTCTACAACTCTCTCAGCAGTGCACTACACTACAGCAGAGCGCAGCGCTGTGTCCTTCAGCCGCACATGCCACCTCGCAGTTGGGAGAACAAGGGATGAATGAGTAGAGGGAGACAGAGAGGGAGGAAGGGAGAGGAGAGGAGAAGGGTGCTGGCAGGTAGCTGTGCCTTACGGTAGACGCTGGTTTGCGGGGGCGCATGCGAGAGTCTCTCAGTGACGGGTGACAGTAGTCCGAGCTGCTTGTGCTGAGTCCAGCTGCACAGTGTGTGTCCATGTGTGTGTGTGTGTGTGTGTGGGAGAGAGAGAGAGAGAGACGAGGAAAAGTGTGAGTATCCCAAGTAAGGCACTTCTCAGCCTCAGTGCACACGTGTTAGGGAGTGTGTATGGGTGTGAGGGTGTGTGCGACTCTCTTGCTTGTCCCTGTTCACAGTGCATTAGCGAGCGGGTGCTGGCAGCGAGCTTCACGCGCTCTCTATCGCTCCCTCTCCCTCTCTCTTAATACACACATACACTCCCTCACTCTCTCCCCTTCTCTCTCGAGTCTATTTCCCTAAACCCTCCCCTTCTTTCTCCCTCCCTTTTCTCCTCCCTCTCTGTCACTCACAACCCAACTCTGTTGTGGTTGATTCAAAGTCCCCTCCTCCCCTGTCTCCCCCTGTTCTCCTCATCGCCTCCCTCATGCCATACCAGGCCAGGCTGAGCTGGGACACGTCAAGGCAGGGGTGTACCACTGATGCGATGTTGGCTTAAAGAGACACACTAAGTGACACATTCAGGACCCTGCGTCACTGCTGTCACATCACACGAACATCTGTTAACACATGGGTAAGTAAGTCATTGCACACATTGTGTACAGTAAACAATCAGGTCCAAAGGAGCAAGAAATCACCGGGTAATCAGACAGGTTGTAACTAGTCAACAGTTTGGTCAGATTGCATTTTTCTCTCCTACAGCTATTTATTTCAAATGACCAGTCAAATGTTTGGACACATCTTTTCCTTGTGTTGTTTATTCTTTATTTTTATAAATAAAGAATAAATTCTGTGCAATTTTTCAACATTGCACATTAATAATAATGATATGCAATGTATGAAAGAGCACATTATGTAGTAAACAAAAAAGTGTTAAACAACCCAAAAAATGTTCAATATTTTTGATTCCTCACAGCAAAGCCACCTTTTGCTTTGGTGACAGCTTTGCACACTCGTCCCATCCTCCAGCCTCGTGAGACAGTTACCTGGAGTGGTTTTCCAACAAACTTGAAGGAGTTCCTAGAGGTGCTGAGTACTTGCTGGCTGCTTTTCCTTCAACCCCCGGTCTCT
The DNA here is from genome assembly GCA_034779795.1 of Ctenopoma multispine. Taxonomy (NCBI): domain Eukaryota; kingdom Metazoa; phylum Chordata; class Actinopteri; order Anabantiformes; family Anabantidae; genus Ctenopoma; species Ctenopoma multispine. The sequence continues at coordinate 13,299,785 of JAUYWH010000010.1, read as the reverse complement.
GTGGAGCCTATCCCAGCTGTCATTGGGGTAGATGTGGGGTACATCCTGGACAGATCTATCACAGGCACATAGAGACACATAGAGTCACAATCACACCTATGGGCAATTTAGAGTCATCAGTTAACCTACCTGCATGTTTTTGGACAGTGGGAGGAAGCAGGAGTACCTGGAGCTGAGCAGTGAATTTGAACCCTGATCCTTGTTGCTGCGAGGCGATAGTATTAACCATTACACCACTGGCCACACTCAGGTTCAACCCATCCTAAACCATCTCAGTTGAATTCAGATCAGGTGATTGTGGAGGCCAGGTCATCTGATGCATCACGCCATCACTCCTGTTATTCGACAAATAGCTTTTACATAAGCTAGAGGGATGTTTGTCATTGTCCTGTTGGAAAAGAAATGATGGTCCCACTAATTGCAAACCAGACGGGATGGCATGTCGCTGCAAAAAGCTATGGTAGCCTTGCTGGTTAATTATGTCCTCAATTTTGACTAAATCACCAACAGTGTCTCCAGCAAAGTACCCCTACACCACCACACCTCTTACCCCATGCTTTATTGTAAGAGTCACACATTCAGGAGCCGTCTGTTCACCCTCTCTATGTCTGACCAAAGACACGGCAGCTAGAGCAAGAATCTCAAATCTCAGCAGACTGACCTTAATTTCCTAAAGTAATGATGGATTGTCTTTTCTCTCTACTTAACTGACTGTGTCTTGCAGTAACATGGATTTTTAGTAATTGTAGTAGCAGTAATAGGACTATTCACTCTGTGCCCAACGTTTGTCTGAACCGGACTGGTACTGGTCTGTGGGTCATTTGGTTCTGGGCTGCACAGAAAGAAAAAAAAAGTAGTAGGATTTTCATTAATAATTTTTTATTTTGAAAAATCGGATTCCCTGCCGTCTGCTCCTTTTGACGCGTTCCATTTGTAAACATGCCTGGTGCACTGAGCATGTCCGTCCTGATAGAGGATAAATTGCTGGAGACTGGAAATGACGATAGCCTTAAAAGTAAGTTTGATACGACCTCAGAGTGTGCGGCCATCTGCCTCTACCGGCTGGGGTGAGTGGGGAGAGGAAAGAAAACAAAACAGAAAACAAAAGCACAACAACAACAAACAAAACACTGGGCAAGTTGGTGGGACCATTACCCGGAGGGAAGAGAGGAGAGAGGAGATTTTGCCTTGGTGTTGGTTAATTTGCAACCATTTTGGCCAGACCCAAAATTAAACACCAAAATTTTAAAAAGTAAAGCACTTTACGAGTCTGAACCAGCTAATGCAGGAGGAAAACCAGCATACCAGTGATGCTGCAATTTAATCTTCTGAGAGTGCTGGTACTGCCTGTGACCTAACTTGACATCTGAATACCTTCTCTCTTGGCCTCCACTCAAACTGGTCTGTGAGGGGGAGTTTGTTAATGCCCTGGCTGAATAACACAGGTGACAGGGGTGGCAGCATGGCAAGATTTTCATGTGACCAATGATATAGAAACGTGGTGAAAATACATCACTGAAATTAATCAAGCCAAAAGTAACTACCTCCCCTCCACTGTGGTCATTAGACGGTTGCACAGTACTTGACTTTTCAGTATTCTCTGCTCAGAGCTTTGTTGGTCTGATCATTATCAGGTTACCTTAAAACAACAAGAAAAGAATGATTGCCCTCCTGTTTATGATATAACACTTAAATTAAACTGTGATGACAGCAGAGCCACAGTGGCTCAGCCCCCGCAGAGAAGTTCCCCTGAGAAAGCAAATGTAAAATAATAGTGAGGTTCTGTGATTGCAGGCAGACCTGCTACTCGTCTCTCCCTCTCCTTTTCTGCTGCTCTTGCAAGGAGCGAGAAGAGAAAACCCTGCAGGATTTCCCCATCTCTCTCTCACGCACACACACATACACACTCAGTCACCTATCACTGCAGTTTCCTCAGCTGTTGAGTAATGTAATTAGCTCTCTCCCCCTTTCCTGTCTACCTAATGCACCATGAATATCTTTCCCAAACCTTACCCAAGGGCATCCTCCACCCCTCTTCTACTAAGGCAACCACCCCTTCCCTTTTTTTGGAAGTTGGCGGTGGAGACTGTGGGGTAGCTCTACCTCTTAAATCACACACTGGGCCAGCACAGAGGCAAGTGGACAGAGGAAACAGGCGTAGATAAACAGAATGGTGGAGTGCAATGAAGACATTACTTGGTTGGCACAAATGAGCTAAGACATGGTACAGAGGGTGCCAGCAGGGAGAACAGAAACAACCAAGGAGACAGACAGGAACACCAGCCAAGACGAGGAGACAGAAGAGAGACAGAGAAACAAAGAGAGGCAGAGAGGACGAGAAAGATGTGCACCGAGTGTGTTTGTGTGTGAGCTTGCATGTGGGTGCTTGTGTGTCCGTGCACACGTCTGCCTGCACCAGTGTCATCCACGGGTGGCTGGACATGGGTTTGTTTTCTGATCGAGTCAGTTTCCATCGGGAAATGCCGCTGAGGGTGACATCATGATCAGGCCTCACCAGCCACAGGGCAGGCACAGCACTGTTTTCCATCCAGCCCATGCCTCTCCACCCTACTCTCCTCACCCAGACAGACTGGCCCAGATCTGTCTGCATTTCTCACCAAATTCAATTCATTTTACAGTTCTTTCTTGGTGCAGTAGGGAGAACGTTGACACCACACTAAAAACTATGCAGATTTGACACAGAAAAAATCTGCATAACTCATATTTAACTTGTTTACATCTAATAGAGGAACCCGGCTCAGCTAAATGGGTTTGAAGCAAAAGCAAAGAAAAGTAACTGTTTTTAAGTAAATTCCATTTTTGAGTGGAGGGGGTCTTCAGCCTCAGATGTACTTTGTGAACACGTCGTGCTAATGTGCTCAGATCAGGCCCCTTTTTGATCTTATAAGCGCTACAAACCCAGCATGGGGATCATTGTGGACTGTATACCGTCAATAGAGGCACTGAAATTGACCACTCGACAACTTGACGTCTGTGTAAAATCGTAGAGGTGACATGAGGTGTGTAGGGTAAAGGTCTGGTTTGTCATTTGGTATAAATGAGAACAGCCACTGGTCGACTTGTTTTTTCCTGGGTGACTCTCTCGCCTACGTTGGAGGAGAATCAGCATTAATGACATGATTCAGAGTCAAGTCATTGTTCATCGCGTTCATCATTTGAAGGCTGAAAGTGGTCAGCTATGTTTTGGTAACCTACCAGTCGTGTCTTATGATGCTTAACATCACGCCAACTTTGTTCAGTGCAGCATAGAGTAGTCAGAGGTTCATTCAGTTAAGAGTCGACATGTTAAGATGCCAATATTTAATAGGCATATTTGCCTTTTAGCATATTTTCATATTTATAGTTAGCACAGACTATTAGCACACTATAATTAGCATTAGTACAGAGCTAATGTCACCCCATGAAATGTTTCATCCTCTGGAGACCATGAATGTCCTCAATGGTTCATGATGATTATTATCAAAATATTATTTCCAACTCAACCAGCACTGTGACTGTCAATACAATCACTTCAAGTGACCTTCTCCTCTTCTGTTTTGCGCCGCCTCCATTTCCCATCCACCTCTGTTTTTCTGTCACATTTCTGTCTCTCTCACATATTCAGCAGTGTGGACCTTGACATACAGATTATTGCCAAAATAAGTGAAATCACACAGAAGATTGAATCCCTTTAAATGTGTACTTTACAGCACTGTGTTTCCATAATAATTCAAATTTACACTGGTTATCATCTTTTTGCTCTTTTTGTTTTCACTTTGTGTGCCCTCGCCTTCTCCTTATGTTACTCATCTTATTGTCTTTTCTCATCCCACTATCTCTCCCAATGCAACCGTCTTTTATTTCTCTTTCTGAAGCTGTAGAGGTGACTGGTCCTGTTTTGCTTCGAAGTCTAATCTCAGGCTCATTATGTGAAGGCGTGTTGGCTCATTTGTTATTTCTGGCTCCAATAACCCTGATTAAGGCTCTCTTTCTCTCCACCTCCCTCCACTCCCCTTTTCTGTTGACGGTAATGATAGCTCACACATTATGTTTTATCACAATTTATACATATTTAAACACTGAGGAGTGAACATCTGGCATGATCAGTTAGTTTTTGTTAGTTGTGCTGTGTTTTCCCTGAAACATGGGAAGTATTTAGTTGTGTGAAGGAATGTGTTTGCATGACTTATCATGCTGTGAGTTTTTTGCTGTGGGCATAACTTACTTATATTCAGATTTCACTGGTGCAAAATGCCAAAGGAGCAACAGGAATGGTCTAACGTCAGAGTTACTGTTCAAAATCCAACAAAGATAAGTTGCAAGCAATTTGTAACTCTGCAGTCACTAGTGGAATCTCACTTTATTAAAGCACGACACACAGTTAGAAACTAGCTGCTGAACACACAAGGTTTTAACAGCTAACAATACAAATATTGGTGGAGACCAAAAACAAGCTAAAAGAAAGGCTCATAAATTTAGTAATTTAGTATATACAGAGACATAGAGCTATAAACTGAGCAAGAAAGAAATTCATGTAGAAAGTGTTATCAGATAAACAGTGTAGACAGAGCTGTATAACATATACTGTAGCTTGGGATTTGTCATCTCAACATCAGCAGTTGCATGGAGAAAGCTGGGAGTGTTAATACATTATGACTTCATATTTCAGAGTACGCTCTGCTGGGACTTTGTGTCACGGATAAATATGGTCAATAAAGATAGAAAACACACAGTGTGCATCTATAAAACCGCAACTGGAGCCACGTCAAAGCTCACGCAAGTGGTTGAAGAGTACATGTTTATTATTTGTGTGTTTTATGAACTGTGTCGAACTGAGTTTGTATGTGTCAGGTTAAGCGTGCATGTGTGTGTGTGTGTGTAGGTGTTGCTCCATCTGCGTGTTAGCCCCTGCTCACCTCTAAATCCCTCGATACAGCTGTGGATTACACGCTGGTAAATTATGCCTGAGCAACATTGTGCTGCCTCAAATAACGCAGTAATGTACCGTCCCTCTGCGTCAGTCAGTGCCTGTTAACCGGCACCAGCCTGAGACAAATAGGCCCCAAACTGGGATTGATATGTAGAGCTTTGCTGAGGGGGACATTAATGAACACATAATGCAGGTGTTCACCTTGTTGGTCTTTGTAGGCACCGCAAATAAAACCCTCTGTGACACTCGGTGAGTCCAGATCAAGATGCTAATAATAAATGTATTACTTTGCCAACAGTATGAAGTGATAGTTTTTTACTATCTGCTACTCCAGCGGTTTTGACCCAACCTGTAATGTATCCGTGGAAAACAACATGCACAAGAATAATTAATAATTATGATCATTTTTAAAAACACACTATCTGATGCGGACCAAAGAACAGCTGGACACGAAATGACCCATGAATAGTAATAATTGGACCCGATCCAAAATGCAGTCGGCCTGTACAGAAAGAGAACACAAATATGGCAGCGGGATGGTATACTATCAGTTAATTAGATCAATTAAGCCACAGTGGCAAAGAGCTGCAATATAATGATAATGATGCCACTAGAACGTCGAAACAAAGCCCTGCTGAGTTGTGAGGTTCACAGTTCTCACTTCCTCTTACTTCAGTACACACCTGATACCATGTACAGGTCGGTTGATTCAGATCCATGCAGGTATGGACTTAGATCTTCTTCATAATTGAGCGAAAACCTGTATCGAAATGGTTAGATAATGTATCACACTTAACCTTGTTCATAAGTCTATCTAAGGTGGAAGCAGCATTCCTGGACAAAAACATGCATTCAGCTGGCTACTCTAACACTGCATCCACTCTCATGGCGTCCAGGACTTTAGGTAAATCTATAATGTGTACAGTTAGAATAACGTGGCTGCTTTTTAGGGAACGTGAGATGAGATACATTAAAATGTAATAAATCTAAGGAAAAGACAGATGGAGCTGCACCAACAGTATCGGAAACAAACTGCAACTGTGGCCCAACATTAGTTAAAATAACAACATTTTGTGATTAAGTCTGAAATAGCCAGTCACAGAGACATTCAAACAACAGCCAACCAGGCAAACCCTAGCAGCCAGTCAGATGCAGCAGGGCCAGTGTAGCCAAGCTGTAATCTTGCATGATATACAGTATATGAACCATGAATTAGTTTGAATGTTAAATGATGTGATTTTTGCCTCCTCATAACAAAATAAAGTGGCATTTGAGCTTGTTGCTTGTTTTTCACAGTAAAATGTTGAAACTCTTATGAATAATGTATTAACATTTCTGATACTGTAGTGGTCTCAGTACAAAACAGTTTCAAGAATAATACACAGAATATCTGTATTTGAACATTTGGTCAAACACAGCACAGTGCTTTTGCCTCGAGTCAACAATATGTACCATTAAGAGGTTCATTAAGTTTGAGCTTTAGCAGGACTTGTTAGTTATTTTCTTGTCATAAATATTACAGCAACCCCTGTGACCGTTCATTTTAGCAAAGCCAGACCTTGGACTGTTTCTGTGGCACTGTATATTTACACAGAGATGAAGGTGTAATGACGCGTGGTCAAGGTTGTTTTTCCTGCCCGCGGCAAGTACTTACCCAGCAAGCCAATCAGCTGTCAGGGTTAGGAAAGAGTAGACATGATGGGATGAAAGATGATTGAAGACTTCAGGAGACATTGAGACGGCGGACAGAACTGAATGGGAGAAGACAAAAAGGACGAAAAACGAGGCCCATTTATTGATAGAGGACTTTCATCACAGAAGGACGTCACAGAGATGTCACAGTTAAATATACAGTACAATGCAACAGTAAACCTCTATGGTTCTGTGAGACCAGCTGAGTCCGTACAGTGCTGCTAGGGACTTAATGAGGCCAAATCATCCATGAGACATTACTATCTGCTTAAGAAGCTTCCACTGTCAGTAGATCTGTTAGACTGTCACAGATCACACCAGAAAAAGTTGTTATACTTATACATTTGCTCACTTCAGTTGAGAGCTTGTTGAGTCGCTCTTACAGCCTCAGAATATACTGGCCTAATATAGCTCTGAAAGCTTTGTTGTGGAGGATCAGTTAAACTCGTCTCATTAAGGGAAAGTTGAGAAACAACTTAAAATGAGTTTCAAGCCAACATTTGGGCACAACAGTAATATACAGTATATACTGTATATAGCACTGAAGCCTACGCTGCCTTACAGTGTCAATAATTGTAATTAAATATTATTCAAAATTAGTTAATGATTTAATATCTGAGACTGTGTAAAGCTTGAAGGTAAATCCTGAGTTAACTCCTTTCTAACGTAGGGTTGGCATTTTATCTGATCTCTGCCAGAAGGAAACAGCCAGATTGGGCAGCTACACCAAAACATTCACAGTATTTCTGGTTATAGTTATAGTAATACAAGCCCCACTGTGCATTGTTACTCTCCGACACTGTAGTGGGCGCTGTGGCAGAGTGCACAGCAACACACAGGAAAGCTGCTGTAGGAGAAAGAGAAGGGTGAGGTAAAACATTGACAGGTTCTGTATGTAAATGTTGTACAGGATGTATGCAGGATGTATTCTGTTCTTTGGTCTTTATCAATAGATAACATTAACACAAATACTTTCCTTTTATCAGTGTAGTTTAGCTGTTGGGGTGAGGACCAGTAAGAATACCAGCTACAAAGAGCTGTGTGGGACATCATGTTGAAATCCTGCAAAAAGAAGCTCTTCAACCTCATGAATCTGCTTGCTTGAAAAACTCACTGTTAGGAACAAAGAGGCAGAAATACCCGAAGAATCAAGTCCATTAATGCAGGATCCCAGAAGCCAGTACTACAACAAGCCTCTCCTTTACAGCAAAATGAAAGCGACTCAGTTCAGAAGGCTCTCTGGCAATTTATGAAACGATACATGGATCAAGAAACAGCCCTTTTCCTTTCATCTACAGCGTGTGCGCTCATGCTGCTGAGTATACAATATATCCAATGACGTTGCAGCAGTTGCTCCATCTGTGCACCAGTCACTTTCTTTTACAGTCACACATACAGTCTCTTCTACAGGCACAAGCACGAGCACACTCAACACAAGAAGTCTGGTCTCATAAGCAGAGGTTGAAAACGACAAGGGTTCACAGACGTTTTATTGAGATGACAGGAGAAGACAACAAAGAAGCAACACAGATTGGAAAGAAATCTAAAAACAAAAGAACAGAGGAGACAAGTGGAGACTCTGACATCATGTCCAGAGACGGAAAAATGCTGATGAAGGGAAGAAAACATAATAGGAAATGAAAGGAGCAGATGAAACAAATAGAGGAGGAGAGGAGGGGAAGGGAAGGTGACAAGGGACATGAGCATTAGACCCACTCATCCAACAGAAGAGATGAGAGGAAGAAAAAGACTAGCAGCTCTAAATACTTAAAGAGCCACAGTGGAATGAGGAAGACGCAGAGAGAAGCAGAGAACTGACCCGTCGTCGTGTAGATACAGCCGAGTAAATCCCACAGTCTCTGCGCGGCACCGGCCCCCCGCTCCACGGCCTTCATTCCTTCATTCTGTTCATTAGGAAGTTTCTTCACTTGCTCTGAGAGCTGCACAAGAAGTGGGGCACACACTGTGCTGCTAGTTACACTTTTTTACACTGTTTTTTTACACTGAGGTCTGGGAATGTGGAGACGAATCTCTGAGGACAATAAGCCTTTAACCAAAGAGGTAGAACTGAAAATTGTTTGATTGTTGGTTGCCTTTGTTTTAATGTCATTGTCTTACGTTTTGTACGTTGGACCAAATGTTTCAAACAGATAATAAGGTGCACAATTGCAAACTAAAAGCAAAGTTTCAGCACTTGAATAACGCTGGTTTTAAGATGCTAAGATAAGGTAAAGATAAAGTTAAAGGTGTGCACTCCTCTGAGATCAAACAGAGGCCCTGTGTTAAACACTGTGCTCAAACACAGAGCAGACACACATCCACATAGACACGCACATTAAATTAAGATGATTAAAGCATTTGTTCAAAGAGGAGCTCCCATTCAGACCCGGTTCACTGTGCTGTGTTGACCGAAGCTTCTAAAAGTGGTGGAATTTTTAGCATCAAGCCAAATCAGCGTCTAACTGTCTTCATTACATTTAGCTTTTGTCAAATTTACACTGGTGCCAGGGGCCTGCTCAGAAGCTTACACGTCTGTTCTCACTGTCATTTGAAAGTGGAGCTCAACACATCAGCGTAAGATGCACTTGTAAGAAAATGAAATATGTACATATCAACAAAATGCTCTGAAGCAGAAAGCGGCGGCTGGGGCACACTGCTGCAGCAGCAGAGCTGAGCAGGGGGTTTTTTTGGATGCGGCTGACCGAAAACCCCACTAAACCGCGGCGTGTGTTTGAGCGCCAGAGCTGCGAGCCGGTGCCGGCTGGCAGACGGCGAGAGCTGGCGCCGAGGCAGGCGATAGGCTGGCACCGCTGCAGCTACAGAGCTGTTGTGTGATATCACAGTGAAACAGATTGAGATTAGCCTGCCATGATCCACTGAGGAGAAAAGAGGGATAGGAACAGGAAGTGAGGGATGGAGACAGAGCTGTAGAGTGGCTTTCATATTTCGGGAAGGGGGATCCTCTAAAGTAGACGTTGAGAGAAAGCTCTTTTCTTTTCAATACAAAACTGTATTCTGCTGCTATCCCAGTGTTGCAAATATTACAGCTGATTGGATGATTCCCACTGTATCAATGCAACACACACACACACTCACAATTGTGTCTCTTTTGACTCTTTGTCCAACATCTGTTTTATCTCTTGTCCTTTTTCTTCTTCTCTGGTTTTGCGTCAAGCTCTGTGTCTATGTAATCTCACCGCTGCACTACCTTGACAAGGCAGATAATCCAGATAGTCCACTCTCCGGTATAACTTAGACCTCATTATGAATATGGAAGCATCTCCCCGCTGTTCTGCTCATCTTCATTTTTCTTCTTCGTCTGCTTCTTCTTCTCTCGGTTCCTTCTCTCTCTGCCACTGTCATGTCATGGGTGGTTCAGTGTATTCCAGACTTCCTGGCACATGAAGAGAGGCACCAGAGTGGCCTTTGATGGTATTAGCTCTGTGCTACATGAGTGAGTGTTAAAAAGGAGAGTTTCACATATGTATTCTATAATTAGATTCTATACTGAATGAGATACCGTATAGTGGAGACTTTAACCAAAAGGATTTGCTAAATTGGATTAGTTATTATTCACTGAGGATTACAAATATGATGTAATCCTATATACAGTATGATAGACAGTTGATCAACTCTGTCATATGTTGCACATACACTGAGTGGGCACTTTTCAAAAACGGAGTGATGTGCAGGTGAAGAAACTGATCACAGACTCCTGACTAAATTTGAAAAACTGTTTGGAAATAACCCTGGAATGAAATGCATGTGCTGATGGGTGCTGTAGTGTAGTGTAGTTCAGCCGTAGAGTCTGATCATTGTGTTTTTTTCTGATGGGATATAATGAAAACACAATCAGGGACTGTTGAATAAAGCTGTTCTGGGAGCTCTCTGGTGTTTACTGGAGTAATAAATGGTAGCTGAAGCACAGCTTTGACCCCTGTCAATCTGCTGCTTGTTAGAAACAGACGATTAACAGATGGAGCCGAACCATTGCCCCCAGTTGACTTAAGTGAACGCTCAGTTATTTACTCCAGTGTACGCGTGTGTGATTCGCTCTGTAAACTTGAACGCATTTCATCATGCAACAAGTACCACTAGTCTGCATATCATTTTGTGTGTGTGTGTGTGTGTGTGTGTGTGTGTGTGTGTGTGTGTGTGTGTGTGTGTGTGTGTGTGTGTGTGTGTGTCTTGCTCAGTGGTGAGGAGGGTGGTGCCAGAAAGGAGCTGGAGGACCACGGTCCTAAATCATGCAGCCCTTGCTTGTCAAGGAAGCGCATGTGTGATTATACACTTGCTCTCTTGGTCAGTGGAATAAATAGTGCCAGTGTTTTCTATGTGCATGTCACCTTCATTTGCACAGTCAGCACTTCCACTCTGTGGCTCACACACGCATAAGCATAGTTGTGTTTCCATTCATTCACAGGGCGCCACATCAACATGCATTTCCTGAGACTTAAACTAACCCTAACCATAAACCTTTAAACCGCAAACCCTTTACCGGTAACCTTTACTCAAAACTAACCTTAAACCAAGTCTTGACCCGATGAATTACACTGAATACATTATGGAGACTGACGTATTAATGCAAAACAAAGATGAGTTACCACAACGCGACTATGTAAAAAGATTTATGCTCCTACAACATGAATAATACAAGTATACACTCATGTAAAATAAATCAATTCTATTACCTGTATTATTTAACCTTCATTAAAATGTTTAACAGTGGGGAGGATGGAAATATTGAGTCACAGCAGTAAATCACAGGCATCAAAGTCTTTTAAAAGTCAACAGATGAAAATTCACACAGAAACACAACATTAATCTAATGAAATGTATCCAACTCTGCTTCTCTGCTACTCAATTAAAAAGTAAATAACCAGGTTAGTAACAATTTCTCCCCCAGAGTCAGAGTTCACTTACTGTAACTGCATTTGCATTGGGCGATGCACTGCTGCAGAAAGTTAACTATAAATTATCTTGATGATTGCTGACACAGTCATTTTCAGTATAAGATGCACAGATAAACAGTACAGTACTGCTCCCTTTAGGGGTCACCTCAGCCAATCATTTGTCTCCAACTTTCTTTTCCTCACATGTCTTCCCCCTGTCTTTTTCCACCTTCTCCCAGCAGTAGCACAGTTTCCTCCGGTACCATGCTGGTCAACAGTACCATCATTGGTAACGCAGGTCTCGACGGATCCAGTATAGAAATCTTGTTTATGATCTTATTTGGCACACGATGGACGCCCTTCCTGACGCAACCCTTCCCATTTATCCAGGCTTTGGGAGCAGTATAGATATAGATATTTCTTTATTGTCATTTTTCAACTTTGTTTGGAAAAAGCCAGCACATAGAGATTACTTAAAATATAAACTACAAAAAAATAAAACTAGTGGCCTGCGTCAGCGCTACCACAGGGTTCCCCCCCACACACACACACACATCTAGAAGGACACTTCACATTAAAGGCTGCTATATTGTCTTCTGCTATGTAACTTCACAGGCATCGTAGCAGCATAGGATGATTCACTGTAAAGGTTGAAGTTGAGGTTGGGGTCACACCTTCAGACAACTGGAGGAGGTAGATCATGAATAAATGTCATACAAACAGCTTCTGAAACAGTTGCTGTAGGGTAGAGTGCATCCGGACTCTCGGAAAAAGATGGATTTGATGAAATGAAAACGTTTGGTTAATGAAATGCTTAAAATAGAAAAAATAAAGAAAGAGTAATAAAGGGCCATTATATCAAATACAAACAAATCAATTTAGCAGCTTTCATAAACAATCTAAAAATATCAGCAGCAGCAGTGAGAAATTCCATCAGGCTTCAAAATCTGTAGTCCAAATTTAGTTACTAAAATTTGTTGGTGAGGGGCAGTAATAATTATCTAGGCTGTTTAAATGAACTCTGCTGATGAATGAGTTTCTATTTCTATTTCTGTCTCTGATGCAACAGAATGAATCCTGATTGATGTGCAGCCCTGAGCGAACGGTACAGTGAGGATATAGGAGTACAACACAGGCAGACTGAGACCGATACTGTGACACTAATTATTATTAGTATAGTTTTTACGGGCAAGCATAAGAAATGAGTGAGTCTGGCATCAGACAGCAGAAAAAAACCTCCTGTTTCTATAATTCAAAGTTGTGGAAAAACACTGGTCATTACAAATCCAGAAGTTAGCCAGCTGAGATAGACGAGACATGTAGAGAGGCTCCAAATATTCCACCAGGCATTCAAAACCCATGTTTCCAGTGCGGCTGCCATCACTTTAAACACTCACGTCTCATACATTGCAAGTTTTCCTTAAATGTAAAATGTAACATTTGCCCTTCACTCCTGTTCTAGCTGCTGTTCATGTGACGCCTGCTGCTCATCTCTCTGTATGTTATACGACCAAGCCAACACACAGATTTTGATGATGATGGTCTATATTATTTTAAAAGCGGACATTAACCATTGCTTGGAGACTGGAGACAGTCTTTGCGGCAACATGATGATGACATGATGTGTTAAATATTTGACAACTGCTGCCATTTTTCTACTTGTTTTACGTTGGGTGTTTTTTTGGCTTCCTGAGTTAAGATATGCACAAAACCTACTGTCACAACACACTGCTGTGATTATAGCAGTGTGTTGTGAAGTCTGGAATAATTTCATTCTGCGAACATCCCTCAGCTCTCCAAAAGAAATCCATTTATAAACAGTGTTCAGGGAGAGGAAAGATAAAATGTGTGTGCCTTGAGGTTTTAACCCTCATAAAATATTGATGAGGTTTTTTTTTTCCTTCATTAGGTCTTTCCCCATTCTTTCACAGGGAGGGGGGAAAAGAAACATTAGCTCAGAGGTCGAGGGATCTGTGGTACTGTGTCACCTCAAAGTATGCACGTTCTGACCAGACATCGTATTCCTGACAGAAATACACTGAGCAATGTCTGGCTGATGAATCCAACTGTGAATACACACCACACAGTGAAATAATGTGGATATTATGCACACAGACCCCCCCCCAAACACACACAAATAAGTAGGCTGTGTAGGCAGATGCCCCATAGCAAGAGATCAGTGTTATACATTTTCATACATTCCCATGATTGCAGAAATGTAAATAAGTCAGCAGTCGTGAAATTGCCAGCATCTGGTCACTCGGAGGGAGGAGGGAAGGAGAAAAGTGAAGTAGAGAAGAGAAGAGAGGCTCAAGGTGGAGGACGAAAGAGGAAGAAGGAGAAAAAGAGCCGATGATGAGATAGAAGAAAGAGGAAGGCTGAAGGAGGAAGAGTCAAATTAACCAGATTATTTTCCGTTTTCAGCATAATGACTCTCGCTTGGATTCACTCGCAATTACTTAATGATAAATATCCTGTAGAGCCGATCCGTTTTGTGTTCTTCTGGTGGCGAGCAGCAGCTGTAGCGAGCGCTGAGGAATGAGGAACATCTGTTTTACATGAAGAGAGCTAATGTCTCCCCGAGTGTTTGGAGATCACAGGTTGGGATCTGCAGTCTCACACTGGTCTGAAGTCAGTGACAGTGTGCTGTTAAAAAAAAAAAAACCTCTGGTCATGATTTTTGTATTGTGGCATAAAGTTATATTTAAAGCTGCACTTATCGTGATTTTCTTTAGAAACAACGTATTAATTAACCTTGTTTAATGTGTAAAGTAGAACCCAAACTAATGATTTCACACATAATTCACCTTTTAGTTTGGTTTCCCAATAGATTTTAATCTCATTTAGGTCATTGTTTTGGTTTTCTGGCCCACAAACCCACTGTTTATATTCTATAACTATAGAAGACAGTCAATGGCAATCATGCACTTTTGAACAGCTAAAGTCTCTGAATTAGCAAATTTTTGTTTGGCAGGTCCAGTTACTGGTGATTCAGCTACAAAAGAATAGTCCGAGCAAACTACCGAGCATCAGTAGATCGGTCTTTGCGTATACCACTCCCTTCACATATTCTGTACACATGCTCTGACAACACGTGACTCAGCGGCGCTAAGCAGTAAGTGAGAGATGGCAGAGAGAAACAGGAGCGTCACATGGAGTCACAGTCACTGAGAGGCAAAGAATATCCAGGTAGCTTATATTAAATTAACTGGTCATCACAGTTGTTATTTCAAATACAGACTATATTAAGACATTAGACAAATATATTGAGCTCACGTTATTTAAATTTAAGATTTTAATGGATTTGGAAAAATTATCCTCAGAGAAACTAGCCTATAGGATTCCTATCTTTCATGTCTTTACTTAGCACACAAATCAAACGTACAATGTGATGGTGGAAAAAGTAAGTGAAACTATTTTTTATTAACTGGTTAAATCACCTTTGGCAGCAATAACCTCAAGCACACTCTTCCTGTAGCTGTGGATTAGTGATCAAACCCAGTTAAAAAAATAACTAACTGTATGTTTTATGCATTGCTCACTCCTGGCACAGTATATCACTGATAGTTTATGGGAAGAAATGAAGGAAAGACAGCATGCCCACGTTAACAGTCTCAGAAGAATCCATCAAATCTTATTTAGTATTACAAACCTGGCCTAAGACTATTTCTGAACAAAACCCATCACAAAACTTTCAACAAAATGAATCAGAAGGATGTACCGTTAAGTGAGCTGTGTGAGGCTTAAAACTTTACATAGTAACCACAGGAGCAAACCAAACAGAGGTGATAAGCGCTTTGGCCTCGATTGTGTCTTTGTGCCTTCCAGCACAGTATCAGCAGTACGGTTACTTATGCATGCATAGCCTGGTCAGGGCTGCGCAGATGAGTTTGGCTCAGCTTAGTGGAAGCAAAAGCCATCTCCTAGTGATAACAGCAAATATTCTACTAGTAATTTATATTTTATTTTATTTTTTTGCTTAAAATATGAAAATCCTCCATTGCAACACACACACACAGCAACATTGTCTTATGAATCCAAACCTTGTGGCAATACAAACTGTTTAGCTTGCTGAAATATGAAACTAAAGCGTATTAAAAAATATTAAAATATTAAAACATTTACGCATCAAGTGTCTACTACAGTCAGCTGAAATTTTAGCTATATATGCAGTGTGAGAAAGGAAATTACAAGCGAACGTTTCACTGACAAGTAGAAGATTTGAAAAGATGTATGCTTTCTGTATTTTACTGGAGTGCTGCCTGATTCATGCTGTCTAAAATACCAACTGTTTGTAGGTTCTGTGGATGTCACGTGCAGATACACAGCAGAAGTGTGATAGAAACTGATCCAAATCAAATTTGTCTGCGGTTTGCCAGTGTCATCGCCTGCAGTTTGACTTGTTCTTGTTCTTCTGCTCAGTCAATACCAAATAAATACAGTATCAGCAATACCTTTTACTTATAAAGCATGCAGGGTACATGTGCTTTCCTTTATCCCATAATAAATGAGCTGAATGCATCATCATTATGCTAAATATATACATTTTCATAGTCACTTTTGATTAAAATCAAAAGCTGAAAATCTCCAGCTGAACACGTTGCACAATTAAGATTATTAAGATTATTTTTTAGTAGCGATCCACATTGTAAGATGGATCATCCCCGTTTGCCCTTGTGCTCCAAACCCTGTATGTTACAAAGGGTGAAAATGGATTACATAGGTTAGTGTGACTGATGAGGACATCAAAAATAACCTTGATCTCTATATCACTGTCAACAAGACCAATGTATCAATAAGACCATAGAAATCATTTGTTTCTAATCTCTGACACATTGCTTGATTTAGTGCTGCGCAGTTAAACAGTTAAAGCGCACTGTTAAAGATATGATGAAAAGTGTGATGTCATAGCAACTGCAATTACGGTTTCTGTGGTGTTTAAAAGAAACCGCGTTGGCTACTGGTGGGAAACAGGAAGGGAACAGCATTTACATGAACTGAAAACAAATTTGTACGTATGTAGAAAACATGTGCATATCTTATCCTTCTGATGCAGTAGTAATGTATTTCACATGATAAGAGGACACAATATTTACCCAACAATGGGGCGGCCACAACATTACAGCCCTCTAAGTGTTAAAGCCGTGTGTGTTTGTGCATCCAAGGTCTGTAGTGATTGATGTTCCTTCAGAGGCCTCTGGGCTTTGGGGACCACAGAAATGACCTCTACAGAGGTGAGTGGCTCAGCAGCCCGGCTATGACTGACTGCCTACCTGGAAGAACACTCTAGATGCCTCCTGTGACCTTCTCCTGCATGGAAAACACACTTGGTACATGGAGTTAAAATGTGCACGTGTGTGTGCACACACAGAGACACACATGTCCGAATGTACTGGTAGTTACACACCAGTAAACACACATCCTAAAACACCCAGTGGATGTCGCTTATCTTCCTAGAAAGGTAATGGACTGATAACCAAAATGCATAGCACCCTTCCTCTTTTTATTACTCTGAAGCCAACCAATCACAGCAGAGGATTTCCTCTGTGATGTAATTCTAACCACATCATTCAGATACATCTGGACTCTACCCTTGAGAAAACAACATACACACACAGACGATCACATGTGAATATTGTGACAAGTTTACACAAAAGAACCAAACAATCAGTAATCAGTAATTTACTGTCTTTCATTCATGTGCTGTAACACACACAC
The DNA here is from genome assembly GCA_034779795.1 of Ctenopoma multispine. Classification (NCBI taxonomy): domain Eukaryota; kingdom Metazoa; phylum Chordata; class Actinopteri; order Anabantiformes; family Anabantidae; genus Ctenopoma; species Ctenopoma multispine. The sequence continues at coordinate 13,282,553 of JAUYWH010000010.1, read as the reverse complement.
CATGACCATGCATGGGTGTGTAGTGTGAGAGGCTGAGAGACAGCCTGCACACACGACGAGCGTCCCCAAGGTCACTGTGCAAGCTTACGTGTGACGTTAGATAACTTTCTTGTGTGGGTGATATCTGGCTTTCCTCGAGTGAACATCCATTACACTGGCGGAGCTACATGGAATAAGACGTAGTAAAGCAAGTGTTAGCAGCTCACAAAGGGACACACACACACACCTGGTGCTAAATCTTCATCAGCAGTGCCAACTTACCTCAGGATCAAACTCACAGATGAATGGCTTTGTATTAGAGAGTGTTTGGAGAAAACGCCAGCAGTGTGTGTGTGTGTGTGTGTGTGTGTGTGTGTGTGTGTGTGTGTGCGTGTGTGCGTGCGTGTGTGTGCATGCATTCATCTGTATGATGATGTATGTTATTACTAATGTTCCTGCAGGGATTAGCTTCAAACCAATCAGGACAGCACGGTGTGACTGAACAAGCCAGGGACACGCACGGCCACACAATAAAGTCTGAAGAAGTCCAGACACGTGAATCCCTCAGTTCCTGGTGTAGAGGAACAGACGCTCGCAACTTTGGATGTTGACCTTAGAAGCACCATAGTTCTTCCTGTCATTTTGAATTACAATCAAGCAACAGAAAGACTATAGGCTCAGCCCTGAATATTAGACTTTGTAAATGTACACTTCAGCTTCTCTGCTCCTTTGCTTAGTTGGTGTGATTCCATTGTTCACCTGTTGCGTGTGTGTTGTGCAACGTGAGTCTAAATCTGTGATACAATAACACAAAATGACGAAAGAGAAGTGAGAGAGGACTTTAAATAAAAACACAAAATTGCCTGGCCAGATCTTAAAGGAGCCTTAATCGTCACCTCTGTGATTGTGAAGGTTTGACTTTAAAACCTTAAAAGTCTGATATCCAGCTTGAAAGTCGTTCAACCGGCCGCCGCCTCAGCAATAGATTCAAATTTAATTCGTTGATCTTCTCTCTTTTGTGGTTTTGTCTTTGTCCACCTCTACAAATGCAACCATTGGCATTCTGATATTGACATCTTTACTTTGATCTAATTGAATGCACAGCAGCACTACAGCGTTCCTTCGACTCTCCTTTGCTCTCTCTCTCTCTCTCTCCTTAACTCATGCGGGTCTCTGGCAGCCTCCCCCTTGGCTGTTTCATGAGAGGTGTTGAGCTGTGACAAATGACTTTACAAGTGATTGGTGAAAATAGTTGACTTATGGGTGAATTGATCCATTCTTTGACCCTCGCCCCAATAAAAAAAAAAACCAAGAGGTTAAAATGTTTTACTGTTTAGATAATGAAAGACACCAATAAATAATTTCACTGCTAGATGCTGAAGGCGTGAATGTAGCCTACGAGTCAGTGCAGCCTCATGCATGGTGAAGGATGTCTTATTGGACTGCATGTTCCTCGGCACCCTCTTGTTCTTATCAGCGTGACGTGTTTATTTCAATTCCTCTGTGAAACACAATGTATTGAAATACCAGCAATAATGGAGCTTTTGGAGAAAAAGCAGATGAGGCCCAAGTCATTATTATGTGAGATGCTGTTGTATGTATTAGTTGCAGTGTTACATGAAGATGCGTGGAGATAGGGTTAGAGTAACAATTAACCTTGGGGAGGTAACATGGCAGGCAGGGGGAAGCAATTTCAAAGGAAGAGGTTTTGGTAGAAGGTAAATTGACTTGAACTAACCCTTGTGCTGGTGGTCAAACTGAAACACACGTTTAGACCTAACAGGAGCAGATTGGGTGTGACCTGCGTTCATCAGCAAGTGAACAACCGAAACGTTAGTTGTGTTTTTCAAATATATAAATATAGACTACTGCAGCTTTTATTATATTTATTATATTTATTATATTTTAATACACTTAGTACGCGTAGTATATAGTATTTCTAACAAATACTCCCCCTGGTGCAGCTGCTAACTGGTTTGTTTATATGCCCATGTGAACAGATGAGCGCAAAGGGAAAAATCTATTTATTAACGCTGCTGAATAATTAATAGTTGGTTTTGAAAACACATCTTGTCCAGCACCTTCAGTGTTGCACAGGGCAAGATGTAATACAGTGCAGTTATGTTTCATCGTCACTGGGGACCATCATTTTTACCACTATATTTATTTCAAGCACTGAACAGCAGTTCCAGCTTAATCATCTTTCCCAACTGTCACTTAAATTCTCCCAGTAACTCCATACTTGTTCCCTCCCTTCTGTCTATGACTGCCACTCTTGCCTCCTCCCACTTTCATTGACAGAATGTGAGGTAGACATCATGTGCTATATACATATATATATATATATATATATATATATATATATATATGTATTTTCCTTCGCCCTCTCACGCACAGTCTACAGCCCATCTCTGCAGGTGTCCCTCCCCACTCTGATTCATTCACAGCGCAGTGCTGAGCAAGATGACTCATCCTATGGTGCGAAAGACATGAATTGCTCTCTGTGTTCATCCCAGCTATTGGTTCTGTTCCAGTCTCCTTCACACGCACTGTCCTTCCCCAGCTCTCCCCTCCACTCCTCCCGCCCCTCCATGTTACATCTACGAGGCACTGAGCCGAAGCTCGACTCCATCGTATGTTGATGGACAGGGGGAGTAAGTGTCTGCGACGAACAGGCACATGCGACAGTGTATCTGCACACAGGCCTCATGTCATCTCCTACACCGTACACATCACTGCATTCCTGAGTAGCAGAGACACCAGACTCAACTTACACGGTTCAGTTGGGATCAAATTTGATTGCTATCAATGCTGTTAGAGGAAACTCCCACTTATGTGATATGTGTTAAAATGTCACACAAACATGTACTGTAGACATAACTAATATAAAATAGTTATTGTTTTTCATTCATCTTTGTGAAAAATATCCAGATTTCTAAAAAGAAGCAGATCAGTTTAAACAAAATTGAAGTAATGTCCAAGCAGTGAGAGTCACTCCCTCGCCTGAGAGAACTCTTTAAGTGAGAAGAAAAAGGGACAGAAACACACTCTGTACATCTTATTAAGTAAAATGTTTGCATACTTTAAAAAAAACGAAACCCTGGAAACAGTGACGATTACAGGTGATGTATTAACAAGTTAATTTATAATATAGTGATATGTGATATAATGACAGTTTTGTTTACTTTAACTATCACTGAATAAAAGTAACAAAATCAAGACTATAATTTCAAAACAAAAATAATAAAACAAAATCAAAATCAGGTGGCAAAACTAATACTTTTCCCAACATAATAATTTGCACACAGTCCCTTACTTACAAAGAGAAGCAGGGTTCTGCACTTGGGATGCCTGAGTTTTGTTAGTGTGTGTGTGTGTGTGTGTGTGTGTGTTTGTGAGAGAGAGAGAGAGAGAGAGAGAGAGAGAGAGAGGGAGACTTTCTAACAATGGCTTAGCTGTGGATCTTCTCATAACTTGAGTTTGTGTTTGTGGGGAAGCTTTGTATTAAGTACAGATTGTAAAATAAAGGATTATTCACAAACAAAAACACACATAGTGATATGTATGCACACATACACACACTATTGATCTCTTCTTTCTGCCAGGTTCTTTTAATAACATGCATTTAAACCAGTGCCATGAAACAAATAATAGCAGATTCTGAACATTACTTTATTTCAAACCTGCATATTTTTCTTTTTATTCGCCACCTTCATTTTTTCCCATTATCCTACCCTGGAGTTATCTACCTCTCCTCCAATCACCTTGTTTTCACCTCCTTTCTCCCCTCACCCCTCCTACCATCAACCCTCCCACATTGCCAAAAAAAAAACAACAAAAAAAACCTGCATGCAAAAGTGGAATACCTGGCTTTTTAAATTATTTCTAAAACATATTTCTTCAAGCACAAATAAAAGCTCTGCAGGAGAAGCTTAGAATAGAACAGCATATGTGTGTGTGTGCAGGAGCGTGTTCAGTGTCTGCAAATATGTGCACATAGACTCACGGATATACAGTACACCAGCTTCTGTTACACTTGTACATACATTCGAACAATTTGGCAAGTGCACACTGGTGCATGCTTGCAAACACACAGATGGACCGCCTGCTCCATTCACTCCTCCCTCCATTTGTCCCCACCTTATCTCAATGTCAATAAAAGCTGGGACAAAACACACACACACACACATATATTACCTGAACGTGGGGCGGGGGACCAAGCCTCACATTAGAAATCCATTTAGCTCACATACTGAGGGTGTGTTTGTGTGGACTTTTAATGTTGTGTAACACAATGTGTTTGTGTGTGCGTATTGTGTCTGAAGGTACACGTGTTTCTGTGCAAATATATAATTGATTTGAGTGTACTGTATGTGTGTGCATGTCTATCTCTAGCTACATGTGCTGTTTTGTTTTGTGGTGTGTGTGTGCGTGTGGCTCGGTACATTTCTATTCATGTCGGTGAGCTCCTACGTGTACAGAAAGGAGCAGTAATATGGGAGAAAGGGATGGATGGAGGAGAGAAGACTTCACAGTTATTTCCCAGCGTGCACACACACTGACATTATTCACTGTTTCTTATTAAAATAAGTGCAATAATAAATACAGTTGGGTTGCAGAATTATTCATGTCTCGTCCCCTGGCCAGACCAGTGCATGTAGGAGATTCAAAGGGCAGAAAGGAGAGGAAAAGGGAGGATAATCACAGAATGAAGAAAAGATGATGGCAGCAGGTTAGCCTGGAGGCAAAGATGATGACTGACAGCTCAAAGTTTATTAGTTCAGCGTGAGGCTGTGGTGTCTCTTGGGAGATGGAGACAGAATCACCTGAAGTTTGACCTTGTGGGATTTTTACACAGTGTTTCCTCAGGTCTTTAAAAGGTCTTAATAAGTCACAACTCAGTCCACTTCCTGTTTTATTTTGAAAATCCTCCTCCTTTTCCTTTTTCTATGTTTTTTTTCCATTGTTTCTAGATGTCAGCTTCCATTTTTCTCACCTGTCCACTGACTAACTGACATATACAATATCTGCCTGCCAGTGTGTCCAACCTTTTTTTAGCCCCTATCATAATTCTCTGACTGCGATTCAGCTTTCTATCCCTGGACTCTGCTCTATGCCTCTGTTTTACTAAAACCTCTGGATGAGTTTTTGGATTTGGGTTTTGGATCTGAAGACTGAGACTGACACCTGGATCCTGCGTCTGCAGTCTGAACTCCACTCACCTGCTGGTCTTTGTACCAAGACTTTCCTCCTGATCTGCAGATTGTTGGTTGTATAGTTACTCACAGTCATGCATACATGTGCTGGAGAATGCAGCGTTCAGTGGCTGTTAAAAAAGCACTGCAAGAAGTACTTGTAAGTGTACTCACATTCAGTACAGAACACATTTTAATAGAAATACTTAAAGAAACTTGAATGCTTCTCCCTATCCTTCATTATTGACCTTAAAGAGGTCTTAACTTTGTTGAAAAACCTGCAGAAACCCTGTTTTCAGACATTTGCATGATAAAAAGTGATGTCATCAACATGAGACAGTGGAATTATCCAGTGTAACTGAGCTAACTTCAGCTGTGCACGTTGGCAGCTCAGTCACTAACAGGATCGTCTTACCTGTGGAGCATTCGCCATGTAGTAACCATGTCTCCTAGAAATTACACTCTTCAACAACTATTCACCAGAACAGTATTAACTGTTAACAGTATTAACAGTATTAACTGTTCTGCATTTTTACAAACATAATGAGAAAATGTCGTAAATGTTGCCGTGATTCTGTTATTTTTCTTGAAAGGACAATGTGTTTCAACAATAATCATACGACATAGATTATAGTAAACTGAGAACAGAAAAACTCAGCATCGCAGGTCCTCCACCAACAGCTTTATACAGAAATATGATCCACAGGAGGGTTACTTCTAAGCACTTCTGATGACATAGTTATCTATATTATTCTTAATATAAAAATACGGTTGTATACAAACGTCCATCAGAATGAGGAATGTGTAGTCTACCACTTAACCCAGGTAGCCTACATATAGTTAAATAAGTGCACAACAACAGAGTCGTGGCTTCCAGACCCTGCAGCAGCTGATAAATAATAACTGTTTTTCATAAATAAACTACAATGCTATGGGGAAACATTTGCTTTACGATTAAGAAATGGGGACAAGTGGCCTTGATATGCTACAAAAAAATCATCACACGATCTTTATAGCTTTTACAGCCTTCACTGTCCTCACTGTGGGGTCAGATGTCTGGTGAGGTGTAAGCCCAGGCACCTCCATTAAAATGTGGCATTTCTGACTTTAAGATTTTAAGCCCCCACCTTTAATGTGCGTGTGGTACTGTTCAGCGGCTTTTATTTTCTGGCAGTAAACTTTGCTCAAGTAATTTCACTTCAAAGATACAGAGGCCGTGACCAATTTCCCTCGCTCGCCTCAGATTCCCTCCTCGACGACAGTAATTACACACAGATTTAATTAATGTGGGAACAGGGAGGGAGGAGCAAAGGGGTCTTTGAACTGTATGTTGGGAGTAGACAGAGAAAAAGCTGTAGGAAAAAAAAGTAGCAAGAGTGAGAGATTAGTGAGGGGAAAGGCAGAATGAGTTATTTTAGATGGCAAATGTGTGCCGAAGCTGAGGCTAATAATCTCTGGTGGATCCGTAATATGTCAGTCTTTGTTCTGTCGGCTCCTTTATCCATCTGTCCCCTCTGTCTAATCTTTCTCTTGTTGGAAGTTTAATATGTCCCGTTCACCTCTCCATCACATGTGCCTTTGTTAGCCCGCTGTTGCACTTTCTCCAAGGCACCATACGCCAAGTATGGTGTTTTTTCCTCCCTCTCCTCCTGCTCCTTCCTCACTCGTTTCCTTTTGTCTTGGCCTGCGGAAGTGCAGGGAGGGAGATGTGGGGTGGTGGGGAAGCAGATGACACAAGACAACTCCTCAGCGCTGCGTCAGCACCGGCTGCCGCTGGAGAATAATAAAACAGCAGGATAATTCAGGTCTGGCGTAGGGCTAATGAGGGATGGAGGGGAATGAAGGAGAGAGAGAAGAGATGATAGGAAGGATGGGGGCGTTCAGGTGACAATTGAGGTGAGACCACACTGTAAAAAAAAATGGTCGAAACGCCATAAAATTCCATAATTTTGCGTGAGGTTCTCAAACAGGAAGTATAGTCATTTCAGGATGGCATGAAGGCAACTTCCAGGTGTAACAAGATGTCAAGAAGAGATGTGCACATAAAAGCATCTACAAGAAGTTATTTGTTTATTTAATCAGAAATTAAACAATACTGATAAAAAATCTTGTAAAAACGTGGAACATTGCTTAATTGATAAAAAGAAAATGCGGCAAAGTGCAGTGGAAACAGACTTGGTGGCTTAGTTATGACATTCAATAATCATGTGACTTAAACATCCTTCCATCATATTTATAATTAGACATTCTATTAAATGAACCGTAATTATTAATTTAGGATTATATTATTATATATTTAATCTTTGTCACAGTTCAGTCTGTAACATTACAATGAGTCAGGTTATCCTGGTTAGGCGTGCATTTAAAAGCAATCATCAACAGGTTACATCCAAACTGTTGCTTGTTTACTGACACACAACTAAAAAAGAATTTACTTTTGACCTTGTGGTAATAAAAGGTAATAAAGTCATAAAACCTTTCCTGCAGCCGCACGCAACATTGTCCAACAGGTGATGCTTTGTCTTTATTGTGCACGGCAGCGTTGTCAAAGTTGAAAGGAGAAGAGAGAACAAAGGGGAGGAGGCAAAGATGTGGATCAATAAAAGTAATTGTGTTCAGCGACAGCAATGACTGCCAGCGTTACAATCACCACTGACGTCACTGAGCACCTTTTGCAGGAGCCACACGCACATATACAGCACAGAGAGGCAGAGGCTGGAGAAGAAAACGGAGGAAGACGCGTGCACAATATAAAGAACAGAGATGTGACAAAGATTAATTCTGCAAACATTCATTCTTACCAAAACCTCACACACGCAGAGAATCGTCCAATCCAAGCAAACTTGATGACAGGCCCAAACTAATGACAACCCCAACAGAAAAAGTGCTTATGTCAAGAACAGCAGGGGAAACACTGCGTGAGGACGACACACTCAGCCAAAGACTCACTCTCTCTCTTTGTTTTTTTTTTCTCCCCTCCTGAGATGAGATGAGAAATGTTGAGGCTGGAGGCTTTACATTCTCTGGCCAAGCAACAAAGTCAACAGTATCGACTACAGTGTCAAAAATCAATGAATGCAAAAATCATTTTGGCACCTCTGCTTCAGCTTAGAGCCAAACATACGGGCCCCTAATTTGAATAAGGCATCCACACCTTACACAATGAAGGAGATTAGTTTTAGCTTAACACAAACAACTGGTGAAAATGCGACCCGCTGGTATTTCACAGCATTAAATCAGCTGCAGCTCAGATGTGTCACAACATTGGCCGAGGCCCTGAGTGTCCAGAGAATTTAAAGCAGAACTGACCTTTACTAGAAGCTGCGTAGCATCTTGGCTACGATTCTGTCCAAATGTTGTTGATCATCTGAATCAGCTGTAAATGTAATGTAAAACTTCTAATTCTCCACATGCACCCACTCATCTTGTATTTGAAATTTGTGGAACTAGAAAACGAGATGCATTTGAAAGCAGGCATCCCTGCTACAACGGCTTACTGACCATCCAACAGCCATCTCACCTGATAGCCTTGTAGATACATTGATGAGTCTCTTTGCTTAGTCCAGGGGTTCCCCGAGCTGGGTCCATCAGGTGTTGTTCAGTCAATCCAAAGCTGGAAGATACACAAAGTGAATGCGTATCTTCCTGCTTTGGATTGACTGAATCAGCTATTCATTAGCGGGCAAAGCAGGGATAGTTGGAAAACAAGCAGGACCTTGAGGACGTTTGGGAATCCCTGAATTAGCCTGTAGCAGCTGCCATTGGGTATTAGTCGACTTACAATGACAAACTTAAACCCCCACAGACAAGCAACTAATGTGCCTTTGTACTGTTCAAACAAATGAAGGTCAGGTTCTTACTCAAACGAAAGCCTCCTTCTGGCTGTAGATCTCTAAATGGCTGCTATTTATGGATCTTCAGTTAAACTAATGCAAGGGAACAAATATGAAAGTCTCCTTATTAAGGGAAGCATTTGCATTTTTGTTCAATAATTAAGACCTGGAGAGACAAAATCTTCACCGTGTCCACTAATGTAATGTTTTAGGTTGATTTTTTTTTAATAGCTACTGTATGCAAACCTGAAACCCACTGAACAGTAGCTAGAGAAGCAGTTTCATGGTCAGAAGAATGTGTTAATCAGGAATTTTACAACGGCTTTAATGTGCATCAGCCAGTCAGAACTGAGAACTATCAGCTTAACGACGTGTGATCTACAATCAGCTATGACAGAGGCCGTAATGAGTTTTGTAGCTCAGCTGGAAAAGACCAGCTGAACCTGTACGGCACAAGGGTAGAAGGCGGGGAGACACCCACGATGTGTGACCTGTGTGAAACCCATCCAGAGATAGATGCTAGTTGTCCTCCCTTTCTCCCTCCCTGCAAATTCTTAATACACATCACTCAGTAATCTAGATTAATACACACTGGCCCGGGAACAAGCACTCGCACAAAGAGGGCGTGATGGTGAGAAAGTGGTGTCCTGAGGGGAGAGAAATAGCAAAAGAGATGAAAGCTGCTGCGTTGACCAGTCGGGATTACACCATAGTGAGTGTTTGGGTGTCACACACACAGACAGATAAAAAGGATGTGAGTATGTGGGAGGTAAGGCTTTAAAAAGGTTCCAACATCCAGCTTGTTTTCCTAAATGCTTCTAGGTCAAGGTTATGGGTTTGTGACAGCTCCTCTGAGCATTGAGGGTTAGGGTTTTATTTATGGCTGTGAAAATCACGTCACACACACACACACACACACACACACACACAGGGGGAGACAGAGCCCCACACCAAACCTGGATGTGACTAGGATGACAGGATGTCCCACTGGCACTGACTGCTGTTATCGTTGTATGTGTGTGTGTTTGTGTGTGTGTGTCTGTGTCAGGTCAACACATGTCCCCGTTCAGCCCCGGTTTCTCAGCGACAGACAGTCCTGTCCTATAGAGTTACAGCCTGGCCTCGCTCACACCAACACACATCTTTATGACCACAAACAGGCTGCCTGAGGGCTGAGGTTTTAGTGGCCTATTTACAAGGAAGATTAGGTCACAGTTTGTTGAGATACAAGAGATAAATGCAGAGGACAAGAACTAGAAATGTTGTTTTAATTCTATACTAAACGTTAAAAAAAATACTTATTTTCTGATATTTTCTGCCAAAAAGAGAGAAAAAATAATTGTTTCTGCTTCACTGGTGAGTTTTGTAGCTCCGTGTTTATTCTAATTAATTTTTTTACACTATTATAATATGCTGGGGAGCTTGATAATTAAAATCAAAAAGCTGCCTTTTTCTGTAAATCACACTTACAGTGCTCAAGTACCTGAAAGATTGGCCAGAGCAAAATATATAGTGTTAGCATGACATTTGATAATTAGCAAATCACTGGCTGATTCCACTTTTTATATACACTGTTGAATTGATGTTATTATCAAAAGCAACTGGCCTTTAATTACTACGCAGATAAAAAAATAAAAAATACTGTATTTACTTGAAAATTTTAATGCATCCAACATTTGTAGAGATATTGATAAGAGACATGGACTGACCAGGCACTAGCATGGCAAAAGATAAATGCATCTGCAAATCTGTGTTTTATCTATTTGCATCAGTATTTATGACCAAACAAAGACCACCAAATATGCTGCATTAATAGAGCATACGAAACAAAAAAAAGTAGAAGCGGTTTCAAGTTAATAGTGTCACTCGTTCATGAGGTCACAGCGTGGACCATCACATCCGTACACCACACAATCCGGTGGACTCCTCGCGTCATAATCTGCTTAATAGACATCAACAGATTGCTGTTGTCAGCGTCTGCCAGCGATTTGGGGCATTAATGGAAAACGATATGACGTGTGTTTGTAGGAAAAGCATCTGTGTCCTCATCACCTGATTAATGACAGTGAACAGATATTTCTAAATATGAGGGATCACCTGGAGACGCAGCTACATCATTTTTGTTTTGCTTGCGTAAAACTACTTATAACTTAAACAAATACTTGCAGATCCCGACTCAAGAGACTGTGCATTCACCTCTACACATTTGTAGCTGCAGATGAGTCGATGTTAACTAATGTGAGGGTGTTTCTGACGCCTCAGTCTTGCTCTAGCTTTGGTGTTTATATGTGCAACATCATCCTGGAGCATATTTCTCTGCTAACACAGTGCAGGCTAAGGTGAAGCTTTCAGTCCAACTACTGTCCTGGAGCGCCCTCTGTCGGCTCGAACATGTGTTGCAACTTACAGACTTAAACCCTGCCTGTCAAACACAGAGAAACTCTAAACATTTAAGAGACGAGAGCTTCTGTCTTTTAATTATCAAGCTTCTTCTGTCTTAAACACACACATAATAAAAGTGTTTCCACAAGATGTGATCTGAAATGTAGTCGTTTATTTCATGCTAAAGCATCAAGATTAGTCAATATAAACCCCCAGAAAATAACAGTAGTAAATACAGCAAATCAGTTGATACAGAAAAAATTATTTGCACTTATTTTGAAAAAAAAAAGAAAAAGAAAGAAAGAACTCAAGTAATTTAAGAGATATGAAATTCAATTTCTCAAACTGTGGAGTGATTCAATAGAGATATTTATCTCAGTAGAGACCAGAGTTGTACAGATAACGGTGAAAAGTTAAGAGTTGACTGTTCTCGAGTAGAGAACTGATTAGAGAGATAAGGTGGATACAATCATTGGATTCAGACAGTTATTTATACAAAGCTGTTGAAAAGTTTCAGCTCAAATAAAAAAACAGTAATGATTTTAAATAGAGAAGCAGAGAGTGACGACTGATGTTTGAGAGTGTTTTCATGCAGTCCCTGACAGCAGATAGTGACCCCCCCTCCCACTTCTTCTTTCCACAAACATAGTAAATCTCCACTGAAGCACAACCACAGTAGGGGGCTTGATTGCATAACTAAAAGTGGACACGACCTAAATTACAGGTTTTGATATTCTCCACAAAGTTTCCATGTGTACAATTCAGGAAAATCAGATTGTTTCCAGTGTGTGGTCTCTAACTAGAGCCATCAGACCGACACCTGACACATTTGCACTCAGTCAAATATGAAACAGGGCAATGACAGAAAAGTACCGTCACATTAGCAATACTTTCCAATAAATAAATAAACGTCGCGATTTTCTTTTCAAAGCGATTCGGGCGAAGACACTCGTGGTCCGACTTGGGAAAGTGCTGAAAACACCCGATTCTCTGACACCTGGCAGTTGTACACCCAACCTGCTTAGACATCCAAGTAGTACGGCAACAACACACTTTGGTTTTCATTTCAGGTTCATTTCATACACGCAGAGTCACACAGACAGACGCCAGAAAGAGTTCATTCAGTAGTAAGCACATGATTTGTAGAGCCGAACTTAGTGTAATAGTGTAACACAAAAAAACCATTAAATCAGTAGCTTAGACAAAAAGTCAACAGAATTAAAACTCCAAATTTATGTAAACTCAACTCTGCCTATACACCATACAAAGCAGCATTTCTGTGGCAGGTAAACCCGCTTTAATCTAAGCTTACCCATAGATTCGTTTGCAGATAGTGTGTAGACATACTTGCATCTCAAACTCCTAAAACAACTAAACTAATGGAAATGGGAGGGAGAACGTTACTCAGACTTGTTGCCACTACAGCTTGTAATCACACCAGCTGAGTGGCACTGCAGCAGTGTGGCTGTAAACATAACGTTGGAGCGGTACCAAGTTTCAGACGCTTTTTGTGGTTCTGGAGCTCCGGTACTCAAAGACAGAAATATGCCAACCCTCTGAGGAGATATTCAGATGGGATGAGGCAGGAGAGGGAATAAAAGAGTCATGGGAGGGAGGAAAAAAAAATGAAGAAACCAACAGAGGAAAAGAAGAAATAGGCAGAAAGAGACGGCAACAGTCCCAGAGACGCGGAGCTGTCCACTTTAAATCGCTTCAAAAGGACCAAAGAAGGGTCTGTCTCACTCCCTCCATCCATCCTCTATCCCCCTGTGGACACACTCCCATCTGCTGAGCAACGATAGGGCCCAGTGACTAACCCACTGAGGGGATAATTCAGTTGGCAGCATCTGGGTGTCTGGCTGTGTCCTGCTGCGCGGTTCGTCTCTAGGAAAGCACACACACACACACGCACACACATACGCACACACACGCACACACAGAGCTCATTAAAAAAGACCAACCAAGCAAGAGGAGACGGGGGACAATTATCAGAATCAGTCCAGTCAGAACTAGTCTAAAATAAATCGAACAAGACACAGAGAACTGTATATCTGCAACAACATGTTACTGGGCTCTCTGTGGGACGTTTTGAAGGCAAAATACCTCGACTTAGTCATGACCACGAACAGCTATTCTATAACTGACTTCTTTGCTCAGTCAAGAACTTCTCACTCGACAATACACTGCTGCTTTTTCCGCATATTTCTATAAACAAGGTTTGAAATGTTCTGAATGTCTCACACAGAGTTTACAATAACACAAACGGTCTGCTCAAGTAGGACAGCTTCAAGGATTTCTGAGAATGTCGTCAAGTCTTTGTACAACAAAACCATTGTAAATACTTATACTTAAACCCTTTAATTAATTAACATCCTTCTCCGTCTGAACGTCATTCCAAGGCCCGGTCACAAAAGAAAGTGTCATTACATTCTTTACCTGTGTGAAATGTGTGTTTGCAGAAGTCTGGGGACATATGTAGTGAGCAGTGATACAACTAGGAGAAGCTGTTACTGTAACAAAGACACAGGAGTTCAAGCAAGCGTTTGTAGTCTCAAGAACCCCATAACAACATATAAAGACCACTTTAAGACCTCTTGCTATTTTTCAAGCTTAACAAACCTCAACTCAACAAGAAAGAATTGCCTCACAGTGAAATTAATTTACAACACAGATTTACTGGAAATGAAGTGACTGTTACCTTTTTACATTCTGGTGCTAAATGTTTACCTTTTGATTTTCTAGAGTGACCAGGCCTTTTGGAGGAGCAAAGGCAACTTAACACTTTGACTATGACTCAGTAGAGTCATCAAATAGGACCCTTAAATGAGATATGCAGGGATACATAAGACACGTCTCCCTCTTTAAAAACCATCCTACATTGCTCTTTGGTACATTTCATTACCCAATAAAATGTAAGCGGCATTGTATGAAGTCAAAGACCTTAACAGGGAGTCATGTACATTAAAATACCTGAGAAATATTACAAAATAAAGTGGAAAAGATGTCATTGATTGAGGCATGTGTTTAAGTTAAAAATAAAAAACTGGGTTAAACTGTAGTTGAAAGAGAAAAGAGATTCTTTGTTCACAGACTCGACAGTCCTCCTAACAACATTACATTCAGTTACATCAGCCACACCTTGTTTTTCTCTTCTAATTCAGCCATCGCCCACTGATCGAAAATAAAAAGGAAAGAAATGCAGCAATCAACGAGCCTTTCTTCCTCTGTCTTTACAAGTTTAAGTAATATGTGAAAACCCTTAAGCGCGCGCGCGCACACACACACACACACACACACACACAGTGTTTATCTCCACTCAACCAACCCTGGGCCCTGTCTTTGTAGGGCCAGCTGGTAAGTCTTGTTAAGGCCAGCTCATTGGGAGGGGGCCATCTCCGTGGCAACAGCTTGATGACATCATGCCTGTTGTATAATGTCTGGTAAACCAGGCGCAGTTTGTCAGTAGCAGGACATGTGTGTTTTTGGTTTTACGTCAGTCAAGAAGCAGCGAGGCTTCGTTTCATTGTTCAGCCTCAGGATGTTGTTCAGTCTCGCACCTGCAGCGTTGTGAAGAACGCCTGCCTGATTTCCAGTCCCCGTTGCCTCTGATGTGACGTCTTAGAGCGTTAACAACAACGACAGCGTGTTTGTTAGATAAACACACACGTTTTCACGTCTTCTCGGCAGCGCGTCTGCATCAGTAGAACTTGTCGTCAATGCGGAAGTGTGGCCTGGTGACATCATCTGGGTTGAGGAAGACGGATATGGATTTCCCGGGGTTCTCTGTGACCAGCTGCTGCAAACGCTGAGCCAGCTTGTCCTCTGAAGGCGAGATGATGCCATTGGCTGGGTTGTGTCCAGGAGAGGCGTGGCCATTGGTGCTAGCCGTTAGCTCCTTCTTCAGCTGGCCGGCCTGCTGTGCTTGGTCCAGAGCGGCACGGAGGTGCTCGCTGGGATCTGACCGCACGTGAGCCAGTTTCCTGGCAACAAGCAGCGCCATGCTATCTGTCAGGTGCTCCAACATGTTGCACTGAGGCAGGAAGTAATTTGGGCAGTTTTTACTTAGGATGCAATGAGCCAGATCATCTAGGAGGCCCAGAAGGAGGCGACCAGGGGTGTCAGCATCAGGGCAGGACAGGTAGGCAGCAGGAAGTCGATCACAGGCCCAGAAAAGCAGAGTGCGCAGGTGGTAGAGGCTGAGCCCTGTGCGAGGACGGGCCAGGATACGAGACAGTACTGCCTTGGCTGCTTGGAAAGCCTGAGCCATGGGGAAGGGGATACACTTCTTTAACTGAACCTGGTAAGAAGAGAAACAGAGGACCAAAGAGTTTAAACAGCAACAGTACAGTAACTTGGTAATAGAGAAAAGATGGGATGATAGAAGGAAAAAAAGGTAAAGAAACCTTAACATTAAAACCTCTGCTCACCTCGCTACGTGAGAAAGCCAGCCTCCACTCCCTGTCAGGGCGGCCACCCAGAGGAGAGCAGCAGGGCAGCAGATAGAAGCCAGATATGGCCTCCTCCTCTGTGATTTTACCATCCCAGAAGTGGTTGGCAGTCAGCCAGCCTTGGGCCACAGCAGGCCAACCTCGAAATGACACCACTGGCAGCAGGTCGTACAGCACCCGGCTAGAGCCTGCCTGCAGGGAGAAGAGGGTGAAAGAATATTAGATCATCATAAACCCCTTATTTATCACCCTCTTTTTGTGCAAGTCCAAAAAATGCAAACACAAAATTTCCAGGCAGCTAGATAAAGGCATTTACATGACATACATCATTTTATTGGCTACAAGACTGGTTTGGAACCACAGCAAAAGCATGCATCAATTGGCGGTAACACTGCGTAAAGCATTGGAAGTTCGGGTTGGACAAGTATGCAAGTATCAGTGGGTATGGTTATTGGTTCAACCCTCTCACAGCTAAGCACACATATGTGATTATTCCGGAGGGCTTCTGGTCTCATACCACCGGTCCATGTGGTGTCTACGCCACATAAGCAGCGAAAATAATTGGGGAAACACAGAGAAGTCAAACATTTTAGCGACAACTGATCAGGGAAGGACAAAGGTTAGGGTTTTTAAGGCTTTTTCTCTTGGATAACATGGTTTCTTTCTAAGAGCTTGGACTAGACTTGACTTTTATGGAGAGAATGGTGTGCAGCACTTTATGATTCAATAACTGTGTTCGTACAGACACTATAAATGTAAGAATCACCATCATGGTGAGAATGAACTCTTGTTACATGTTGAGAAACTGTTGTGAGTTAGTCCCTCATGAGCTTTCCTGCTGTCTAACAAGGCCTTTCTATCAGCCTCTTCTTCAGAATAAACGGTGCAAATGTTAAATACTTTGGGCGTTTATATTAAAGTTCCTCAGACAGGACAGTAAAACTAATGTTAATTCTGTCTTGAATTTCTACTCCTTTTAAAAAGATAATTTTAACATTTGAATAAAATCTGCTCCAATATTGATTTAACTCCATGAAAATGTTCCTTACATGGCTCCTTTTCAGCTACACTCCAAACTCGACTCAGACATAATGAGTCCGACTTCATCATATCGATACATTGACAAGAGCCAAATACCTGGAGGATAATAGTAGCGAGGGGACCATTCCTCTCCAGTCTGTCTGGGGTGGGGATGCCTCTCTGGGGACTGCGTCTCAGCTCCTCGACAGCCTCGCTCACCACGCCCCAGAACCAGTCTGTCACCAGGGTTGGAGAGAAGTAGCATCCATCCAGAGACTGAGGAGAACCCAGGGAGGGGATGCAGCCTTTACCTGAGCAGGGGAGGAATGAAAGCTGGGTCTTGTGCACATAGAGCTATTTACTGCAATAAATATGCGTGATCCCAGTGGAAACAAACTCAGGTACCACAGGAACCACAGAGATTTGTCTTGGATAGCACAGCTGTTAAGGAAATGTTCATGCATGTGCGAGTTCTCTAGGCCATTTTCTTTTTTTCTTTTTCATTTGACCATTCCTGTGTGGCTAAATTTATATTATATACAATAATTCAGTAACAAAAGTCACAGTTCTAATAATAAAAGTTTTACAACAGTGCATATTTAAGTAACCTTTGCTGTCAAATCTTTGTCTGAGAGACCCACAGGATTCTTTAGATCATCATATCTATCCGTCGATATAGCGATTTATTTGTTCTTTCTGGACATTGTCACCGTGTTGCTCTGTCAGGTGGAGACTGGAGTGAGGGTGTGTGTGTGTGTGTGTGTGTGTGTGTGTTCACATCTTACCAGGCTAGAACAAACAATACTCGACGATCCTGGCACATGTTCTAACATGAATCCTCGTTAATGCACTCTCAGTTGTGTTTAGTCTGACCTAACTGAACAAACTACTATAACACAAATATTATCAGAGAAAAATATCAAATACTATTCTGTCATTGTTGTACTCCTGTACCCTAGAAAGATTTTCTAACAATCATACTTGCCCATTATGGGGTGGTCGACATTTCAGTGTAAGCACATTACCCCTAGCTCCTTTCAGTACATTCTCCTATTTTAGATTCAAGCCAAACCAAGGCAACCAGGTTTCTTGGGGAAAAACAATGTATTTTTATATAAAGACCTAACAAGAATAGTAAATAATTTTGTGATAATTGAAAAATGATAATTTGAATAATTTCTAATATCTGATGTGATGGTATTAAAATAGATTTTTTTTGCAGCTTAGGGTTGTAATTCTTAAATTTCTATGCACTCTGGAAAGTGTAGTCTCAAGAAGGCTGCAAATAAATGTGGCCCTAAGAAAGTAGCTAATGTAAGACTGTGTGTGTGTGTGTGTGTGTGTGTGTGTCAGCTCAGACTGGCGCAGTAACCGATGAAACGGGGCTGTGGATGGATCCCAGCTATAAAATGCATTTCACTTTATTGTGGAGAGAATCAAGAGATTCATACCTGAAGAAACAACCAAATAAATAACTACACTTTAGAAAAGGAGCTCAAAACCCGCAATACCCCATGATATTTGCAAGAAACTTTTTTTGAACGCTTGAAACTGCGCCCCCTCTAGTGAGTGGCAATCTAGGCGACCACCTAGTTCACCTATACCAGGAGCCGGCGCTGACGTTGGGAACTTGATTGTGATGGTGTGACATCTACATATGTATACAGTCTAAATGAGACTATGTAGCAGTTCAACTTAATTAATTATTTGATTCTGGATGTTGCTTTTCGTTTTTTAGATTCAGGTAACACTGGTGAGGTTTGAGAGCTGAGTCATGTTTTAGGTGAATTTACTCTTAAGAGCTAAACTAGCTCTACGCCTACCTTGTTGTATGCCGTTATGCATATTGGACATTATGCATGGATTTAGGATCTGTAGACATTATGGATATGGCTGCTGCTAATAGTAAGTTAAACAGTTATCTTACACCTATTTTAATCCAAAAAAAAAAAGTTACCTGCAACACTCAAGTGGATGTTTGTTTAAGTTTTACTAACAAAGAAAGGAGAAGAAAAGAGGTGCCAGCACGGTGCTGTAAAGAATAAAATGAAAATTGACTTGAATTCACAGCAATTCTGCCCTCTTTAACCTTTCAGTAGCATTTGGGGGTAATTATGAACATGCTGTCAACTATGCCTGAGTAAAATCACCCCAACCTGCCACCACAATTACAGCAACATAACATCTTCTTGCAGAGAATGTGGGGAATGTATATTCCCAATTGCTGAAAATTAAAGAGATTTATATCAATAAGTGTCATGCCTTTTTTTAGTCTCCGAGGCTTCACACTCACGAGTGTGTGGCAGATGAATGTTGCGGTGTAGCCTGGAAGCCGCAGAGTAATCTTCAGCTTTCGATTGTTAAGTTAGACTCATAAATGTTTCAGTGGCTATTTCCTGGGGAGGGCTTTTCTCGTTTCGAGGAATGGGCCTCTGCTGCAGTTCGCCAAGCAAAATTGCATCACAACATCATGCATCAAATTATCTGAGTGAAACATGAACAAAATTCAATCAGCTCCCATTATTTCTTCCATGTGCTGCTCCAGTACCTTCATCATTGTCTATTCCACTCCTCTTCTCTCTACACTTATCTCCTCATCTCATCTCATTACATTCTTGCTTACTCATCCACCTTTCAGTTTATAAACTACATTCTTATTTTCACTGCTGCTATTCTCTCTCTTCTTACTTCATCCATATTTTGTTGCCTATTTTCATCTTCTTCATTGCCAGTTTCCTTTCCGTTTCCTTCTCGCTCATCGAACACTAAAGTAGGTATACTCAAAACGTATCAGAGGTTCCCACCCTGTGCTGAAAACTAAACTTCAAATACATGTGAGAAAAATCCTTTGGATTTGGGTGTTCAAACCTCCCTCCTTTTTCTACTTACCCATTTCCCCCTCTTCATCCTCGCCTTCCTCAATAGGACGTCCATTTTCCTCCTGACAGCAGATGCTCCAGCGGGACAGGACGTTGGAGTCACAGAGGCGGAGGCTGAGCCACGAGTGGCAGGGTGGGGAATGACGCATGTCCAGGGTGACTGGCTGGTTGCGATCATGGAGTTTCAGGGCGGGCACCAGCAGGGTGAAGTCAAGGTCAAAGTCAGCCCCTTTGGCGTAGTCCCCGAGATCCTCAGGGTTGAGGTCCAAGACCCCCTCCCGGGCCCCACCTGACAGCAGCAGGTACTCATTGGCCACTGGGAGGCGCTGGTCCACCTTCTGGACTAACCCTAGAAGGGCAGGGGATGAGGAGGAGACCCGACAAATCAATCACAATCAGCAAAATTCACATTCAGAACCATTTGTATGTGTGGACATGTTTAAGGCAGCAGAAGTGATGTGAGAAGCAATTACCAGAAAGGTTTTGAGAAGTGTTCTCCCCTTCTCACAGATGCATACAAACTAAAGTACATTTCATATTCAAGTTCACAAACAAGCTCAAGGAAGGCTCCGGTGAACACACTGGGACAGAAAACAGAGAGCGAGACTACAGCATGTCTGTTTCAGTTTGTTGTGAGAGCTGAATATATTTATGAGTCTGAACTGCAGTAAAAACATAAGTAGGAGCGTAAAATGAAAAGCCTCTGGAGTAACCACTGGGCTACACACTAATGATAATTTCAGTGGCTCACATACTGTAAATGTGGAGTCAGCAAAACCTTCATTTCAGCTTCCAGACATTCTGCAGTCTCTACAAACAGCAGCAATATGACTAATGGTGATTTGCATGACTGGAAGAGGGATTTTCCACGTCGTAGATCAACAGGAAACAGGTTATAACAAATGTCTTAAAGAATAATTCCAGCTTGTAACAATGTGGCTTATATTTTTGAGGTTTGTTAATTGTTGAGTTCTGGGAATGTGGCAATATCAGTAAAATTAAGTCTGATGGGGTAAGAAATACAGCACGTAATCATCTTATTGTATTATTATATTTTAAGCCCAGCTGTACCACCATTTTCCAGAGTGCTAAAAGCCTTCAACACTCTCTTCTCTGAACTGTTTAGATCAGAGATACTTGTCTCCAAATCCCTTTATGGCTACTTAGTTGTGTTGTAAACTTCCCAGGCTCTGGGCCCACGGGAGCCGCAGTACTGGAGTCGAGTAAATTATGTTTTGCGAACTTAAAAGAGAAACTGAGAAAAGACTTGATCCTACAGCCAAACCTGTGCTGGCCCTGAGGTAACTGCTAGCACTCATAGGCCAAAGGTAGAGCATGAACACTTCAAAAACCCTTCACAGGGGCTAAACTGAGCAAGTTTGAGCTTGACTGTTTATCACTGTAGGGCAGTTAAGTGCTCCCTCAAACCTGAAAGGGGTCCATCAGACCAAGCCAGCAGCTCATGGCTGATGGCACAAAGTTGTTAACATGATTCCTCTCATCCAATTACATGGACACAAAACCCAGGCTTTTTTTACTGCTACTTCATATATTCATTTGACTAGTGCTTTAAGGATCAATCATGACCAATCAATCAATGAATCATGGTCTAACTGAGGATCACAAAATCCTACACAATAATTTGTTACTTTACATCAAAAAATTTGAGCAGCTTGACAGAATATAAAAAAAGAAAGACATAGGAATGAAAGCATCCCAAAAATAAAAGGCTAAAGTGGGAGTTAAAGTCAAAGATGTGCTGGTGAGAATCTCTCTGGTGCTCTGCTTTGAAGAGAAGCAAAATGAAAGTGCCTCGTTTGACGCCACCACTGGGGGAGCAGTCAAAGAGGAGAAGATAAAGTAATAGGTATGTGACAGCACATTTTTAGATGTTCATTTTTCTCTGCAGAATCAGCTCATTCCTCTCCGTAGGTTCCAACCATCGCTATACTTCTGCAGCTCAGTCTTAAGCTAGGAGCTCCCACTGCACTTTTCTCCAGCCTCAGAACTCTCCCATGATGTCTGCGCAAGTTCCTGCTAGCATTCAACGTGAGGTTTGCAACGAATGTTCCACTTCATGAAACGGTTCCTTTTTAAGATATAAAAGTAAGAGTGAATATGCTTGAAATTATTTTCTATTGTGGCGTAGACTGTGATAAAGTTTCATATATAGTGAAAAGACAAAGTTTTAGCTGTGCTCTTAATAAAACAGTCAAAAGATGTGTTGACCTTCAGATACTGAAGCTGGACAGAAAGCTCTGCAGACTTTACTGCACACTTGTCCTTGTGGACAAATGCTTCAACAAGACCTTGTAAGCTTCAACAAGCTAATCCTGTTGACGGTCCTTGTTTTTTGGTGATTTGGCTTTGCATTTCTGCTTCATCAGCAATCAAGACATTTACAGAGATGCAAATAATTAGCATGAAATAAAAAGCAGTAGTTGCAAAAAGTGCCTCACATTTAACCAGTCTCTCTTCCATCTGAACTGAGTGTTTGTGCATGCATCTCGCAAAACAAATTATGACCAATCGATTATCAGAACTTGAAATCTGTTAGGCTGAAAAGAGGGGAGAATCGCTAGATGGACAGATCAAAGGAAGGCAGAGAGGGAAAAAGCCAGTGTCATTGGGAGGAACGGATGAGACGCCAGCCAGAGGGCAACGAGTTTGAAGCTGCGACTCCTCTGATTTGTTTGGTTTTATCTGCCACTGATAAATTGGGTCAAATAGGCGAGGAGAAGGAAAAGGGTGATGAAAAAGGGAATAAAGAGCATTTTATCTCTACGGCATGGGCTTCAGTCAGCGAGAGGCACGCAGAGGAAAAACTCTATCAATTAGCGAGGCTCCTCCAATCTCCACACTGGCTGCAGGATGTTTGAGGTTGTTCCAAGGAACACAATCTACTTTTTAATCCAAACTCTCCAATCGACTTGCTGCTTTACTGGGTATCTGCCAGCAAGTACGCACACACGTATGGACGCGCACATGAACCCACTTCAACACATACGCCTGTAGACACCCACAGTCTGAGAATAGAGCTGGAATGGAGACAGTTTAGGCTGGTTTCACAGCCACGGATTAAACCTAATCCTTCAAAAAAATGTCTTTGAATGTAGATTTCCATTAGGGGAAAGTTTTCCATTAAGAGCTATTTTCGGACTAGACCCAATTCCATGTCTGTAAAATGTACTGGCTACATGTTACTCCATCATTGTCAGTGTGTGGTAATAGGAAAGCCTTCAAACATACAATGACGTCCACAGGTATTTGAAGCGGGACACAGTTTTTATAATTTTGTCTTTTGACTTTGATTTAAATGTAAATTATGAGCTTAAATTTAAGGGCTTGTCAAAGTTGTGTTATCAAATATTGCATTATTCCCTTGTTGGTTCATTTACAAGCAAGCAGATAAGAGGTTTAGAGTTGTGTGCTTCATTTGCATTTGGAATCTGTTTAGTCCAACGAGCTGCTGCTGCCAATGAAATAAGCCATCACTAAGCTGAAAAACCGAAAGCAAGCAAAAACAACAACAGCAAACAACACATCTGATGTGGTCAAATCAACTATTATTAAAATACATTCTTAAAAAGAGAGAATGTACAGGTGAGCGCAGAAGAAGTAAAAGACCCAGACCACCATAGAAAACATCCATGGTGGATGAGAGAAGAAATCTTTCCCTGGTAAAGTTTTACTTTTAGGTACAGTATAATTTTAACCTTCAATGGTAAATAAAAAAGAAAATAAATCACATTTGCTGTTGCTAAAGTCTTTGAAATAATCTGCTCCAGGAAAAGAGGCCGAGGGGGGAAAAATCTATGTTCTTATCATCAATAAATCATCACAACCTTAATGCTGAAAAAATAACTGTGATTACCATTAACAAACGCCAGAGAAGATCGGCAGCTCAAGACGACCTTACATTCTTACTTCTGACAAGGATGCTACCAAGTCCATCCAAATGTAAAAGAAAATTGTAAATACATTGTAGCAGTATCACTTTTTCGACTAAAATAAATGACATTTATAAGAAAGGTGATCCAAGTTTACATACATTTACAGTATATATAGTAGAGCCTCCCCTTTAATGTAATGTAATCGCCTCCCCTCTCTCCTGTTTAAATGTATGAAAACATATATAATGGGAAAGTCATTTTCTTAAAAAAAAAAAACTAATTTAATATGATTTCAAAATCAATATATAATTTATTTGCACAATAGCTCCATTTTGTCATCTGTCTTGGAAGGTTGTTAACAATTCAATACATCACCATGTAATATACAATTAATTGCATCAATACAGCATGGGCTCATACATTAAACAGACCGTTTGGCTGTGAGGTTCCTGGTATTTCGAACAAACTGGTGCCTCAATCATCACTTCATAGTAAAGTTGGTTTTTTCAATGATTTAAAAGTGAAACAAATTCCTCAAAATGTCACATATACTAAATATATGTATACTATTGCAGTACCATGAAAGTCTTCAGACATGCTTTCAAAATAAAAAGGTACAGCTGAGAAATCCCCAGGAAGCAGAGCATCATGGGAGTGATGTCTTCTCTCATCACAGCCACAGCCGAGTGAGACTCTTCTGCCACACACTTCTGGTTTGATAGACTCCAAAATAGCTCTGTAAATCTCTCTGGAAAATGGGATTCCTCTAAATAAGCCGATGACTTCTCTGTGTTGTTGCCGGTAAAAAGGACTGTGAGGGAGACTTTGCTCTACGAACTGGGCTACAGCAATGACTCAGAGGTAGGGAAAGCTAGTAATCACATTTAGAATTATTAGCTAGTAATACTTTAATTTAAAAACTAGTAAACACAAGTACATGAGCCTGCCGAAGGGAACATCCAAGGCGTATTTGTGCATCTCATGGTTTCACGTACATTCATGGTCCTGTTGAAAAGTAAATTGCTCACGAGGATAAGAATTGCAGTTCAATTAATTTGAACAAGATATACAATTGTTGTTCTACTTGTGTTACCTCTGAATGACCTTACTGTTATTCTAGACAATACAAAATCAAATACAGCAACAGAGCAAGACACAGCAATAATCTTTAAAGCAGCCTTATCCCAAAAGGAGCAATTCAATCCATTACAAATGACTCCTGACTATGTAGTCTCAACCGGATGTTATCAGTGCTTTTCAACCACCACTTCTCACATCTTCGCTTCGTACGCTAATAGCAGGATTAATCCCAGACAACCGCTGAAAGGTGAGCCATTCCACCTGCTCGCTGTTTATGAATTCATATCAAGGCAGGAGATTAGCACCAAAATAGGCCTTTTAGAAGATGACGAATGGAGAAGTTCCAATTTCATCTGACTGGGGAGGAGGGGAGGGTGTGTGTGCGCGTCAGATCACAGAGTCAGGTGTTTGTGTGTTTTTGACAGTGTGCGAATGTGTTTAATACAAGAAACAGGGCTGCGAGTGGTGACAGACGTGGTGCGTCTAAACCACCTGCGCAGAGAGAGAGAGAGAGAGAGAGAGAGAGAGAGAGAGAGAGAGAGAGAGAGAGAGAGAGAGAGAGAGAGAGAGAGAGAAGATGCAGGAAGCTGTCAGTGAGCTTTCAGCTCCTCACAGCGGCTTTGATGCCAGCTACACTGTGATACCATGTCCCGCTAAATGACAAGCAATTATCACTGAAAGAAAAAAAAAAAAAGAGAGTCGCAGCAGTCTGGGTTTCACATTTTACATTTTAGGGCAGCAGCGAAACCATGCTCAACTAATCCTGACCTTTGACATTTCTATTAAGGAAGGGTAAAAGATCAATTAACTCTTATATTAACTAATTATTAAGTAATTAACACATCACCTTATGTAGAACCAGGTCTTCATCATGCTTTATTATTATAAGACAACCTGGAGACTTCAGAATTCAAACTCCTTCACATTTACTGTGTTGTACATTTAAGTCTGAATGGATTAAACGGTCATTTCTGCTCATAAATCTACACTCAATCTATAATGATGAAGTGAAAACATATTCTTAGAAACCTCTGCAGCGTATTTCTCTGATCATACTCGTATTTTGTGTCACGCCGCGTGAGCAGCTAAATGAAGTCGGCGAAATGCTCAATCTCACGCTCGCTGACTGATGCAGGAATCAAAGCTGATTTTTCTATTAAGGTTCAGTCACTCCGTCCATTACGCAGTTCACTATTGGGGAAATTTAGCCATTTTCATGTTTTATTTTGAGCAGAGGCTCATTTGAGGCAGAAAATAAAATAGTCAAAATAGTTTTC
Organism: Ctenopoma multispine; assembly: GCA_034779795.1. NCBI lineage: Eukaryota > Metazoa > Chordata > Actinopteri > Anabantiformes > Anabantidae > Ctenopoma > Ctenopoma multispine. The sequence goes on along the minus strand of JAUYWH010000010.1, from coordinate 13,256,567 downwards.
AAATAAAGAGGGGGGGGGTATCTGTCAGTCTGTGTGCAACGTTGCTCATCACATTGTGAAACCCTTTTTAAAGGATTACTGAAAAGTGTCAGGCTGCATGTACGATGCTGTTATCAGTTGACAGCTACTACCCAAATGATTTTTCTCTCCTCGGCTCAGGAACGCTTATGAAAGAGGAAAAAAAATTACAATGTCAGCCTTGGTTATTAAAATGAGCAGGAAGGCAAATAACCTGTCAGGCAATCCGAAAACATTTCTTACTTAACATGCCAAATTCAGTCCAGTCATATTTAATTAGATACAATGAGAGACACTTAATGAGTGATGTGATGTGTGTCCGTGGCCATGTTCAGTCATGGGACACTTTTCTCAGACAGCTGCTGGTTGATTTGTTCTAAAGCCTCCTAACAGGGGTTGAACTCATCTTAATTAACATCAACTTTGCATTTGTTTTCCACAGATTTAATCGTTCACAAAAAAAAACGAACAAAATGTCAATGAACAACAGTGACCATGAAGGCAAGACGCTGCTCATCTGTGCTGCTGAAACACAAGCAAATCAAGGATTCACATACAAATATTTCACTCATCTACTGTTGCAGTGCCATGAATCTGGTCTGGCTGCCAGTTGAAGATGGGCTCTCCAGTCCAAACTGGCATTAGGAGAAAATTAATGAGCCAGAAGAGACATGTGGGCGCCCGATCCGATCCAGGCCTGCGATCAAAAACTACAACTGGACTCTGAGCAGGAAGTCGCAGAAGAGAAAACAACAACCAGCTGGGAATAAGTCGCACAGACGTCCGCCTGTAGTGACACCAGTGCCGCCTAACTGCGCTGATTAGATACACTCGCCACTCTGATGGTTAAAAAAATGGAACCAAAAGTGTTTTTTTTTCCCTCCTTCAAAAATAAAATATGCAACACATCATATTAAAGTTTGTGCAGCCTTAGAAAGGTTAGAAAGTTTGGGAGGAGAAATTTAGTGCAAAATAAACATGCACTTGGTATTAAATTCTCCGGTGTTCAGAGAAAACTTCGGATGCTCTGCTCTGACTGACTTGTGGATTTCTTTTTGTGCAGCTGCGTGAATGTGAAAAGCAAAACAAATCCTACAGAAAATAAACCAGTCTCTGGAGGACATTGGTGCACTTCCAAGTATTACTAATGTCAACTGTGAGATTTTCAAGGCAGCTAAAGCGTTCATACTACTCACCCTAACTGGGAACTAATGGTAAATTCTTTAAATGATGACTATGTTTTAGTTACTTACTTGTAATCTGACATTACCATAACTTAATGTGAACCAGAGTAAACACATTCTGTGTTTTTGAGCTACAACAATCATAGTGGGACTGATAAATATGCCTAGCCTGCTACATCGCTCATATGCAGACTCAAGCAGACATTCTTTTGTTTTGACATTGCTTTGCTTTTCATTTCTCATCACAGATCAAGGTGAACTTTTGACTTCTCTGCCTACCCTGACTAAGGACAACCCAACTCAGGTGGTGCTGATTGCTCGTCTCTGTCTAACCGCCTCCACTTATCACTGTTCAGGCACAAATGTGAATACAGTTAAGTGGCATAAGTGTGAAGAATAGTGGCAAAACAAAGGGGCTGGTGTAAGACGGCTGACAGGAAGGTAAGAAGTGGAGGTCAGTGCAGAACAAAGTGAAAGAAACATGCTACAAGCAGCAGAATACAGAGAAGTGAGGGTGCATCTCCATCAAAAAGGTTTTGGTACTTTTGTTTCCCAGACACAAAAGAATTGTGATTTGCATTTTCACAGCAGAGACAAAGTCCACAGAAGACTAAGCAAATTATCTCACTGATGTGAATTATCATTATATGTTATCTTTGTTGCCGGTACATTGCTTCTTTAATCTCTTGGGCTGCTTCATCCTGATTTTGTGTTTAGTTTCCACAACTAAATTTAGTCCCTGCTCTGGTGGAAACACAGTAACTAAGTAGATAAGAAAGAAAAAAAACACAAAAAAGAAAATGTTCCTCATCCCCAGGAAAACTTCCTGTAGAGGTACCGGGTCTGTTGCGTAGCAGCGTCTCTTCCAGTAGCTCAATGAAATCTCCACGTGCAACAGGTTATGTCTCCTGTCTCACAGATAAAACTATCGAAATCTGGATCCAGACAGAACAGAGCTCATGACTGTTTTGTAAGCTTGGATCAAAAGTATCTGGTTTCACTGAAATCAGGGAGAAGATGAACCCTGAACTGAACTCTCTCAAGCTAGCTAACAAACTTTAAGATCTGAAAGAATGCGTTGAGGCAATGTCTGAGACGACCACCAGATCTTGTGCTTTGCCGGCAGTGCAGATCTATTCCTGCCTTCATCAGACTTTTGTTTTTCAAAAGATATATACAGTAGCCCCCACCACGCTTGCCTGAAGGCAAAGCACAGTGTTTACTCTAACGAAGGGTAAATAAGAGCTTCTTCTTGGATAAGACAGCCTGTGAAGGAATTCACTGTGTGTGTGTGTATGTGTTTGTAGGTTTAATCTCTTCTCTTCCCCTTTTCCCTGACAGAGTGCAAAGCCCACTGGAGATCATTCTGCAGCTCAAACTTTACAAAAGCAAGAGCATCCACAGTCACTCATGTTCTGCATCCACGCACGCATGCACACACCATCACCTCTGCTGCACCGTCGAGGCTCCTCCACTAGGCCGACACGCTGTAACAAGGCCCCTGCACCAAAGGAATGCCATTTGCTTTTCAGTGATGCCTTTCATCCTCTGCAGGGGCCTTGAGAGGTGCAGCGCCGCTAATGCAGCTACCTACGCATACTTAACTTTAAATTCCTAGAATCCAACACAAACACTCTCCCACTGCTGGTGAAAACTTTTCTGTTTCTTTCTTCTTTTTTATCCTTTTTCCCTTTTCACACAGCCGGAGCTGTCACAGCGGGCGCTGAGGCACAAGGTATGAAAATACCAACAAACCACTGGTGATTACAGCAGCAGCAGGAGCTGCAGCAGTCTCAACACTGAAGAAAGTACAGGGAGATTCTAGAGAAAGCGAGAGCAGACACAGAGGAAGGCAGAGGGCTTTGCACCGGAGTCATGAAAAACGAGATCCGAACAAAAGAAAAGGAGGTAAAGAAATAAAGTCTGCATGGAAAAAGGAATCTCTGCCTGCGTGTGGCGGTACAATAGAACGAGGAAAACAGACCTGGATACCAGTTTGATTTGTACGATTTCTCCCTGAGGGACGTGGCCCGCTATTTCAGTTTGGCAAAAACACTGAAGCACAGGAGAAACGTGTGCTGTCTGTCAACCGATGCAACACCACTAATCTGTCAGGAGCAGTAAAACTGTGTGACGGCGGCGGGGGTGGGGGGGAACTTGTTAAAATGTGAAGCTGTGAAATAAAAGAAAACAGAGAAGCGGTAATGTCAGCACACAGGTCAAACATGATTCGTTTCCAGAGCACAGAGGGCGACTGACAGTGACATGAGGGAGCAGGGAGGGTGGAGAGTGCCACCTATTGGACAAACAAACAGACTTCACTTTTCACTTCAGCTGATAGTTAAAACAATACAGTACGTTTGAGACGGAGGCTGTGTCACCTACTCTCAATATTTCAGATTACATGTGTGCGTCAGCAAGTGTGGACAACACAGAGAGTAAAGTCATTCATAATGCAAATATGAGTCCTAGAACAGCGGTGTTTTAAATCCAACATGCCATTTAAAATTACAGTTCACTTTCAAACTGTTACATCCACGCTGCCACAAATGAGGAGCCTCTAATTTTGCATGTAACGCTGTGATGTGTCTGTCAGAGGATTAAACTGAACATATTGTACCTGGTTCATCATTTCAATGCAGACTAAGTTTAAAGCGTTAATCGTGTTCGTCGTGCCTGCTGTCTCACAACATGAGTCACAAAAGAAAACCGTCGTGCACCGGTTCATTTATATAAAATGTTGCAGCTTTGTCCTTTTGCCCTAAATTAAATCTGGTGTAATTTCTAGAAAAATGTCCTCTCACAGTGCCAAAGATTTTAGATGCAGAACAGGAGACATTCTCTGCTTTAGATAATGATATCTTCCCCCCCCCCGTCCCGCACTGCACTACAGCTTAAAATGCTTCTGTTAAATCTGCTCTGCTGGTTGTTGATCATTTTTGGCTGACATGTCACCATCTACCTGAAAGAAGAAATCAGTTTGGGACTTTAAGAGTAAATAAAATACCAAAGAGCAAATCAGGGCGTATTGATTAAGCTGGATTAATGAGCATCAGGTCTTTTAATTCCATTTTCTTTTCGGCTTGTACAACGGTTCTGCATCTGTCCACAATCTACTGTCGTGGTTCGGGAAGACGGATCTGTGACACTGCAACACCACAGACATCCCACATCCTGCATGCTCCCTGATGACTGCACATTAAATAGAATATCCTAGATATGTGAGATTTTTGCTCCAAGAGGACATCTCACTTTCTTAGTCTGAAGCTCTCAGGGACATTACATTTGTGTTTTAAGCTAGCTTTAGTGTTCAAAATTGTTAGTGATTTAATAAAAGAAAATGAACCAAACTGTGGCTCAAAGTCGATGTGTGAACTGAAGTGAATCATTTCTCCCACAGCATCATTATTTCATATGCTTCAAAATAGCGTTACAGAATAGCAAAAAAGTCTTGTTGCACATTACACCAGCTACTGAACAGATAAGCTTCCAGGTGAGAGAATGGCAGCACCCTGGGTAAATAAGTGCACATGTACATTTGCTTGCTAAAAGCAAAAGCGAACAACAGTGGAACAAACTATTTGGTGAAGACGTCTCATCGTGAGTTATTGTTTCCTTTTTATCTTTGCCAAGACACTGTTTCACAAAAAAATACATATTTCTTATAAGTTATACATCAGCTGTTTTAAGAAAGAGCAGCAAATGGCACAAACACCCACCCACACACACACTCAGCAGAGCAGTTCCTTCATGCAACTCCTCATAGCAACTGTCAAGTATATTAGCAGTTAAATGATTGTAACTTCAACTGGATACGATTAATAACTACTATCCCAGAGGTTTGTACTGCATTACAATCACGTCCTGTTACAATTATGATGGAGAGTATTATACAGTGTCACAGACTGTTACCTTTCAATGCACAATGAGTGAGGAAAATAAACTGTACTTAGGAGAATACTGATCATAGGCTTTACAGCATTTTCTGTGCTAAACATCCCACCTACATTATCGCTAGTCATATCACGCCACACTTCCAACAACAGTTTACAACAACAGTCTTCTCAAAACCTGAGTCTGAGGTTTTAATTATACAGAAATGTGGTGAGGAAATCGGTGATACAGGGTGTTAATGTAATCCAGTGTGTTTTGTTTGCACACATACCAAGCATGTTGAAGATAAAGTCCTTGGCTGTGTGGACCTCTAAAGCTGTTTGATCACCAAACTCCCCCTGCTCCAGCAGCACCAGCTCAGACACCTGCGCCGACAGCTGCTCCAGGGTGGCCCCCGACCGGAAGTCCACCTCTGACAGCTTCTTGGCGGGGGCTGGGGAGCGCGGTGCCACCGCGCTCATCAGGGATTCCATCTCCACAACCCTGGAAGATGAAGCAGGGAATAAGAAATAGTTTGGATTTGTTGTAATCCAGTTATAACATCACTGTAGACCTATTTTCATTGCTAACACAGTCAAAATGTGTTATGCTGCCTCAGTGCCAACAATAGATATTGGTTCTAACACCCAGGAACAACAACAGAGCTATATTTAAACTGTTTTCAGGATGTTGCAGCCTGTGATTGGACTGATTTAGTGTTGCTGAGCCTTTGTGTTTTCACTGCTGTATAATACTTTCCTTGTTTTCAATAGCCCTGTGTGAATCATGGGACTTTGGCCACTTGTACAGGAACATATGACATCAGGAAATAATAACACTGATAGCAGAAAATATGATACTAATGTGGCAACAATCACAGACTTGATTAACATAGTGGTTTGGGTAGAACACCTGAAAGCCACTGATATAATAACAAGAGCATGTGTACTGAAAACAAGAAATGTGTACACACGAGCTCCTGTTTACCTGCATGATTAATAATACCGTCAAGTAATCATCAAAAAAATAAGTCACCAAGCTTTTTGCACTGATGGTAAGATATGAATCACAGCTACCACAGTTTCTCTCCAAAATAAAACGTGCAAACCTTTGCACAAAATTTAGGTTACTTCTCTTTTGACATTAGTCCTTAAAAACTGGGGAAAACTAAAAGTCGACTAATAGTTAAGCTATTTCAGTCTTTACAAACAGGTTAAAAAGCGTTATGTAGCAAGTTATTTCATTAGTAGTGGGTGATACTGGTGAAAAAAAAGCATATTTTGACGCAGGTTGTTTAACCGAGAGGCTTTCTTTAAATAACTGTATGAAATACCGTCCTAAAAGTAACACCACCCATAAAGTTTGTGATGTAAACAAAGCTCGGTCGAGTGGAATGACAACATGGCCTCTGCCCCAGCGAACTAGGTCAATTAGCGAGCAAGCTTCTAGCTGCTAAGCTAACAGCCGAGCAAATTAGCCAGCCTGCTGTCTGCCAGTGAACATTAGCTAATTAAGTCATTCGTAAAACATAGTAAATTAGCCTGGGCTGCCTTACATAGACACACATGCCTGCTGTACCACCGTGTTAGTAGAACAATTGGCTTCTAACGTTGGTGATGTGGATGGGATGGTGCCTCGCCCACAGTTAGCTAATTTCTTTTATTAGCCAATATTGGCCAAGTAGCTTTATGACATTAGCATGCTAGCTAACATGACAGAAGGGGACTGTGAAGACAAGTTCACAAATACAAACTATCTCTCTCTCTCTCACACACACACACACACACACTCACTCTAAAAGCTATCGATACACACACACATGCATTGAGCTCGGGTCTCGTTAGCTTGCGAGTCGCGGATCAGAGTGCAATCATTAGCTTGTCCGGCAAAAGCAGCCAAATATCACAAACACACACCCTTCACACGATGACGGGAGAGGGTTTCTTCGCTATCTCGTAGGTACAGTGTTATTGTGATCCCTGCGCTTCAATCCGCCTTCTTCAGCTGTCATTTCCAACAGGTTCCAGGCGCCACCTTCCCCCTGGCAACACCGTCCCAGAAATCATGGTCCTACTCTGAGGATCCAGGGATTAGTCACATGTGTGGCACGCACGCACCGCATTACAAAACTGCGAACGGATTTGTGAGGGCAGGTTTATGATTACAATTGGAGATACGGCAGATATGAGGTTTAGTAGGAGCAGCAGTGTTCGGATGTATGGAAGCAGGAGCGGTGTCCTTGCAGCACAGGAGCAGGCTGCCCCCCCTCCCTTTCTTTGTTAATAACATCTGTGGATAGATGTAGGTTATGAAGCTTGCACCTCTCATATGATCCTCATTAGATAACACTTTAATTACACTTTAGATGCATTAAGTTTGAATTGCCACCTCTAACTTTAAGAAGGCACACAGAAGCAGTGGCGGACTCAGGCTGTGTGAGGACCAGGGACAATAAAAACTATGAAAGGGACCATATACAATTAATGTTAGAGGCAAGTGTTTTAGTGTAATGTTTGGAAAATTTTAGTAGCTGGAAGAGGTGAAAATATTACTTAAAATGTGTTGTTACCTACAGACTAGAACAAAAATAGCAGTCGATAAAGGTGGAGATGATTTTTAACACCTTAAATAGTAACAGGAGATTAATCCATAAATTATGGATCAGTAATCAGTATTTATAAGAATGTAATTCTGCAAAAAGTAACCAGTAACTAATGATGTCAAAATTAATATAATAAAGTAAAATTACAATATCCTCTGATTTGTAGTGGAGTAAAAAGTAACATTAAATTGAAATACTCCAGTAAAGCATAAGTACCTAAAACTGTACTTATTGTCTACCATTGAACTAGACAAATACCCCCTTTCTACTGAACTGCATGAAACATAGTTCTGAAGTACAAAGTTAAAGCTACAAGAACTTACAGAGCTTAACTCTGCATTCTCTGAGTTAAGTCAAGTATAAGTACTGTAGTAAGTGCTGTACATTATTATCAACAAAAATATACATATATACAGACCCAAAGTACACAAAAATACATATAATAATATAGGTTAAGTACTCCTCAGATTAGAATAATAGGAAGACAGCTGAAAATGAGTGAAGTCGCCCTTTTTAATATAGAGAGGTGCTGTCAGAGTCTTCTGTGAGCCAGATCCATTGAACATCCTGGCAGCAGTGCAGAGATAGTCCCTTTTAGAGGTTTAATGAATAATACCTGAAGGGCTGGATAGAACATAGCGGAGCAGGAAGATGAGCCTGGAGTAGGGCGGATTGGACTGATTTGTAGTCTCTGTTACTGCTAGTTTGATTCCCCAGTGTTTCAAATTGGAGCTTTAACATATGGGTAGACAAGATGGAGTTAAAACTATTAAAATAATTGTGCATTCTTTAATTATCCTTGTGTTAAGTTAAATAAAATTGAAATTTCTTATTGGAATATTAGTAGTATTCTGTTTATTACTGTGTACACACACATCCTTTACTCTCTAAGTTATTCAATTCTGTGCACCAGCGCTAAATGTCTTTGGATTGATAGTGTCTGCGAAAACCTGTCAGACCTTGTCGATGGATCATTGCTACCTGCCACACTGCAATCACAAAGACTACTGCAAGAACTGTCTGTATAGTGCCATACAGTGTCTGATGCATCAGCCCATTCTGTGGTATAAGTGGAACATTTATCAAGATAATGCGGTACCAAACAGCATTTAATGAGCAAGCTGACGGAGTGACATTACCTGTCTGCCAAATGAAAGGTAAGAGGCAACCCTGGCCCTCAGCAGACACTTCAAAATGTGCAGAGTGCCTCTTAAAATCCTTACTTTTAACTTGTGATGTCTTTCTTTGAACTCTTTTACACAGGAATGGAAGAATTAGAAAAATGTTGCCCACTCTCCTGACATTTCTGCACATCACCTCAGTCTATAGGTGCTACCATAAAAATCTTCCCTTTTGCAAGTCAGATCAGGCTGGAATTACAGTCATGTGGTGGCAGAGCTTCAGGTCAAGTGACGGTCTCATTTGCAAAGGTTCAATCTCTGGCATCGAGTGAGTGCTTGATCAGCAGAAATAGTGAAGAAAAGGTGATAAAGGAATGAAGGATATAGGGGAAGGAATGTAAAAATGAAAATAAGGAAGGGAGAATAGAAGAGCAAAATGGTTGAAAATATAACTATGCTCCTTTTTTTATTAAACAGTTGTGACTGTGCCTGCTATGTAAACTATAAACTTTTTTTTTCTGCACAGTAAACACGTAGCTGTTGCACACAGATTCCAGGTTTATACATGTACCACTGAAGCTGTGGCTGCATTTTTATTTTCAGTAAAAGTCCAACTATGAGCTATAGCTATAGATATTGTTTTCCTCTGAAAAAGGACCAGCCTAGCTAATTGTTAAAGGGAGTTTTCCACTGTGCTTTATAAATGCTCTAATATTATTAGTTGTTAAATTCATTTAACATATCTGATCACTGTTAGTATAAAAAAGTAAGCCCACAGATAGTAAACCTAATTACAAAAACACTATTTGTTGTACCCTGTAGCTACTGTAGTTGCCCCATGAAAGGTCAATTTACTGTTTAACATTTGTAAAATAAAATAATAATAATAATACCAAAATAAAGTAAACTGAAGGTTTTCAACTATGTGGTTTTCTCTCAACCTGATGGACAGACTTAGAGTCAGACAGAACAAAACCCAACTAAGGCTGTCAAATCAAAAGAAAAGGTTCCAGTGGGCCACGATCCAACAGTGAACTGCATGGAGGCGGAAACATGACTATCTGGGGGTGATTTGTCAATGGGAGAGTGGATGATGTGCATCTTCAATCACCATGGATACCACCCTATACTGAAGAGGCATGCCATTCTCTCTGGGCAGCGACTGATTGGGGAACACTTTATTTTGCAGCAAGACAATGACCCCCAGGCATTTTTCCTTATTTGGAGAAGAAAGTATCATGCTGGGATACTCTTTATTGTGGCTTGGCCAGTTCAATCAACAGATCTAAACCCAATCGAGCTGGTGTGTGAGAAGCTGCACTAGAGAGTTTGGGAACATTGCCCAACCAGCACAGCAGACCTTTAGGAACAGATGCAGTTACTGCTGCAAATGATGTTTTTATGAGGAAGGTAAAGTTTAACATGCAAATTTGTTTTGACCATAAAATGAATTGTTGTTAAAGACAAATACATAAGTGTGTAGGTATTTTTATTATTATTTTTCTTATTTCCGTGTATATAGAAGGCAATGTTTTATTTCTGGACTTAGAAATGTCCTAATATTTAAAAGAAAAGTAGTTTTAATAAGATTAAATTGCACAGAAATACAATGTACACTGATGTAAATGACTGTCACAGCTGGAAACATCTGTGTGTCTTTTTTTATCTAGAGAAGCTCATTATCAACAAACGTGTTGTATTTGCTAATGCTAGTTTATCAATTAAAAAGCCTTCATTAAAAAGATGTTTGTGATCATTTAAGCTTTTGAAGAGTGGTGCATATACATTTCATCAAAGATAAAAAAAAAACTCCAGACTCTTAAAGGGATGTGAAAACTACGTGGCCATTTTTAAACAAATGTTTACATTTTATTAATTTAACTGATGAGAAAAATAATAGTTAGATTAGTTCTTGATGAAAGTTATTGTAAGTTGCAGCACCGTAATGGTGGTATTATATTTTGTACCACTAAAACACTGGAAAACTGCTCTAGTACAAGTCATTTCATTCAAATTCCTACTAAAGTAAAAACCATAAGTATTGTATGAATGAAAACGTAAAGATACTGATTGTGCAGAACAAAAAAACCCTATGACTGATATGTAATTATATAGTATAAGACATTATTCCTGTTACTAGTAATGTTAGAGTGTAATGTAGTTACAAGGAACCATCTTTATTAAGCTTATCACATTTCCTTATTTAATGTCTTTATTATTTCCTCAGCTGCAGAAAAAATATATAGTAAGTTAAGAGTTTGACTGTTCTCTAGAAAAATTCTGTTTTTTCCAACAGTGGTGAGTGAGGACTGAAATACTTTACAGTCACATGAGACAGGTCATCCATTATGTTCAACTTTAATCTTTCATAGAGATTCACAGTGTCATTGAAGACAGTTTGTGCAATATCAGTCATATCGCACAGTGTAACCCAAAGAACTGCCACCATCTAGTCATCTCCCCGCTGGCTAATAACAATCCCCAGACATTACATTACTCTGTGAGATGGCTGCTGCTGATAGTGCTTATGGTGATATGGTAATAGTGGTGACTCCCTTCGGTGTCATCCACCTTAGCTCCTCTGATGCATGGCCGTCCTTCCTGTGCTGCAGATTGAAGTGAAATGACTGGGTGTAAAGCTGTGAAAAGGGGGCTGCAGTGATGGGGCCTCAGCGTCCATTGAAGTGAGGGAATAATCTATCTGAGGGCGTGATAGCGCTGACCATCATTTAAGTGGCTTGGAAAGGTCAGCAGGTGGGGGGGGGGGGTGACCGGGACGTGGTGGTGCACAGGGCGATCATTACAGTCATTCTGCTTCACTGTGCGAGCCGCCTACCTGATACCTCTGAGAGAGGATTTGGAGCTGCTGTGGTGTCTATTATACAGCATGCACTTAAATATATTGCCTGTCTGTGTGTGTGTGTGTGTGTGTGTGTGTGGTGTGTCTGTGTGTGCTGTGGGTAGATATTTGTGCATCCGATGGTCCATGTGACTGAGATGGAGGAAGCTCTGAGTAATCACGGGCAGTGTGTGTTTCAATCCAGGTTTTTCCGCAGAGGAACAGCCCATCAGCGCCTATAAGCTCACCATTACCTTACTCGTTCACGACTGATGACTTTCACGCAGTCAACTCTCTTCATCTGTGACCAAAACAGACTGAGACCAAAAAAAATCAATGGAACAATGAGCCATTCCCCCCCCCTACAGAAGTAGCTGATGTAATTAAGTCTGTCTGCAGGGTAAGACAAGAAAAGGGCAACACGGGGGAAAGGGGGGGAAATTTTGAGTGAATAATATATTTTTGAGTGGAGAAATAAAAGAGAGGAACGCTTGTGAAGTGCAGAGGAAATCCCTGGAGGTATAATTAACAATATCTACTGTTAGTATCTGTGCTTCTTCTTTCTCTGATGCTCGCAACATTACATTTTGAGGCTGAAGCAAAACCCCAGACAGACTTTCTGCCTGTGGGTTTGTTTCTGTAGACCATCCTGCTTTATGGTGGATGGATCATTCACCCCAATTGGTAGTTTTCATGTTTTACTGTTTGACTCGTTGAATTAAAGATCTCGATGAGACTTTGTTTTCGACACTGATCACTCACCTTTAATTTAAGGCATCTAAATAACCAGTGGTGCAACAAATATGCTTTTCTTACCACCAGATACTTTTTAGCTGCTTCACAGTTGTTGTGTATTGTTGTGTTGTGCGTGCCGACTCACTGTCACACTGGGAAACATGAAGCCATTAATGAACCATTAGTGTTATTAGTAACACGTGTGCTTTTTCAACTTTTGTTTTCTGTGAAAAGGGATGTCAGTTTTAAAAGCCACAGTTATTTATACGCTGTGGAGTAATTGAGCGTGAAGTGAATACACCTGTATCTGAGAGGGTCCGCTTTAGTTCGATTGTAAAACCTACATCATGGAGACAAAGGAACGTGCCAAGGAAGTGACTGAAAGGCACAAGTCAGAGGGTGGATACAACAAATACAAAAAGACTCATTGTAAGCTTTGGAAAGCATTTAAACCAATCATCACAGGAATTCTTGTTCGTGTTATATTCTGTTACATATAAGAGCCGACAGCTCATTACCTGAGCTTTGCATAAAAACAGGAAGAAACAGGAAAACCAGCTTAGCTCTATCCATCTATTCCCTTACCCTGAGCAATTGCCCAGCAACCGGCAGAGACTCCACGGAGACACTGCCAAGAAATAGTCTGGCACACAATCTGCTGTTCACTTTGTTTTTTGTAAAGATTAAACAAATGAGATATATCATGGTGATTAGTGAGCTTTACAGGTTTAGTAAGTGGCTTTTGTTACCACTGAACACAGACCAGTCAGGGAGACCACCAAAAGACTGGAAGCATAAGGTTCTGTGGTCTGATTAGAAGGGAGGGATGCTTCATTTGTACCAGTTAAGACATTTTCTACAAACCATTTCCAAAATGTCGAAAGCTTCAAAACTCTAAATGTATCTATATCTGCAAAAATACTATTAAATATATCTGTGAAAACACTGAAAATATATTATTTTTGTGTGTGCCAGAAATGTTCAAGCAAATTGACAAATCACAGAATATTTGATTTTACAGAAAATGAGTTTGAAATTTCAAAGAGCTAAAGATCCACTTGCAACCTTTTTTGTCAGAGCTTTCTGACAAACCTGTAAGTAATCTGTATTCTTAGATTTAACAAATCTTTGGCTTCTGGTCCACACATTTCAAGACGCTATACATAGTCAGAGAACTTGTAGGAATATGTTCCGGATATGTTTTATAACTGCAGAGTGTAGCAGCAGCTGGAGATTGAAACACTTTGACTGTTAGTGTTTGCTATGCTGCTGGAAGTTATTATTCAGACATTTGGTTGAGTGGTAGGAAGAGAGGCTTCTGTCAGGGCAGTGTCCTACCACCCGGCAACAAGCCTGTCTCAAGGGCAATGTCTTCAAGTATTGAAGACATCAACGAGTGCTTGAGTACTGTATGTAGCAGCAACCACTAGGAGGTAACACCCATAGAAAACACATAGTAAGCTCCCACTATACGAAGAAGCAAGCCACTGTGAACAGGCAAAGTGCAGGGTGGATAAAGATAGCTTTAGTGATGGCAGGACATAGATTTATGCGTTAAGAGTCTTTCCCGTTAAATATAAAAAAACACTATTAAATCTACTTTGATGGTGCTGTGAACTGAGTGATGTAGAATAATAAATGAAAAAGGCAATCACTGCTCAGATACACAGTGAGAGGAAGACATAGCTTCATCTGAATAACCCGGGAATGTGGTGGTAAAAGGAGATTAGGGCACAGAGAGAAAGTGTTTCTCTTTATCTCACAGCCCATTCCTCTATTTCTCATGCGCTCACACATTAAATGTGGTTTGTCAGAGCAGATCATCGTGATCCAATTAATGGATTTGAACACGGAGGTGCTGGCAGCAACAGGATGCACACATCTAAATGTCAGCTACTGAGGAGAGAAATAAAAAGTCTTAAAATAAAGACTGCTGTGTGAAAGTGGTCAAAAGGTGTTCCTCGCGTCATTGTCGCGGAATCACATGGCTTTCCCCTAAAGTATTTAACCATCCCCTGAACGTTTGATAATGGAGCTTCAAATAGGCACCCGACAGCGTGGAACACTCTGTAACTTCCAGTCAGGTGTCTCCCATAAACGTCAAAAGTTATGAGTCAGAGATGTGTGACTGGTTGTCTGAGCTTTCTGTGTCGTGTGATCACTCGGTCCTGGAACAGCTTTACAACAACTTCTTAATTCTAATGAGGATTTTGTGAGTCGTGATCGAGAGCTCATTGGCAATGCGTTTCAGCCTTCTCCTCTGAGCTCTAAGCCTCGGCTTATGTGCCGACCCCAGCACATTGACCAGGAGATTTATACAGCTACTTTCTAAAGGTCCCCATTCATGGGCATACAGTCAGGAAGTCGAATTAGTGTTTCAATGGATTTCACTTTCATTTTGAATGTGGAGTGGTTGGAACATAGCACTGACTGAGGGGAGGCCACGTGTAATGAACTCCTTTTGTGTTCTGCCACTTACAGAGCTAAATGATTGAGGCTGTGAAGACATTTAGAGCTGCAAGAGAAATCATTTCCTTCAACTGCTGTAGTCACTGAATCCTATGGGTTTCTTTATCTATGAAGAGCACACAGCACCTTTTCGGGAACAAGGTCAATACTTTTGGCATTGGCTCTTGTGATCGTTTCCCATTTCTGTATTCGAGCAGTTGTAAATCAGCCCAAGAAGCATTGAGCCAGATACTGTACATGTGCACAGAGCAAACCTTGAGGTGGTCTGCAGAGCACTAAATGCTAATGCAAACTGTCCTCTGTGTAAATATGGTAACCTTCTTGTCTGTGCTCTAGAAATCTATAACATACAACTGTGAGTTGACAAATGACTTCTTACAGTAAAATGCAATCTGTCTGGAAGACGCCTGAGCAGAGCAGATCTCATGCTAGTATGAACAGTCAACGTTTAGATTAGATCTTAACTTTGGCACATAAATCACATTAACCATCCATGTAGACGAACAAGGCAACACAGGTGTATTATCATTTACTTAAACTCTTTATTTCCCTTTTTTAATTGACTGTATTTGCCATACATATGCAGTAGGGATATACTATTACTGCGCTATTCACATTCATAAACCAATTAAAAGATTGGAAATGTTTATTATTCATTAGTGGTTTTCTTTTCAAGTACAAAATTGGCGTCAATCAACAAAGTGCTGATGTGACAAAATGCGTGACATGCTGGGTTCATTTGCTGTTTTAGTCAAGTGCATCAGCAGAAACTGGCAGCGATAGTAGTAAAGTCACAATCGTGTTGTGACCTTATCTCCTGCGGACACTCTGCCCCCCCCACCCCCCCCAGGGCAGGGAGCGGTTAGATGGGTGACATTATAACTCAGCACTTTGAACCTCTCAGCCAACTCTCGCAAGCTCTCCAGTCCATCCATTAGCAGTATGGCAGTTTAGTGTCACGTATATTAGCCCGTGTGGAGCAGCTGTTATAGCTCAGAGAATCATGGCCAACCAGCCAACGATCATGGCTACACCACCCACGGGAGCTGCTTTGCGCAGGCCAGGGTCCTTCGTCAGGGCCTGGTGGTACAGCGAGCCACAAAACATCCCCATACCCGCTATGAGCAGGGTACCGGCCTATGTACAGGGAGAGAGAAAAGGCACATGAGCAATGTATTAAAGTTACCAATGTGTTCTTAAGTGCAGCTAAGATTTTCAGTAAACTCCAAACTACAGTAAATCAAATATGACATGTTTTCCGACTGCTGTTAATACAGTTCTTTCTCTAAAACATAGCATCACTGTATGGAGGTAAATATGTAGTCAACCGTCAACTGAAAAACTTGCCTTAGGCACCAACTAAGTCCGGGCTGACTGTGGTTGTCAGGGTTGGTGAATGAGGTGTTGAAGTTCCCCTGACCAGTCTGAAATATCTTTTTATTGTTTTTTTTTACAAATTCTAAAACTTCAAAATACAAACTTAAAGATCTTAAAAAGCGAGGACTTACACGCTTTTTAGGTCAAGTGGTAAAGAACCAACTTCTACTCAAAATTCAGTGACTAATCAGAAACTATTTAGTTATTTGCCTGCGTACAGCGAGTGTACAGACATGCACTGCCAATTTCATTTGTCATAATGTAAAGAAACCAACTCACACAGAAGCTACAGTTGTGCAAAATAGTTCTGTAATCACAGCCTACAGGCATACCGACTTTCTGAGCGAGGACAGTCAGAAAATGGCAGCACTATCGCACCCATTCGATTTTAAAGGACGCTCAAATGCATCCAACCTTGAGAGGTGGAATTAGCTGGCCATACTCACCACAGCAGGTTTGCCACAGTGGGCAGCACCCAGCAGGGCCAGGCTGTGGTAAAAATGGTACTTGTTGGCAGTTTCAAATAGCTGGAGAGGGAGACACACAGAGAGAGAACTTTCAGGGGGAAATAAAATGCTATCAGTTCAATCAGTCTTCATTTCAGTAAGTCAAAGGGTTTCTGGTAAAGATGGACAAGGGCTACTGCTGAAAATGGACCACAAGATGATATTTAAGGAGTCACCAGGGAGAGTGGAAGGAGAATGGGTTTGGTGCCTATTATGTCATTTTCATCATCTGTCAGATCAGGCTGAAAAAAAAAAAGTTTCCACTTCTACAGACTTTTTAAAACATTCTCCGTCTTTCAGAAAGTTTCTACATGGTGAGTGCAAATGTCACAGGCTTTTAGCACTAAACTAAAAACTGATTACCAGATTATGAGATCATGATCATGGGAAAACATGTCAAAGAAAAGAAAATGTAAATTTACATACTATTATCTGGTAGTCATCAGGATCACGGTTTTTGAACCCTAGAACAAGAAATATGTAGGAGAAGAAACAACCTAATAAATATGAGAATAGAAACTATAATAATGTTCAATATAATTACGATTTCTTTGTGGTTGACAAATCACCTAGCCTTAATATAAGCTGCAGTCTCCAATAAAATTTTTAAAAAATGACCACATCACGGTATCACAGTCTTTGATAGTCACCTTTACTTTCACCTACATCCAACAAACACAAACTTCCTCCCCTTGTGACTGCACGTTAACCACTGACGCAGCTTTCCGCCACTATGCAGCACTGTGGCCTTAAACGTTCACTACACCAAATTAACGTGTTGCTTTGTGGCCCCCTTTTTCAATGCCGAGTCAACCACTGACATATGAAACACATTGAGCAGTTGTTTGTTTTTCTTTTAGACCCATGCTGTTTTGGCGATATGCAAGAAAATCTTAAATTGACAAGTTTTAGAACGGAGGCTGGTGTAGAAAGCGTTTGCTTGTCAGTCCGTCCGCACTGTTTTTACTTGCAGCTCAACTGAAAGACCCGTCCAAGAGTTTACGGCAATGCAGAGACGCAGAGTCCTTACCGTGAGCGCCGTATGCCCCGGCAGCCACCGCCGAAGCCCCTGACAGAGCTGCTAACCTCCGGACAACAACAGACGCGGTCATGTTGTCTGCGAGTGTCAAAGACAGGCGGAAGACCCGGTAATGCTGCCTTCACTGTCTTTGTGGAAGTTCCCGCTTCTTCAGTTTGAAGTTAGAGACTATAACTAAGCACACCTAACATAAGCAAAAATTGTAACAAAATGTAACAGTAAAGATGACACAATATAGCCGAATAAAACTGCTACTAAAACTGATTATATGGAGAGAGAGAAGAGAGGAAGAACTATAACTATAAATATTTGCATACGTATAATTCCCATAATAATTGAGTATTATATTCACACAATTATTAAAACCTAAAACATACCAGAAAGCCTGCAGAACTATAGTTAAATTCAATAAAATCATATGACACATATTGATTTTAGCTACTTTGCATCGCACTTGTTGTCTATTACAAGTGGCCGAGTGCACAACTGTTTTGAGTCGTTCAGGCGCTGTTTTAATTAGAACAGTTGCTCAAGTACTTGAAAGCAGCAACACCGGGAGGTGAAACTACGTTCAATCCAGGGTTTATTTGAGCCAAAATGGCGGCTGCCGTGCTAAAGCTAGCGGGCAAATTTAAAGTTTTTGGCCTTCAGCAGTCACTGTAATGCTGTTAGGCTACTTATACACGCTATGTAAATGTGTGTGGGGGCATTTGATATTCCCATGGCTGGTTAGTGGATTGCTGTCAAAGTGCTAATGTTGTAGCTTATTGATGAAGACACATTCAATCAGGGCAAATGTAGTAATTCTATCCTTTTATTGTTTATTGTAGGTTATGTTATGCTATCATAGCTAAGCATAGAGGACTAATTCACCCACCTACTGAAGAAACACTTTATCACTTAGCTTTGCTTTGTTTAAGACCACAAATGCATCATTCATAGACAGGATTTAATTATACTGTTGTGCTGCTTTCATGTGAAGAATTGCAGCACTGTGTTTGCATTAGTGTGCAGCGCTCTGCAATATGTCCATTCACTGCAGTCTTGGAGAAACACACTCTGCTTTTCTCTGCTTTAGTAAATTACTCCAAATGTCTCACGTTATTTTACTGCCAGCAGAGATGTTGGCAACTGATGTTGATCTCACCCTTTCATGAAAATGCACTGATCCCTGCAAAGAGCCCACCAAAAGGGGGTGCTGTATTGCTTTCTGATCAGCCAAAGTTTGTCCAGAGTGCGTTCGGATAAGCGTGGAAGGGGGCAGGGGGACTACCTCCAATTACCATATTGAAATTAAACAGGGTCATACTGCATTACTGGAGAGTTGCTAAACCGCAGTTTCCACCAAGCCTCGTCCTTAGCTGACTTTGACACAGCATTAACACAATGCATACAATTAACACATTTTAATGACCATGTAGCTAATTAAAAATAAGCTTTATGAGTCACAAGCATTTATCATCAACTGTGAACTCAACCTGCAGCCAGTGCAAGTGTGTTCGCATACAGGAATCTGAATGTTTTGATTAAATTCCACCAATTGTGTATGTGTGGTATGATTTGCAGCCCTGTCTCCATGTTGGGTTGTATGCAGAAGAATGTTGGGTTAATCAACACACAGTCCACACACACAAACACAGGTCATTTCCATTCTTGCCCATGGTCGACAAGACGGCAAGGACAACAATAAAGTAAGGCTTTACATCTTGTTTTCACAGACAAGCAGCAAATTATCTCTAAGTCCCAGTAGTCGTGTGCTGTGTGGTTCTTCCAAGAGCCAACATCCATCTCACTTCAGCCGGCCCGCCTGCCTGTCCTCTCCTCTCTAGTGTCTGCTTTACTCTCTTCCAAACCTCAGTGTACTTGAGTACAAGCGTGTGCTGTACGTGTCTGATCGCATCCGATTGTTCGCCTAACGCCTGTGCGTTATTTTGCGTCTGAGGAAACATCGAGACAGTCGGCCGCACGACAGGCAGAAGGTTTGATAGCTTGTACACTTTGTGAAAATGGGAACTGGTAGCGTGTCTTGCAACCTGCACATTTACATGACAGTCCCCGTTGCCTAACACTTCATTTCACCGTATAGTGCAACCTTGTAGTGTGACAGTGACAAAGAAAGATCAGGAAAAAAAAAACAAGGATTGTTGATTCCTTGGTCTCAATTTTTCCACATTTAAAAACAAGTGTAGGCACACCTGCAATCAGACTTTACTTTCAACCTAATATAATGCCGTGGGTTGTTTTGAAAATCCAATTTCCCATTCTTGTTCGGTGTATTGTTAGATATATCTAGTGGCGATGCATCTTTGCTCTGTGTGGGAAATCAAGACAAATAAAGTGGAAAGAGCCTGTCTCATCAGTGTAAAAATAAAGATTCTGCTTTGTTTTTCTTCAGCAGGTAACAAGGCAGATGGAAAGAGCACAGTAAGAGCTCAAAGCCGTTGATATTTAAAGAAATAAGCTGCACTCTGAATGACGCTTTCTGAAATGAGAAGCTTGCATGGTAATACTGTTGGAAATGTCATTCGTCTGCTCCACTGTCACACTCTGAGTTTCTCATGTCTCGGAGTGAAAATGCAGCGAAAATCGAAAACAGGACAGCTCCATCCTGCAAGCAAAGAAATCTTTTGTGTGCCGAAAGCTTCGCCTGCTGGGTGGCGTGCTCCTTCCCCCGATGTTGAGATTTAACAGGAAGCCAGCGTTTCTGAAAAAATCTCCATTAACCTTGATGTGTTTTGACGGTTGCAGCTCTTCACTGTCTCTAACTCGCTTTGAGAAGCTGCAACCGCAGCCAATTATCTATCTGTTGGGGCGCTTTCATGTCTCCGAGGTGTTTAGTCACAAATGTACGTATTGTGCCCCGGTGTCACAACTTTTCATGCTCCGGCTCTGTCACTCGTCCATGTCATTACATCCCCTTTCAGCGAAGAGGAAAGAATGAGGGGGGACAGAGAGGGGAAGGGAGGCAGAGACAGATAGAAGAGACAGGCCTGTCGAGTGACATTTTATCTCGGAGTCCAGGCTATTGTGCGCTAGGGGAGACAACACCAGTCATTGCCATTACACTGGCTGGCAGAGCGGCAAACACACATGAATGCTGGACCAAAACAGCCCCAGGTACACACACACACACACACAATCACATTTGTCTGAATTCTCATGTCGACACTGAAAAATACTGTTCCATGGATGTTTTCAGCAAAACTATTCCATGTTCTTTCTTTTGCTGGTAGCTTGGCAGGTTGTTTTTGATCCCCAGCTGGCTACATGTGCAGCTGCAAACAATGCATTCAAAGCACATTATTATTAATCCACTGATGATATTCAAACAAAGTCAGTCTGCCTAACGCCAGTTGTTTGTCCCCAGCAGTTATGCACGTGCAAAAATAAAGATTCTGCCTCGCACAAGTAGAAATTCTCAAATATGCCCACACGTGCACAGACACAAAGTTGCGCTTGCAGCAGGCTCCCCACGCTGAGCGAGCATAATTAGCACACTCGTTAAGCTCATCTGCATCTCTCTTCAAAGGGGATCGATGCAAATGGATAGGATTTAGCCACTGGCAGCAATTAGGCCAAAGCATATCCTAGCTGGAGAAACTTGGTTTCAGTGAGGCAAATTCGGTTTCATCGTCGGAGAATAAATGCATTTTCTGCCTCTGCACTGAGCATATAATAGAACCCAAAAGAAAGCTTTCATTTACTCTCATGTCAAATCAAGTTCTGTTTAATCACGTTTGGTACCAGCGCTCCCGGTTATCACACAGTCCATGGCTTAAAGGTAGAATGAAGTTTCATTAGCAAAATGTGACACCATCATCAATTTATTCTGCTAACAAGTGTTGGCTGTGTAAGCAAACCCTGAAATGCGTAATTCCTCTGTGCCACAGAGCTTCAACATTGTCCAAAATACTATTAAAAACACATCAGTAAACCACCCTGTTGTGTTGGGTCACATGTTTCTTCAGTACAATGAATGTGAACTCTGTCTTTAAGTTTCAACTTTCTTTTGATTGTAGTTTAGCTATTACATGTATATGACTGATTTCAAACTTACTCTCTGCTTCTGGCTGAAAAACTCCAGATTTTTTGGAGGAGTTTTCAGTTCAGATCATGTCTCACACTTTCAAGGTGTTTGGTCGTTGTTGCAGTCCTGCACTCCACCAGATGACATTATCTGAACTGAAAATTCATCCATGTGATGCAATCTAGCTACAGTTTCAGTACTACTTCAGTATTACTTAATAAATTAGAAACTGTGGGTGTTAACTGTGGAGTTCTTGAATGGTTTCATGCTTATCTTACTGGCAGAACCCAAACTGTTGATGGTGTTCAGACTTGTCCGCTCACTATCAGTAATGGTGTGCCTCATGGGCCTATCATTGGACTGTTTCTTTTTACACTATATATAAATATCATTATTTCACCAGATCAGAACTTTAATGTCTGTTTTGCCACCACCACAAGGCTCTAACTCATCTCCAGACATCTTTTGTTGCCTTTCATATTCCAGTTCTTCACTGTAGGCTCCACAATTATTTTAAATGTAACCCATATATGTTGAAAGTATTAATTGGTTAATAGACTGTTATTTAAGATGCACATCCGAAATTGGGCTCAAAAATAAAAAGTAAATTTAGCTCTTTTTATAGAATTAAATGTTTCTTGACAATTCAAAATTATAAAACCATTGTTCAGCCTTTATTATTTATTATTATTATTATGGAGATATTCTGTACTGTCATGTTGCTCCAACAGCAATTGAGCAGCTGAACCCTTTTTATCACAGTGCATTACACTTCATTACTAGTGATAAATTCTTTACTCATCATTGCTCTCTATATGATAAAGTTGCTTGGATTGCGTTGATGACAAGAAGCCTTACTGTTACAATTCCTAAACTACCTCACATTTTAATCCTGTAACCACAATAAATGATCCAATAACTACTTAATGTTAGATATTCCACGTGTGCGGACTAACCTTGGCAGCAATGCTTTTGCATACTATGCACCTTTTAAATGGAATGGTCTGACAACTACCATTTAGTTGTTGATTGTTTAATTTCTTGTGGCAATTTTAAAGCTTTATTATCAGATATTTTATATAATTTGTGTAATTGTTTCTTTTAATTTTTTGTTGTCTATTGACATTTCTTTGTTAATTCTTGTGACTCAATTATACTATTTATTATGTTTCTGAATTTGATTGTTGATTGTCTTTTAGGGACTAGAACTGTTTCTTATTTCTAAGGTCTCTTAAGAAAAGGGATTGTTATCTCAGTGGGACTATCTGAATAAATAAAGTTGATATCTGGTATATTGTCTATATATAAGGAGTTTACAACTAGAAGCAGAGAGGTACTTTATTATAGATAGGGATGAGGCAAGTTTAATTCCATTCATAACCTAACTTAGAAATATAAGTAGAAAATGAGTTAAATATTAAATATCCTTTAATTTGAAGTATCATTAAAGCATTTTGCTTTAGGTCTTTTTATTGGATTTTGGGGTTAATAATAAAGGGAAGACTGCAGCAAAGTCAGTAGCTTTCAACTTCTGGGCTCCATCTAATAGTTGTTGATATATATTAGTTTGGATCAAAGTTGTGGCCCACTGACAGCTCAGTGCTGCTCTCTCTACAGCCATATACTACTGGCAAGCCTAATAAAAATAATACTACCACAAGGTCCTTTCAGCTTTTGATGGTATCACACCGTTGTCACAGAATTCTAGATGTTCAAATGTCTGTTCCTTTTGATGCCATTAGATTATATTCTATTTAAGTCCCACAATTGTTAATGTCAAAATAAATATAATTATTACATTTCCTGTCACCAGCAAGGACGTTGTATTTGTTTTCAATGTTATATGACCAATTTATGGCCTGCATACATGTTTTACCCTGTGATACATTATGTTGAAGGTTGATGGTATTTATTTAATGTATTTAATAATACAGAGAGATTACTTTAATTCAGTACTCAGTGTAAATACAAAAGCATCAGAAACCACAAGTTTTGATTTGTGGCTGACATTGTCCATATTGCTTATGAACAAATATTGCACATTCGTGGATGTTTTTTCCCATTCTCTCTTCAGCATTTCTGTTTGCATTGCTACATCTACCTATTTTACATTTGTTTGAGAGTCAGAAAATGAGATACAGGCAGACAGAGAGGGAGCAGACTAACTGGCGGAAATCTTAATCAGAGCTGTCATACAACATGTATACCAGTCACATCATGGCATCATCCTAGGGGCTGCTCAGGTCATCGAGCTCATTCACTTTGCTTATTCCGCCTGTCTTCTGGCTCCATCAGCCTGTTTTCGCACCTCTAATGAGTCCCCTTCTGAATGCTTGTTTTTCTGCAACAACTCCTCAATTTCCATGGCACTACTTCTGATGGACGTGCGGACGCCGGGGGCTAAATTCAATGCATGAAGTAGGCGAGGAGGGATGGAAGTTCAACATTACGAGGCTTTAAATATTCTAACAAGGCAAATGTTGGTTAAAAGGTAATCAACCTTCCTCTCAGCCTGAATTCCACCAGAGAAGCTAATTGGGAGAGAAGTGTGGTTCAGCTCTTCAGAGTTTTATTTATTTTCTGGACATATTTGACACAGAAGGATGAATGCAGATAGTTGTTGGTATATATTAGTTATGTATTAGAGGTTAAGCCTCGCTGTCCAGCACCTCTGTGGACAACCAAGATTAGCAGTTAAGAATGCTAAGACGTGGACAAGGTTTCTGTAGGCTAGAACCAACTTTGACTTGTTTGCAGGAAAATAGGAAACAAAACGAAGCCATTTGCAACATTTTTTTTCTCTCTCTCATTAGTCATGTACCTGAAGAAATGCCAGACACAGGAAATAAATGCTGTAGAAAAAAACTACTGGGTCATTGTATTCACAATGAAATATCTTTATATATCAGTGAATCAGCTCTTTAGATGACGGGCAGGTGTCTAATTTGATGCTTCTCTGCTTGACTTGTGTAACAGAGGTTCAAATTTCAACACGTGCAGAGAAGCAAACAGGCAGACCAAACACTCTGCAGCACCTCACCCACTATGGCTCATTTTAATGGCTGTATGCACAGTTCTGTTTTATGCTGGAGAAATATTGTATATTTATTTCTTCATTTTCATTTTCTAAACACTTACCTTAAAATGAGTCTGCCGTAACTGTAATCTGTATGCAGCTTTCACAGTGATGCTGTTTTTTTGTTTTTTTTTTACTGCTGTTATCTATAATTGCAGAAAAAGACATAATTACCTTTTGTCAAGTTTGGCACAGAAGACAAACATTTTGGAAGTAATATTTTCAGAGTTGCCCTTGTGAGTTTTGATTTATTAAAATAGAGGAAATTTTGTTTTTCCTTGCTGCTACAAATATTTCGATAATTTAAAATGTATTTTATTTAAGTGCTTTTCGTTGTTTTGTCTATTTTAATTTTCTATCCCATCTACCTACAGTGAATGCAAGAACTGTGAAGAACTAGCATGATGTCAAATCACTATTCTTTGGGGAAGCATTTTTTCTCATTGACTTTGACATCTCTGTCATGCAATTGAAAGCATTTGAATAACCACAAATCCTCCAACCTAAATGCCACAATGGGCTTTATTTTTTTCACTTTTGCACATTGTTCAATCAGATACAACAAATGAAGGAGCTGGTCTTTTCCTTTCTTGATCCCGATCATGTTTTATTACATTTTACATATGTGGAGCAGGTCCATGTCCACATAGAGAATTGTAGGCAGCCTGTGCACTGTCAACAAATAATAAATACAAAATAAAATTGTAACCATGAAGTGGCCTTATGAGGACTTGCAATGCCAACCTTTTTTGTAGTGGAAACAATTGAACATAATAGTCATAATTTACACCGAGGCATAAAGACAAATTGGTTAGGTTTAGTCAATAGATAAAGGTAAAACACTTCATACAAAGGAAGATATCAGCCAAAAGATTAGTGCTTTTTACCCACATCGTAGAATTATTCTAGTGAAAGATTCTGGCCCATACACTGCCACATCTGGGCAGATTCTGGCTGTTTTCCTCCAGTGTTAACTGACAACCAGCAGTATTTGTGTGTGCGAGCCAGCTTCAGTCAGCCATGCTGTATGTGGGCCAGACTCAGCCAAAGGAACTGGGCGAGTATTGAGCCAGAGGAAACACACGTGGCCAAAATATTGTCCAGAATACCTTTCGCTGTTTGTGTAGAGGAGAATGAAGCCGGAGGGGAGGCCCAGCCTATAGTTTGAGATCCATCATTCTAGACACAGTCCCATACATCTACACATTGTTTCAGCTGGAAATCCACTGAGTAATCTCATTATGCTTTGTTGTACAAATTGTGTGCGGTATTATCATCAGTACTATTTGTTAATTCTTATCTAGATCTTCCTTTCTACTGCTGCAACAAGCCCACTTTCCCCATGGGAACCATTAAGGTTTCATCTAATCACCTAATCTAATAAAGCCGAAAGGTTCCGGGGTGCTACACATCACAAGCAACCTATTGCTATAAGCCGAACGTCATCCATCTGGAACAACGATGTTCCTCGCGATAGAGTCGTCGAGATGTCTGTCATTTGGATACTCTTCCCAGAGGAGCCACTTTCTGCTTTCATTATGTTGATTTAGCTGCGCTCCTTATGCTCTCCCTCTGCCCGCCGAATGCTTTGCTCACAATGCAGCAAGCTGCGACGACAACAAAAGGAATGTGAGTGGTGGAAGGAATTAAATATATCAAAAACAATTACTGCCTGCAAAATGTCAGGCAGGATAAGTCTGCCTAATAACCTGTAAAATTATGTCTCTTTCTGCTTATTATTCATAATGGAGTGTGCATGTGGCCCCCTAAAACACACATAGACACTCAAACAGGCAAACAAACTCCTAACATAACGAGCTACTGCTACTGGCAAGGTAGTAAATGACCCATAATCACTTATTGTTATGTATTACCCACTAAATACATAACAATAAGTGTATTTTGTTGTTACACAACAACAAAATTCATTTAATAGTCTTCATTAGTCAAATGCATTACATTTAATGCATTACATGAAATAAAACATTGTGTTTTTTGTACCTGTACGCAGCATTGTTGTTTAGAGAGGTTCACATTTCTCTTCTTTCAGAAGAGGCTACTGCTTGTTTTTCATGGGCAGGGGCTCACATTTAAAAAGGGGCATCTATCAGTGTGGATATTTAGATATAGGACTGATGTTCGAGATGCAGTGTAACACAATCTGTTGTGTCGACCACTTATCAACACATCCCCGGTTGATCAGGATGAGGATTGTGCAAAAACCCTGTAAATATTGCAAATGAGATTAGTATGAAAATCTACTGTTCAGTGTGAAGAAAGAGTCAACACAAAATGTATTTGCTTCATTTCAACAAGCCTTCTAAGTGTCGTGACGTGCGTCGCCTCATTGTGACTGTTTATTTAAACTCAAATGCATTTTAAGAAGTTAGTGAGCACAGCATAATTGAGATGAGGGCATGTTTGGTTGAGGGATCGTGCCTCTGGAGAACAGTAGCACCAAATTAGCGTAGTCTACACTAGTCTGTCCAGATGCACAGGGACAAAACCGATAGCAAACTCCCATCACACTACTGGGAGGGAAAAAGAAACGCTGATGCTCAAAATGCCAAGTAGCTGTAATGTAATTGTAATCCCATTACTGGAAGTTGTGTGTTACTGCCCAGCGCTGTGTGTCGGTGCTGACATCTACCAAACCGGTGACAATGCTAAAATGGAAGGAAACACATGTAGACACGATTGATAATACATGTGACAAAAATCACAGCTTACAGATGGATGTCATAGTTTAAGTTTGAGCTACTGGAGTGTTCAGTTATTGTCCATACAAACAAACGACTTCCTTGGGTTTCCACCTTCAAGTTAAGTGCTATCGGACCTCTTCTAGCAATGTCACCAGTAACGTGACAGTGAATACAATGACATAAACACCATAACATGTAACTTTATTGCAAATGATCAAATAAAGAGAAGGCTACATAAAAAGCCACTCTGTAAGGTGATCAGTGTCCTCTTAAATGAATTACATTCTGCATTCTACATTTCCGGAAAGCAAAGTTTTTGTATTTTTTAAGAAGAGCATTGTTAGTGCTAAATTTAAAGGGTAACAATGACAGAAGAGGCAGGCTGAAGCTGTGGAAGATCACCAGGCATGATGTTGCGTTTGCATGAGCTTAACATTTGCCATCGTCCATTACCGCTAAAAGCAGAGGAGGGCACCTCCACGCTTCTATCAAATAGCACATTCTCCTTTTATGTGAGTTTACCACCTCTCTTTGCCATGAATAAAACATCAGTCTCGAGCTCTTCCTGCAGCAGGGCCCTCCACACACGCACACAGGCACAAGTACACACTCGGCATATGAACCTATTAATGTTAATAATGACTACATGTGAATATATGATCAGAAGACCATAAAGGAAAAGTTTCTGGGGAAGAGGGAGTAATGAAAAATGCAGTCACAGTGTGCAGGTCTCTTTCTTTATACCTCACCTTGGCAGCTTGCATCGAAGGGACATGTGGTGCTGCAATTAGCCCTGGCCGATTCATGGATGTGACGACCATGCCAGTGCTCACATGGGTGCAATTAAAAGCAGATGCCACTCCAGCTAATGGGGTGCACACGTGTGTGGTATAGGGATGCTGAATTATGTAGACAGCAGCGAGGGGGTGGCGTGCGATGGCAGCTGATGCAAGTGGAGCTACTTTAGCGCTAAGCTGGCGGCTCCCTGCTGCTGCAGATCAGAGAAGAGGGATGTGATTCCCGGACCCCCAAGGGCCTGGATGCTTGCTGAGGTGCAGAGATATAGGAAAACAGGGTGGGAGGTTTGGGACGGAGAGAGAGGAGAGAGCAGACAGAAGAGAGGGAACGAGGTTCATGTCATGGCTCATAGTTTTATGTTTTTCGTACTTTTACATGAAGTCATCTCTGGGTATCTGCGGGATTGTTTCCAGATGATATTTCGTTGTACTTGTACAATGACAATAAAGGCATATTTATCTGAGCAAGCCAGGAAAATGGAAGGCAGGGTGCGAGCAGGTACCACGCGGAGAGGGAAGAGAAGAAGGAGGTGAGATAAAGGGCAAGGCAACATAAACAGATGTAAAACAAGGGGAAAAGTGGAAAGTGTGGGGTGTACTGTACATCCAATTTACCCCCACATCTCACTCGGCCTCCACTTTCTTAATGATTTAGCAGCTCAGGGCATTAATATGCTAACCATTAAGAATAACGACCCTCTCACATGGTCCACATTATTGTATTTATTGTTATATCTCTTTAATTAATCACTTATTCACTCCTCATAATAATAAACTATAAACTAAAGCATTAATGAGTTGCGTTCTTGGCCACACAGTGAATATATGGACTGTGACTTTGTTGGGCCACCAGCAAGTGTCTGTTGATTTTTTGGGGGGCGTTTTGCACAGGTCGTATTCAAAGCCAAAGCCTGGGTTGCATTTTTCTTCTCATGCAGTGATTTGCAAATTGCTGTTGAGTGCTGCTTCGTCTATGGTTTGTATATCTGCAGTTATTTTTTGTGCTGCTTTTTGGCCCAGATGAAGACGTTTCTAATTCTTTGACACCACCTTGGTGTCTCTCCCCTAAGTCTTACATCCACCCAACTGGTTGTTTGGCTGCTACACTATAGCAGCCAAACAACCAACAAACACGCTCCACTTTCTTTCCCAGCTGTAGTACTTGCTAATTATGGTAGGTAGCATATTGCAAAGTAAAAACAATGAGCTGAAAGCTGCTAAAGTGCTCTGCAAATGTCATGGGAAGAGCTGAGATTGGTGAAAACTATTTAGGCTTTATAATTCCTACAAATGACCCCCGACGTTGTTAATATTAGGATATTTGCTAGTACAGCTTTAAAGTGGATATTTCGACAATACTAATCTTACCATGTAAAATAAATGGAGGAAAGAGTCTTTGGAAAAAACTTTCTCAAACATGATCAATGTTTTTCTGCTTGTCAGCTGTGCTAAGACCGGTTGTCTGCTACAAACAATTAATTTTTCTCATGCTTATAACCCAGAAAGTAATGCCTGCTTTGGTTGGCAAGTGGGAGCCTTGATCAAGAGAGTAGTCAGCCGCCTGACATCAGAAACAGAAAGATATCAGTGACAGCATCAGACAGACAGAGAAAACAAATCTTTCTACTGTCCACTACTGACAGAAATTACAAGTTTACAAGAACTGGAGGGCAGGTTAAGGGGGCAGAGAGGCAGAAACGCAAAAAGAGGATAAATGTGAAAACTACAAAGAAGTCAAGAACAGTTACCAGTGATGAAGACAGACGTGACGAGAGGGGAAACCGGTGTAAGACAGGCTGCGTTTACAGGTTTAGACGTGTAAGGGGGAAAAGACGGAGGACAAGATAAGGACACAGAGAGGAGGGGGGGGGGAGGTGGAGGTGGAGACTGAGATTTCCTACATCCAGCGATAATCGCTGCTGCAGGAACAGGAGGAGGATGAACCCATTTCATATAATGTGTTTTGTGATGTGCTGCCTCCTCTCCCTCTCCTGGCAAGCTACCGTCCAACTGTGCTAAAGCAGCCTCTTTTCCCCGAAACAGCTTTGCAAATTAAAAGCTCCTGGCATCTGCTAGCCGGAGTTTGTTCTCAGTTATTTGGAATGACATCTTTTCAGGCCTCCCCCCCCGCCCCCCGGTGAGGAATGATAGCCTGTAATTATGTGTATAACGTGTATTTTTGCACAGGTGAGTGTGTACAGCACTGCAGACTTTAGAATTAGTCATAAACGAACAAATAATTGTTCCTCTTTGATAGTCGGCTTTAATCTCTGTGACAGAGCTGGCTCTCACAGTCTGCAAACACAGAAGGGATTTGTGGGCATGCTCAATAGGTCAGGTTGCAGGAAAGTAAATTAGGCGGAGAGAAAATGGGCTTTCTGCATAGTGCGGCTCTCTCGAACAGAAAGGTTAATGGCTTTA
The DNA here is from genome assembly GCA_034779795.1 of Ctenopoma multispine. Lineage (NCBI taxonomy): Eukaryota > Metazoa > Chordata > Actinopteri > Anabantiformes > Anabantidae > Ctenopoma > Ctenopoma multispine. The sequence continues at coordinate 13,225,781 of JAUYWH010000010.1, read as the reverse complement.
TGCGATTGCAGTGACATATTACTGCATACACCTCCGAGCAAACAAATTATTTGATTGCAATGTAGCAAAATTTAGCAGTTGTTGCAGCCTGTTGTTAATGGAATGTTAAATCCACAGGCATGTGCGTGTGAGTGATACTGGCTTGCAGCAGTGTGGACGACATGTGGGAGAGTACAAACATAAACATCACAGAGAGCGTCCTCCACATACCAAAAAGCTCCCCCCTGGGGCTCCACAGTGGCAAGCGTGCATCATGTTGTGTTAACTGTATGATGTATGCTTGTGTGGTTATGCGTGTGTGTAAGGAAGGAAACCAAATGGGACCATATGTGTCATGATGCATGCGTTGTATGTCCTGTGTAACAAGGAGTAGTGTGAAGGAGGCAGTGTGTGCGTATGTGTCTCCGTGTGGGTTCACCTGTCACCGTTGCCTCCTGGGCGATTACCTCTGATGCTCGGATAGAGTCCATTAAGTGTAGGACTTGTAGGACCAGGACACACACACACACACACACTACCTGCTCACCTTGGCCTGATGGGATATCACTGGGGAAATGTACATCCACCAGCAAAGACAATTTGTCTTGATAGCCAAGATTGTAGCCCCATGGCAGTCTGTCCTCTTCTCGCCCTGCCTCATCTGTTGCCCCACAGGTAGTTTGAAGTGTTCGAAGGTAAAAAGCAGGACGGGGCTGACATGATGTTTGGGCTGATTGACGACAGCCCAGCTCCCCACATGAGCACAGAAGCAGTCCTGCCTGGGGTTTATACGAGGAAGTGAATGGACACTGGCACATGGGTGTTAAGCAGTAAATCTTCTCTAAAATGAGATCTTTTCCAGGATACTGCCTGGAAGCACATGGGCATCATTTGGATGTCTCTGGGGCGGGGGTGGCACTCATTATACTTCAGCTTAAGTGACTGCAGAGAGAAAAACTTGAAAACAAGAAAAGATGGAGCAAAAATGTTTTAAAGTTTTTCGGGGAGGACTTTTATCTGGTGAGCTAGGAATTCCTGGCAGACGTCAGCCCGCCAACTGTGGATACATGGCTCTACAGTGGGAGAGTGACTAAGGCAGATGTTTGGCTGTGTTATGACCCTGGTAATACGGCCGACATGTGGCTGTGCTGCATCCAGAGGAGCAGGTGCTGCCACCACACAGCCATTACCGACTGCATTGATGAGATCAGGGACTCGGCCATGCTCGATGTTCCTATCCATAACATAAAATAAAAAAAAGTTAAACATAAAATAAATAAACTCACCCCAGCAAATCTGCATAATATTCCAAAAGGGACTGATTAGTGAGTGTATGTCCTAATCTTATTATATCAGCTTTATATTCTATGGTATCACTATAAAATTCTTTTAATATGCCATTTGGAGCTCAGACGAGTGCTGTGATATTTATCCCTCAATCATTAACGGGGTTAGCTTGCAATAATGATGACTCAGGCAGAAATGGGAATTAACCTAAATGAAAGCGTAAATGTTGTGGTGGATGGACAGATGAAGAGGAGAGATTAAGGAAAGGATGGATGCAGTGATAGTGAAAAACGGGGTAGTATCCCTTTAACGTCCTCTGACGTCACGCTGATACAGATCTGCCCGGCAGGATGCGAGAGGAGAGGAGGAGAGTGATGCCTAAAAAAAAAAAAAAAAATGAAACTCCTCAGCACTAATTTTTCACATCCCTCCGCAGGAGAAGATGGAGAGCAGCGCCACGGCAGCCTCTGCACAAACAGGCGGATTCATACGTATTTTCACCACTGAATAAAAGCGGAAATGCTGCCGACGACACAGAAACTGAGCTAAACGCGACACAACATATATGTTTTAATAGTGAATCGACCATATTGAGGTCAGAAGAAAGCGTTGCCAGGGCGACCGGCTTGGTAGGGAGGACACTGCGGCGCGCGTCACACGCTGGGCACGAGCGTGCGTGCGTGCTCGCGACGGTGCGCACGTGCGCGGCAGCGAGCTGAGGCGGTCACGGCAGCCACACAGCGGCAGCAGCACAGGCAGCATCTCCTGGCAAACAACTACCGGAGAGGACCGAGCGACGTATGTCCGCCGTTTTCCGACGCGGGCTGAAGCGAGTGGAGGCTTTGCACCGCGACTCGGAGCGCTGCTCGGCGGTGTCGGGGCACTCAGTGAGGGAATTTATTGAGGATTTATCGACGACGTCCCAGAAGAAGGAAAAAAAACGCTCAAAAACTGAGTAGCAGCGACCATTGGTCAACACAGGTGACACTTCCCGGCTGTCTGCCGAATCTCCGCAGACACGTCCGGGTTATTTGGGGGTTATTCTGTCGTCGGTAAAAACACACATTCTTCTGGAGGCAAACCGGACTGTCACCGAGAAATTAATTAATGTATTACCGTGCTGGAGAATACCGGGACAGAGCCGAGCCGAGCCGAGCCGAGCCGGGCTGCTCGGATGGGGAATAACGTTATGTGCCGTGGACTGTGTGATGCAGCTGAGCTGCTTTATTTTTAGTGTTGAGTCTCCACTGTCATTGTCATGATGTCCCACCTGCCGGTCCGGTTGGATTGAACCAGGTAGTGCTGACAAGGAGGGGGCGGGCATTTTTAAACGTGTTATTTTATTTTTTTTACATATTTTTTTTTAATTTTTTGCATTATATTTTTTGTAGCAACACTTTATTTGCTTCGCTTGACATTTACCGCCACTGGAGAAAGGTTTAGTGAAGAGGACTGGGAGGAGAAGAAGACAACACACAACACCAGTGGGAATCTGGCGCCCTACCAGCACCCGCGGATCACAAATTAACAGGTAGGCTGAGGTTTACACGCTTACTGTCAGTGTCTACCTAGGAGATCACTCTTAAATGAAAAATCAGTTCTGATGATTATTTATCCCAATTTGCATCACATTAGCATTTTGAATTGTGCATGTGTGCTACAGAGGGTTGTCTTTCACTCCTCTACTGAAGACATGTTAAATAGTGTGGATGACAAAAATTTATTTGACCCCCAAATGTGTTTTATTTGTTATTATCTGATGCCTTGATGTTGTTTCTAAGGCTGCATTTGTGGAAAATGAATGAAAATACAGCACACAAGAAAAAAAAAAAATATAATTTTCAGTCGTCCAGAACATGCACAGGCAGAATATCATTTTGTTGCACTTGCACAGGTTGTAGGCCAACCGTGCAGCCTCTCTCTGTATGTTGTGTGTATGTTTGTATGTAGATCAACTGCGGTGATGTCACACCTGTTGTGCGTGATTCATGCTTCCCCTTCATCTCAGATGAGATGCATCCTCTGTACCGTTAATGAGGACCTGTCCTCGGAGCTGCTCTGGCGAAACGAGAGAAACAGAGGCTGCTATTCAGTCAGGCTGAGCTCATGTCTCCATCCTCGTACATGCAGAATTCACAGCAGAATTATTTAAAGTGCTTTGCTGTGATTGCCGAGTGCTGGATGTCACCGAACATGTGGTGGTCATTGTGCGTGCCTTTCGTTGTGTGGATTGTCTCGAATAAGAAAATAATAAGCGTGGAAGGGAAATTTGTGAGGAAAACCAGCCTGTGTTGCAGACAGATGGTCGAAATGATGCACACACACACACACACAGACGAACACACAGTCACAAAAGTCTCCCTTCAACAGTTAAATCATCCCTCAACTTATTATGAGCATCTTTTTATTGGCTCTTTATACTCAATAGACCCCCAGGAAACGCCATGGCCATGAGAACATATTCCCTAAATGCTCGCCTCAACTCACACACACACACAAACACACACACACACACACACACACACAACCAGAGGCACACACAGAGCAGGAAGAATGGGGCACATTTATATGCTGTGGCTGGTGTTGTGGGGTATTCGGATCGGCAGGGCCTGCTAGATGATAGAATTCAGCAGGGACAAGAAGACCTCTGTTCTTATCTGCGGTGGCAAGAAAGGGAAAGGCAGCTCTGCTCAGCTCAGCCCAGCTCAGCTTCTCTCCTTGGTTAAGGCAGCTAGCCTGCCCTATATAGGAGATAGGGACATCTACTCTGTGGAGAGAAAGCATTTTAATGGAGGCGAGGGGTGGAGGGGTGAGGGTTTGCGACTGTCCTTGTGCTGAATAGATGTTGTCACAGAGGAATTGTTATTTATCTCAATGGCAGCCGGCTAGAAACTTTGAAGACCGGTGACGATGTTTAACGGGGACAAAGGTGGCATGATTGCAGACATTTGTGTTTTGGAGAGAAATATGTACATGCATAACAATAGGACAAAATAAAGTAAGTCTGCTTTCCTCTTCTGCAATGCAATGCATTATATTCTGTTTACCAATGCAATGCCAGTCTCCTCTTAATCTCACAAAAACACAAGGGACAATTAGCCTTGTTGAGGAGGCCTGCACACACCACTTTATGTGTGGGCATCTTGCATGAAAGAATTTGCCCATTAGTTTTCGCCTCTGCGTGTGTCCAACCCAATTGCATGCAAGGCCCCCTGAAACCATTGCTCAATGCCATCCGTCATGGGCAAGGTGCAGCAAAGCTCGGAGGCAGATGGGGCCGAAGCGTTCAAAGCGTGTCATCGAGTAGATTGATGGCTCCTAGCGCGGGCTTTCTAAGCAGTCAACAGATGCAGCCCAGCGTTGTGACAGGGTGGGTCGAAATGGCTATCACAGCCGCACGTTCACACTCTTAAAAAACCCTATGTGTCCGTTAACTGCTGCTAATTTTACCCGTCACTATTTATTTTTTAATTGTAGATGAATCAGTGACAGCAGGTCCCCCCTGCAGGTTAGGATGCTTCCTAACTGTGGAGATGACAGCAGTTCCTGCAAATTTTAGGTGAGAGATGTCATCTGTGTAAAATAAATAAATAAATAAATAAAAATCTTCAGGATTATGACAGCTGACATGCTGACTGGAGAGCTGGAGACTCATCTGATAAATGCTGATGAAATCAGATGTTTGTTTAACAAAGTCGAAATAAATTAGTAAAGCTAAGGCTGGCTGAACGCGGAGGTCCTCTGGGAGGCGCTGTTGTTCATTTCTTCCCGTGTTATGAGAAACTGAGGAGGGAACTACTCGTATGTATGTCAGTTGTTGCTTTGAAGGTTCAGGAATGTGTTTTCAAGACTGCTGGTGGATTGTTGTTACCCCTGCAGTGTGACTTGGTAGTAAGCTTTGCAGCTAACTTAAAGGTTTCAGTGTGACAAATTGCACTGTATGGACAGTTGCTCACAGACACGCATGTTGGGATCACAAAATTTATGGCAGTAATACTTAAACATATCTCTGTGGGATTGCTTTGACTTCTGTGACCTGATTTGTGTTACTGCTGAACGTCACAACCAACTAGCAGTGTAGGAAAATACACTTGAGTACTTGAGTATATAATCAACAGTTTACATGAAAATAATTAACATGGCAGAGAGTCTTTCGTTATGTATTTATACCATTACAGTTTTCCTAAAATTAAATGTACAAAAGTGCAGTCCATATATCACCTTTCTTACAGTATTGCGATATATTGAATGTCTGTTATGATACATATCGTACTGCAAGATATTTGCCAATACACAACCCTGCCACCAACTCTTGTATTTCTCTACTAGTGTAGTTGGGAAAAAAAGAACAGATGAAATGGAATTGCTCTCCAATGGATGCTCTTTCTTTGGTAATCGACAACAAGCTGTTCACAATAGGAATATTCCTCCCCTTCTCCCTTGAGCAGCCGCCTCGGCATGTAATCACCCAGTCTCTTAAGTGTTTTTGTTGTCATGTGTAGGCTACCGTTCTCTACGCGATGAATTAAATTGACTTTTGGACTGCTTCCCTCCTCCGCCAAAGACAGTATGCTTTTGTAAGACCCTATATACTCTGTGTGACTCCTTTATTGCCTTTATTCCTCATTCATGTATGCATTTGTTTCTCTGCTCAACCCATTTGTAGCCGACTCATTCATTTAGTTCAAAGGGAACCTGGCTGTTTTCTGCAAGGAGCGAGTGTCGTTTCTATGGCAGCATTTTTCTGTAAGGTTAAGGCCCATTAAAGATTTATACCTGAAACTGATGTTTCGTTTTTTACCTGTTTGTATGTGTCTGTGTAAGACTCTGAAATTAATCAAAGAAATAACAAACCATATTTGTATTTATATCACCATATTTACTGCTACATGTCCAAAGTGCTGGAGGGTGCATTCTTTTTTTTATCATGAAGTCCAGTAAAACAATATTCTCTGGTTCTGGCTCTGGTGCAGAATCCCATCATGAAATCATTAAACCCAAATATTTTATAACATTCAAAATGAGCAAACCTGAGCATGTGGATATTCATTTTTTTGTTAATACTTTTCAGTCCATATCTTGTTGGTAGTTGGTGGTTTCTGAAAGAGGAAAGGTAAAACATTGTATATTGTTGTTGCCTGAGACAAGTACCTCCATCCTCTGTGCTCACCCTGTCAGCGTCTGTTCCTGTCGTCATTCTCTTAGAGTGCTGGTGTCCCACAGTCCCTGCACAGTGGCCCATCGTTCTTCTTTGTCTGAGCTTCTTCAGTGAGAGCTCTGCTTTCTCGAGTGCAAGATGGAGACATGGGGTTCGAGCCATTACGCTTCTCATCTCCATCCTTGCTCTTTGTTTCTCTCTGCCTCTGTTTTTCTTTTACTTTATGCTGCAATATTTGCTGCTGTTGGATTTGTCCCTGTCTCTATTGTTTTCCCTTACACTTTCTCTTCAAACATTTCTTCCTCCGTCTCCTCTGTTCGCCTTCACAATCTCCTGTGTCGTCTGCCAACCAGAGGCAAGCAGTGCTGTAGCATCCCTGGTGGGCTCATTAAGGTTAGATCAAGGTCGAACTCTTCTCTGACAAGTTTTGATTGGAGCAAAAAAAAAAGATGTTCACTTGTATTTCCAACCAACACGTATCAGCCTTCACATCACCATCACCCCCTCCTAGAACCTGACTGACCACCAGCCAAGATCAATGCACGCTTACTCGTCTTTTCTTCAAGACCACAAATCAGCCAGCTCCAATCTGCCATATTGGGTTGTCACAGGAGGAGGCTGGATACAGCACCACATTCCCTCTGACAATAGCAGACCCGCGAAGATTAAAACCACAGAGTGAATTTCGAACAAATAATTCCATCCATAATAGATGCACAAGGCTACAGTGGGATTTGATGCTTCTGTTTTGCAGAGTTGAACCCTGAATTGAAAGCATGATACAGATTTGATGGAATCAACAGCACTGGAGTCAGCCACAGCTCGGATTAAATACATCCCTCTTTTTGGCCAATCAGATTGACTGACAAGTTGCTCTGAGCAGTGCAGCTCATCCCTCTGGCAAACTGTATGACTGTATTTCCACTGTATATCTCTGGTGTGTCCATAGACATTTTACCTGTATTCCTTGTTTTGGCCATAATAGCATTTTCAAATCGTTTTCACTGCCCAACAATTTTGTACATAAATCTCACAGTAACATAAGAGACTAATGTATTAGCTCTGCAGTGCATCTTTTATTTACAAGCATGCACCAGATGCATTTCACCATCGTTGGGGATGTGGACAATAGCACCTCAAGGTCAGGAGTAGCCACGTTCTCTTGGGTACACCGTAGTAAAACTTCCGCATCACAAACAAGCTCTGGGTCAACAGGTCTGGAGCCAGGCAGAGAGGCAGGCAGGTATAGCTGCCCTCTTACCCCAGACACATGCAGAGAGGGGAGGAGAGAATGTGCTCTGAAAGTCAAGCGAGCCCAGATGTCACAAGAAATGGAAACGGGTGCAGGAAGTGAGCTGAAGAGCAAATAGGCGAATGTTTAGAAATGCAAACTGTGAAGCAACAGGGGAAGAGAAATGGAAAGGAATACCACAAGACTGCAACACTACTGTCTCTATTTTGCACTCCTAACATCTGCTATATGCTGTCTCTTCCATGCTGTTACACACACATTAGTATGTGTAACACTATCAGATATTAGTATGAGCTGTCAGCTGAAGCACCAACAACTAGCTCGAGAAGGACCAGTTGAATGGTAATGCTGGCAAAGGAAGCAGCAGCAGCAGCAGTAGCACTGTGTTGGCCAACATGCGCAAGTGTTATCACTGTGGCTGCACTGTATAATGATGAGGGTGGTTGTAAAACACATATTTCACTCGTGCGCTTCCACACAGACACACACCGAGTACTGGTCTCAGTCAGTCAAACATAATGAGCCTCCATGGTGGCATAGCCAGTGGCTGTCTCTTGTAGTACAGGCTAGGCTGTTATCTGTTTGATGTCCATCTGTTGACATAAGTGACGGTGGGTTGCGACGCGTGAGTCTGAGGCCCGACCAGAGCTGCACTTGAGGTTGCAGAGATACCAGTCACCACTGTCCATCTCCCAGGGGTTACTGCTGCTGCGGGGAGCTCTGCATGTGCAATATACTTACAGTATCATTATGTTCTCTACTGGCACGCACACCCATGCCTGAACAGTATGTGGGAACATGCATGAGTGCATAATTCTTCAACCTTACTATAAAAACTGAGCTTTACCCCCTCCTGCTCTAAACAAATGGAGCATTTCAGCTACTTCCGTATGCCATCTAGCTCTGCCTGATGCATTGTTAGGCTGCTGGGCTTTAGCTGTCATGATGGCGGGCGCTAATGAAAAGAATAAGCCTGTTCACATAGTGAATTAGGATGTCTCTTACTTGACAGGCTCTTGCTAGTTTCTGGTTGCATTTGCGTGTGTGTGTGTGTGCGTGTGTCCGCTGGTTAGGAATGAAAGCAGAGGCACGACAGTGATGAATGAGCACCAGAATGGCAGTGTTACACTTTTGCACTCAATGATGCCAAGCAGGCAATGATCATGCCTGTTATTGTCACAATCAGCAAAGAAAACACCAACCCTCAGGACGCACACAAACACACTCACATACAGTGGCTTGCGAAAGTATCCGGCCCCCTTGAACTTTTCCACATTTTGTCACATTACAGCCACAAACATGAA
>JAUYWH010000010.1:13206220-13216701 GCA_034779795.1 Ctenopoma multispine | reverse complement strand
CATGTTTGTGGCTGTAATGTGACAAAATGTGGAAAAGTTCAAGGGGGCCGGATACTTTCGCAAGCCACTGTACGTATACATGAACACAAACACAAAATGTTCCGCTTTTGTGCGCACGCTAAAGAGCAAATGCCTCAAAACCTTTAGCATGCTTTTCTCCTTTGATTTATTTGAACTAAAGACACTTTCTTTTTGTTTTCTCATATTATTTAAGGATGCAGCATGTGTATCCTCCATCTTTCAGAGAAAACAATGCACGCTAGTTTAATCATTCATCTGTGGCTCTTCACACTGTCTCTCGAGGGTGAACCAATTCCTCTGCTGACAAATGGTAGCAGGAAAGAGGGGGCTCAGTTCCAATCTTTGTAGATCACTCCTGGGCCTCACACGTCACATGGGCAGATTTTCGCAGACTATACTTTCAAAGGTAGCACTTCACAGCACAAGGAACATAAATGTCACTGTTCTGACTGGTACTGAACTTTATTGAGTGCACTTATCTGCTACCCACAGGCTACGGTATCTTGGTGAAAATGACTCATAGTCCCTGTAGTGCTCTTCATACGTCCCTCCTGGTGTTAAAATAAAATAAAAAATTGAATAAAGGCGGGAAGAACAAGGACACAGGATTTGCTGTATCAGTAAAGTATTAGTAAAGAGGAATACATGATCACAATAGAACTATATAAGATATATAAGAAACACGAAGTATGGATTATTGACTATAAAAGTAAAAGGGACATGAACAAATAGGCAGCAGGTAAAGAGGGAAACTGCTCACAATTTTAAAAAAAGGACACTGTGTGAGTGTAACCTTGATCACATTTTGGTGCTAAAAGGTAATGACAGAGAAAGCTTTGCTGCCAGAGAGGTGACCAATTAAAGGAAAATGTGAATAAATTAGTGGAGAAACATACCACCAGACAAAATCCCAGGGCTACTGCATGGTTTTATTCAAATGAAAATATGAATTATATGTTATGGTCAGAATTAAACTAAACTGAACACCTATGGAAGATTTTGAACAGAAGTGTTAGACAGCTCTTCACAGCATCATCAAAACATCAGATGAGGGAATGTCTTTTGGAAGAAGTGTTCAGTTCGGTGTGTATTGCTTTTAATGGATTAGAAATGGGATGTTTCAGCAAGGCCAAGGCCTGGGAACAAAGTAACCAGAGTTCCCCTGGTACCTGCATAAAACACTTTCCATTTGGATTAAAACTCAAGGGACTTGCAGTAGAAATAAAATCGGGAATTGGAGTAGGGGGCGTTGATTTATAAAACTGCAAGTCAGCAGGATTTCCTGGCTCTGTTTTCTTTCTCTCTCACTTTTGTGGGGAATAAACACATTTCACCGCATGAGCTCTATACTTCTGACGAGAGAAAGTGCTCCACGTTCTGGAAGATAGAACCGCCGTGAGTATGGTTGTTCTATGTGTGTGGTTGACACATATTCTTCCTAATGAGATCTTGTTGACAAGTAAATATATGAATTGATTTTACAAAGGTCTGAAAGACTGGTGCATAGATTGTGTTCTTGACATCTTATTTTGTCAAGACTAAATTTGAATAGGTGGGGCTGTATTGATCCCATTAGGTGAGCCAATAGTTCATAATCACCACTAACATTATGACATTTTCATCAGAAAATTATTGTACGGACCTAGTCAGTTAACCACACAAAGGGTTTTTAAGTCCCATGGTCTACATCCTCCAAATTTCTAGTTTCCAAAATCTGTTTTCTTCTCCTGTTGTCACCCTAGTAACGTCCATCCATTTGCCCTTCCCTTGCCCCCCTCCTTTTTTTTTTTGCCACTGGCTACTCTGACCAGTTCCTGCCCTCTCCATTTTCTCCTCTCTCCACTTAATTAACCCATTGATCAGGACACTCATAAATTATTTCTCTGGAGAGGCCCTCATATAGCACTCTCTCACCCAAAACCATTATTTCATTGGCCTCACTGTTACAAACAAGGACCCAAGGGCCATGCTAAGCCTTTAGTTGTGTCGTCAACTGAAGCCAAATGTATTTTTCAGAATTTCAGTCGATTCAGCTGCTCAAAGATTTACAGCAGGGTAGCGAAAGCCAGAGAGGGTGGAAGGGTGAATTAAGGCAAGTAGAGAGCAGTCTTGTACAACCCCTCAATTCATTAGACCCACAAACTCAACCTTTCATGGCACCCCCTTGTGTCTGTAAATGTTTCCCACTTCCTTCGTCTTTCTCTCTCTCTGGCTTGCTCTCTGTCTGACCTGTTCTCCAGAGCAGGGCGCTTGGTGCCTGCTCAGGGATTTGACCAATTAGGAGGTTCTCAGCCATGATTATGGAAGGAGGCTTTTCAACACCCCCTACTCAACATGCTCTCGTCTGTTTCCTTCATTTCTACTCTGCCTCTTTACTCTTTTACCTATTAACAAACCTGTGCCCTCTTAACGAGTTCCGGTTCTCTTTTTCTTTTACTGTGTTGTTCCTCTTTTTCCCAATATCCCCTATTACCATGATTCTTCTATGCTTCTCCCTGAATCTCCAGACTGTCATTCTTTGAGCATCTCTTAGAGCTACACTCCTTCTGCACTTAAATCCTCTTGCAGTCTCCTGTGCCTGTTTTATGTTTTATCTGTGCCTTGCTCCATAGTGTGTCACAAACTTTAACCCCTGTCTAGTTTTCTTCATCCTTGCCTAACGGAGTGTTTAGGAGTACTAAAAGGATCAGATCCAGGAACATGTTTTATCGATGGTTTAACTTATGGAGAGTGGATGGTTTGATTTAAAGGCCTGGATCACTGATACACAATTCATTCATATCCTGAGGTCCCCTGCAAGGGCCACAGGCAGGATGGGATTTTTTTTTTTTTACTGAGCCAGAAGCTGTGTGTTCTCTTTTGAAAGTAGGTTAAATATAGAAAGCTCTGGCAGAGGGGAATGCATAAAGAAGAGATTTTTTTTTTGTTAAGAGTGTAGTGACAAGGAGTTTGTCACAGTGAAGCTCACGTGAGGTAGCACCTGAGTATACTATACTGCTTCCAACTGTATTTGGTGAAATTGGGAAAATAAAAAAGCGTGTGATTTTGTGGCCTCACTGTGATTACATGAACATTTTTATGTTGTTGTTTGATAATCACTATAACATTGACAAATGGGAATTGTGTTCTTTCTAAAGGATAGCTCTCAATAGCAATAACATATGGGAGCTGGCACCATCCCTTGTGGTCTTGTGGAAATGAAAAAGACAAAGACATTGAAGATTCAAAGGTACAGAATGCCTGCAGGGCGAAAAAGAGCTGAGCATAACCGGAGGGTGGTGAATGGATTCCTTTCTGCTCATGTGGTAGCCTACTGTTGCTAAGGCTTGAGGGAAAAGATTCTGCCGAAGATGTTATTTCTGTGTGTGTCTTGAGAGATCCAGTTCATGCAGTTTGCCATTGGGTAGTCAACCTGTCTATGTATCAGGCTTAAAAGGTGAATGTTATAACCGCATGGGCTTTGTCTTTGATGGGGCAGGTTTCTGAAATAGATTCAGATATGGTTCGACTAAAGGTTACGAGCGATCATTTTTTAAAATGGTTTTATGTAGACGGCAGAAATAACAGCACAGTAAACGTGAAAGGGAAAAGAGGAGGCTGTATTAGGATAGATAACTGCCAATCTGGCATTAGTTAAGTGGGAAGGGTGGCATCTTAAACTGTATCAGACCATCAAGATCTATTATGTTGTCCTTTCCTAAATCTGGGAATGAAGTAATGATTTATGGACAAAATATGTGAAGATAGATAAGATAGATAAATAGTAGTAGTCGAGTAATCGTTAAAATTTTTTTTTCTCGGTTAGTCACGATTATTTCATGCCTGCGACTTGTGGTTGCACATCCTGTTCTGATACTCACGTGACACTAACTTTACTCGCTAAAATGTACCTCTTGTGAGACGGCGGCATCACAGCTCCAGGATTCTTGCGTTTCAGATGCTCATATATCGTGAAGTGCTCACCATCTCTCTTGGTACCATCACATCCAGACCAACCAACAGACTTCAGCAACTAGACTTCAGCAATGTCTGTGAATAACACTGTTTCTGTTCATGTGAATGTGCGTGAAAGCAGATTGAAAGTCTAAGAGATCTAACGGGTGAAGTGTGCACAGCTGCACTCAGCTGTACAACTGTCTGCCTTTTGCACGTCAGCGAGCACCGAACTTCAGTCAGATCAATTAACGTTATTACCAGCCTGTGTTTTGGGTCACGTGTCTGAATTAAACATCACCAACAAAACTGGACAATGGTTCTAATTCATGACAGACATTCAGATACCAGATTTCTGCTTCAACATCTTGTAAATGAACACACTGTATAGTTAGATTAGACTAACACATGCAATTTGGGATGTGTTGTTGTGATTCTAATGCTGTTAATAATGCTTATAAAGATGTAAATTGTTTAAAAGTCTGATGGTCAGACGTTGTCCAGTGAGCGGAAACAACGTGCACACAGTTTACTTTCTTTTCTTTACCTTATGTTTTTTTCTCTTCAGTGACACCTCCCGGGCTCCTTAGGACTGTGTTCAGCCTTGACAAACAATAACAAACGATACTGCCCCCGGACGTTCATGTAGTGCATTGCAATTACAAAAACCAATGTGGTTCTTTGTGACTGGAGCCTCTATTGAAGGTTATGACGCATTGACAATACAAAATGTGCGTTGATGATTTTTTTTGTAGTCAATATCGGCGATCAAATCAAAATTTTTGTTTTTCCAAATTAGAGAAATAGGGAAATGTTTTTAAACCCTATTTAAACCAAAAATGTTTTTTAGATAGATAGATATATAGATAGATAGATATATAGATAGATAGATAGATAGATAGATAGATAGAAACTTTATTAATCCCTCAGGAAGGTTCCTCCGGGAAATTCCATTTCCAATAGCAAAAACACTGACTTCCAGCAATACAAGAAAAGCAAGTGAAAAATCTAAGTATAAAAGAGAATTAGAAATTACTTCTAATATCAAAACAGACAAAATTTCTACTAAATATCAAAAACTAACTTAACTTAATACTGTAGAAATAAAATAGAAAACTAACTTAACTTAACACTGTATATGCATGTTTTTTGAGCATGTTATGAGAATGAAGCATAGCACTGGCTTTTATCACCTGCTGTTAATGTCTGGAGGAGTTTGAGAGCCAGAAGTCCCGTGGAGAGGAACTGTCCTCTGTATTGTCTGAGCACATTATGTTGTACATTGCAGGACCGCTGACTCCTGTGTGCCTAAGCGGCTCTCACCCTGTCATGTCCATATGCACACGCAAAGACACACATGCACAATTACTAGCCTGGGGCATATTTCACTATAGCTGTCACTGCAGCATAAGAGTAAATTTGTTTTAGGGAATAATCTGATCTGCCAAGTGCCCTCTCTAGCTCACAGGTCTTCACTGTACACCGGTTATTATGCTATTACATTTACTCCTGTCTAAGTCAGATTTCAAGGTCAGTCACGACAGTAAGCGACACTGCGTGGATTTAGAGTCAGAGCTGAGCAGAGAGCAAGTTACACATTGTGGTTTTATGCATTAAAGTAAAATGGTTCCCAAGAGTTCTACAAGTCAAGGTCAGTGATACCATGATCACATTGAGCTGGTCGGGGCAGGAGAGGGTGCAAAATCAAACACCACTTCAAGGGGGGGAGGGAGTCTGAAGAGATTAGCAAACCTGCCAGCCCTACAGTCAGCATGTTTTATACATTATACTGTATAAAGATTACTGTTTCCAATTAATATTCAACAGGACATTGTGAATAAGCTTCTGCTTAATAGCGTCTGGCATTGTCATCACCTGTAATTTCAGTTTTCATGCAAATATAAGACTGCCTATTTACTATTGCAGAAATCTGCAGAATTTGAGATGCCCCCATATGAGGCCAGTAGCTGTGTTGCGTATCTGATGTTAATAGTACTAGTAATATGAGATCACTGAGAAAACATGTAAATTGTCTATTAGTTGAACACTGTGCAGTTTATAAAGGCAATACAGTGTTATGGTAGTGGCCTAGTTATCAGTTATCCAGTGTGCTGGGTTCAGAGACAGCACAAAATGTCAGTCATCTGTGTTGTGAGGAATTCAGAGACTGTAAAGAGTTAAGATCATCCATATTTTAAAAGGTCCTAAACTGAAATAAAAACATAAAAAAGAAATCTAAATTAATGGTAAGAAAAATTTTATTTTAAATTATACTGATCAAAACACTATTCATGCTGCTAGAAGACGCATATAAATAAAGTCTGTTTCGAAAATGAGACCTTATTTCAGATGTGAGCTGCATGGATGGATTACTTTGTGAGGTGAGGTTTCATGACGCATGATTCTTTAAAAACTGCCCCCGTACCGACTGTACTTTAATCCCCACCATTATTGTCAACCTGGAAGCAGTGAAGTGGTGGTAAATTATGACTTGCAGTCAGTCATCATCATAAAGCTCTGCTTAGCTGACGTCAGCTGTAATTGCCTCAGCATCAGACTAGTGGGGAAGTCTTTTTTTCACTGCAGTCTCATCCCTCTAGTATTCCCTAACATATCTGAGAACTCTCAAAGTCATCTATCCCACTTGGTTATCGTAGCTTTTGAAATGCTCCTCTTTAGTTCTATCTGTGCTTGAATTATGTGAATTTCAAACCTGAAGTCTGAAGTTTTCTCTTTTTTAACCTAAGGAATAGATTAATCATCTCACCTTCTGCCCTGTTGAATGATAACTTGCAAAACTGGTACCAGCATTCACCATCTACAAGAATCACTGGCTGTCTATCTGTGACTGTTGTCAATTTTTGGCATCCATTTATGGATGACAAGGGAAGCCATTATCATGAAATCAGGCTATTCTACATTGATGGAAAATACATGATAGAGGGGGAAAAACAGATAAACAGATCTGCAATACAGATAAAATACATGGAAACATGGATGGTCACACATTAAATGATAGGTCTGTCTTAACAGTATTCAAGTGCTGTATGAGTACTGAAACAGGTTGTACTTGCCGTAATCAGTCCTCCTGTCTTTATTGGTCTTTAGAAGATCCAACCAAGAGATGCTTTTTGTGTAAGTGAGGTTCAAGTATGAGCAGGAAGAATGGTCACAGCTCAAAAAACCTCCTTCAGTGTTCATATGGGCGCCTGACTGTTGTTTTAAGACACACTTGAACTCATCCATTTAAGCAAACACTCTGTTTACTGCAAATATGCTTGTTTGCTGGAGTGGTGTCATCAGTTCCACTGGGCTGCATGTCGGGAGCATGCATCTTACACACACACGGAATACATACTTGAATCACACAAGATCATTTGAGAATTTGTGAGAAAGAAATGCACAGGAAATGTATGCAGACACACGCATGCATGCTCACATGTGTAAGAATACTTATTTTATCATATGTCAAATTACACGGGTGTGTGAATGCACTCAATGTAACATATTAAACATGCATATAGGATATACCTACATTTCTTGTCAGTGGCTTAAAAGTGATACAGTGAAGCATTGTATCTATTTATTGCTTTTCGGCGTCATTGTGACATCCATGGCTGGCTTGCCGAACTCTTGCATCAGGATCACTGACAAGTTCAAAGGCATTATGCCTCAGTACCTTTCTCGTCAAGGAGAATATTAGTTTCCTTCTGAGAGGTTGCCCTAAGTTTCCCTGTGCTATCAAAACACATCAGTCAGGGCATTTACCTGATGTGAAGCGAAATGTCGTAATAGGAAATGTGATGTGAGGCCAAGTATGATAATATAACAACACCCATTAATTCTGGTTGCTTGTGTGCATTCAAGTTGGTTGTCTGTCTATTCTGATTATTAACATGTCTGTCCATCTCATCATAAGAAAGGCAGTCAAGAAGCAATATTTTAGTACCAAGTCTGTACCAGAGTTTCGTATGAGTAACTTTATACGAATACCAAATGTATGTTACTGTGATATATAAGCATCTATAAAGATTCTGGTTATTTTTGTGTAAAATAAAAATTTGTTTGATGATATGAATCATTTAAAAAGTTTAAAGTTTTAAAAAGTGCTTTTCTTCACAGGACTGAAAACATCAAGTTAATATCCTGCTAAAACGCACAGTAAGTCGCTTAACATCTGGTTAACACTGTGACGTCTTTTTAATGTGATATTTGTGGTGGATGTGTGGGTCATATGGTCTCACACAAATGTGACCAAGTAGTTCTTCTTTTCCCAAGGGTTATGATGTTTCCCTAAGCTAGTGCTTTGAACTTTTATCTTGAACTGAATCAAACCTCTACTGTATAGGTGCAGGTGCTGTATGCGTAGCACTGGAGTCATGAGTCATAGTACAATGGTCATATGAGCCTTCTGGTCTGACTTGGAGACTGCTGTTTGCGGCACATCTCCAATCATCAGCATTTGAGGTATTTTAACCATGTCAATGGTCTTTTCATGATCTCAACCAAGAAGTTTTTGTTCCCTAATTATGTAATTTTTGTGTTGGAGAAAAAAAGTGACAGCCAGCAAAAACAAGACTCAGCTGTGTAATACAACTTTGTTTGATCAGTACTTTGACAGTATGGCCTTATTATTAAGGATAAAAAAGGTTCAAAGTAATTTCTCTGGGTTTTGTTTTTTTTAATCTTATTAAATCACAGGATACAGTCCTCGCCTCTTTTACCACCCTGCTCATATACACAGACGCATGAAGTACACATTCATGAACACACAGGCTCAGACTATTTCCATCACTCCTGTGTTTGCTCCATTCTAGCTGCTCGTTTGTGTGTGGTCTCCACTCACAGTTATGTAAGCCCCAAAGCAGGTGTTGTGGAGAGATTGTGTTTTTCATGCTATTTCTGGGCACAGGTGGACACAGGCAGTCAAAGCAACACATCAACGCTCCCCAGACGGTCCTGCCATTCGGGAGCCCAAATGTTTCAGCCCTGGCAGGAATAGACCTTTTTGTGCGAGTACGTGTGCATAGTAGCGTGTATAGCTGCAGTAGTTTTCACCTCACATTGACATTGCAGAAAAAGCACACAATTCCAAGGCAGTAATAATAATATGATTGTATCAGCACACATGCTGTCACAAATACATTTATCTTGCACTTAGAGATTGTTGTGACACTAGTTTAATCGAGTCAGTAACTGCCCTTTGCAGTGCATACGTTCTGCTCCTTCTGCTGCCACACAACACACATGCTTCTTCACGGAGGAGGCATGATGGAAAGATAAACATGCTACGGGTTACGTGTTTATCTGCAGGTAAATTCATTGCGGGAATGTTTGACGCATTCGCAGCAGTCGATAAGAAACAAAATGGGATCTGGAGCGTGGCTGGGCCTTGATGATGAGACATTCAGTCAGCAAGTGCGCACGTGCGTGTACATTTTGGCGCGTGAATGGCATATGATGTGGAGATTAGAGCCCTATTGCAATGATAAGGGTGGCTTTTAGAGAATGATGTGTAGCCTCACTGATGCTGCCCTGATGTTAAGAATTATCCCATTAGTGAGACCTGGGCATTAGCACTCAGTCACTCACCCCAGGGAATGACAGATGGACTGAAAGGGAGAGAGAGGGGAAGAAAATGCAAGGACGGAAGACATGTGGGATAGGGTGCAGGGGGCTGCTGTTGGATGAAAGAGATGAGGAAGAGTGGCTGAATGCAGAAGAAATGGAAGAGAGAAGTGAATGTGATGGAAAAGGGTATGAGAGGGAGATAGGAGGGACGTAGCATAAAAAAGGGAGGGTTGAAAGGGCGGGGATGAAGTGAGAGACCGAGCTTTGCTGCACAGATAGAAATAGAGTCAAGAAGCAGCAGCAAGAGAAACCAAGACATTACAAGCGGTGGAGGGGGAGGAACGGTGGAACACCGGATAAAAGCCGATGATGAAGATTTGATGGTGTGGCTGTGAAAGAGATAGAGAGTGCATTAGAGAACAAAACCATGAATGATGCATCAAAGAAAGGATTGTTTAAGTTATTGGGGCTGGAGGTGAGGGTGGAGGGGAGCGCTCGAAAAGGACATTTTCTAAAAAGGGGAGGAAAAAAGGCGATTGGCAACAAAAAGGAAATAGAGCATTATTGAAGATGGCTATAAGATGAAGAAAAGATGGAACAAAGGGGAAATATGTGAAAGTAGAGGCGGCAGAGAGGAGTTATTCCTGGACCAGGCTGGCAGAAGGAGAGAAAAAAAAAGATGAAGAAGGGAGGGATGAATGAAGACGGTGATGTGTATATGAGCGGAAAAGGAGAGCTAGAAGGTGAAATGCAAGAAAGTCGTGAACCCAGCTTTAGAGAAAAAGGGAGCGAGAGAGACTGATGAAACAGTGGATAGGTCATTACTCTGTCAACCTCTTTCCCCTGTGGATTGATCCAGTGATCTAACTCACCTATGCACTCAGGCACACACACACACACACACACACACACACACACACACACACACACACACACACACACACACACACACACAC
>JAUYWH010000010.1:13168201-13204003 GCA_034779795.1 Ctenopoma multispine | reverse complement strand
AGTGGACTTCCTGTTTATACCTTGTCCTAACCAATCCTACCTCTTCCTCGCGGTCACCTGACTCGCTCACCTGACACACGTTGGGCTCTAGGTGCTTGATGTTCTAACTTTGTATTGACTTAATGATTAACTAGTCAGAAAAAGAACAGATTAATTTCTAGTAAAAGTAATCATGTTGTTTACTCAGTCTGTCAAATCTTTCAAGCAATTTATCAAACCAGAGTAGGAGTAACGGACGCCAGATTTCCCTACTGATTCAAACTCTGCTATAGACCTGCATCCTTCTTGACCTGCTGATACATCACGTAAACGGCTTTTTATGCGGTAAAACCCTCTTGTAGAATCAAGACGTGTTTTCAGTGTGTATTTATGGTGCGTCTTAAAATTTGGATGTGGCACCGGGGTCAACGGAGGACATTTTTAAGCTCCTTCCAACACGTGAAGCTCTTATTTACTGTCTCTACATCCCTGATTGCTGATTGCATACAGCTGCCACCAATTAAGCTCTAGCAAGAAGTTGGAACATCATTCTTCACAGAGAGCTGAAAACACGCTTGCACTAACCTACAGTAAATATCTCGTACATGTTTTTGGGGATAAAATTCACAAATTGCACAATAATTATTTTACCCTTTGTTGTCCAGAAATGCAGACAACAATAATTAGTCACAGGAAGCACACGGCCTGTCTGAAGTGTTAATACAATTCAGACATTCAAACACAGCCACTGCCAGTGCAGCCCCCACAAGGAAGAGGTGGAAACTCATTATTGAAATTCATCTAAAAACCAGATCCCTCTCTTTTGATTTTGTTCACAATATCTGACCGTCCTACTTACCCACACCCCTCCCCCTCCTGACACACACACACACACACACACATTCATCATATCCATGCAAGCAGGAGTGAGCACCAACAGAGTGATGGGGCTCTGGCTAATAGCCCTGTCCCCCCCCTCGCTAGTAGAGAGTGCAGACTGCTGTTTATCCAACTGGAATGTTCATTTATGCGTGTTTAGTAACCTGTGCCTCTGACCAACGTTGGCTACGTTGTACTGTCACCTATTCATCTATGCATGTATAAGTCTTTGTGTGTGTGTGTGTTTGTGTTCGAGGTAGATTTGAAATTCCACTAAAATAAGACATAAAATTGGCTACTGCAAGGCCTCTTGCCAGCCTTGGGTGCTCTTTAGGGAATGAGAGATGATGACAATTCAGAGGCAATTCAGAGGGGATGTCTGTTCAGGCGGGAGGTCAAAGGCAATCATCCCCACTGTGCTCTCTGTGGGGGAGCACCACTGTGCGCTAAATAATACACGTAGACCCACACGCGTAAACACACACACACACACACAAATACATCCTCCGAAACCTCTGACTTGTGCATCTGTCGTGTTGCTAAGATCTGCCAAAATGCCTCATCCCCCCCATCCTGCATACAATCTTTTTTTAAGCTTGTTACATCCTTTCTTTTTCACCAGCTGTCACCAGCAGCCGACATGACGGGCAAAAATGAACAGATATGACCGACCTGTATGTTTCTGGAGTTTTGATTTGGGTGGATTGAAACCAGGAAGGCAGACAGCTGGTCAGACAAATAGAGACTAGAACGCTGCAGACCTCTAAAGTACAGAGCTGTTTTCACCAGCGGCACCAGCTTTGTCTGCACTCCAAGTGTTATCCTCGTCTAAATTCTTACTACTGTACTTGTATAATTAAATTCCACTTCCATACATAATTATAGTACATAATACAATACATAAATCAGATCCAAATAAACCACATCAACACTGAGATTTTACTTGCAGTGTCTTTATGTCTTCTTCTAAAAAGCACTAATTGGATTTTAAAACCAGAAATTTCACTCAGCAGTCTTGCTTGGTCTAACTAAAATGTTTTTCAGTTGTCAAGTCTGACAGAACATTGAATTGAGTTTAGCCCTCAATCCCCTAGCAAACACACTGCTTTTCTTGGTTTTAGCCACACAGTTATATGGTGTTTGGAAACATTTTCCCTCTGACAGTGTGGTCTGATCTGAAGCTTGAGCCAGGCCAACACACAGAGCCAGGGAACAGAGCTGCCAAACACAAGCTAGCCAAGAGCGGGAATGATAGATGTGATGGTTTTAAGCCGTACAGAGGGGTTATTAACCATGAGTGGGGCATTATTTATTATATAACAATTTTTTTCCATTGTATTTTCATAAACAGAATCATCTTTTTTTATTTTTTCCTACATCTCTAATCCTGTTGAGATTTGTTTGTCCTTCCTCAGGGAGAATGTGGAAACTTCATTCGTCTGATTGAGCCGTGGAACCGGACCCACCTGTATGTGTGTGGAACAGGAGCGTACAACCCCATCTGCACCTATGTGGACCGAGGACGCAGGTCACAGGTAACCAAAGACACAGCCAGGCAGCCATGGAGACATTTTGACCTTTACTCTGCACTACTTAAAGAATCATATCTGCGACTCAATCTTAGGTCGGATAGCCTCCTTCTGCGCTTGCTCCTCAGTTTCATGGGCTCTGCTTCCCCTCCGTTTTTTTCTACTTCTTAGTTTTCATCGATTTGCAGTGTTTCACGGTCTGGAGATTTCAAAGAAAAACCTCATGGCCAGTCTTCCCCGGAGCTCCGTTATTATTACAAAATTGCTGCTGGTGAAGTACCTAACTGCCACCGCTTAGAGATTATTGCAGCACCAATCTTCTCGTACCACTGGTCATAACACTTTGACATATCTATAGCAAATATCCCTGTATTCCCTCCTCATTCTCTTCCCTCCCTCCTCACCTGTTAATACACAGCAGAGCCTGTGCTCTGTCTTTCTGTCTGCCTGAGAGCCTCTGAAAGGCCATCATTACCGATGGAGCCTCTCATCCATCACCAGCCTTGTAGCTCACCCCTCCCTCCGTCCCTTCTTCCATCCCTCCCTCGCTCCAGCACAACGGCCACGCAGAGCTGCAGCAGCTGCTGGCCCAGCTGTAATCCCTACACTTACATTCACTACTCTGCCTGTTTAGTCTCACCGTTCAAATGAAGGGTTCAGATTTCAATGTAAAGGTCAGTTCGCTTTTTGTCATTCAGCTTCTCCCTTAAGGCCCTAAAGCTATGTTACTTCACACTGTAAAGATTTTTCTCTGTAAGAGTACACGTAAACAGAAACCAATTGTTCAGACATTCTTCCCTCTGGTATAAAGAGGGCTTCATGCATTTTAAATCCTCAGTCAAGATTTTCTCTAACTGCTAACTTCCTCTTTTTTTGATGCCTTTTCAGAATTAGCATTTTTTTAGGGTGAACATATCTATTGTAGTTCTACTTTAAAAACCTATACATTTCGAAAGGAAAAAGTCTAAGTATGTGAAATACCTTAATGAAATGAAATAATTTCTACAGTGTTCCTTTGTTTTCCTTTGTTTTGTATTTTTAGGCCTTGCACTGCATGTTTTTGCATGGGAATTGCAGCTGTGTTTGCATGACAGTAAATCTAATCCAACATGGTTACTAAAAGATGGATGTTACCCACTCTGTTCCCTCTTTTTTTTACCTCTACTTTGACATTTTCTTTCAAGTTTTTTTTTAGAATTCTCCATTGTTAAATCTTCTTTTTGTTTCCAATACTTCTTTCTGCACTTTGTCCTATTTATGTTGGAGTCATCGTCAGGTTAATTTCGCTTTGATCTGGCAAGTGTCGGTAATGAGATGGCCCACTGTGCCATGTCTCTGTTTTAGGGGTCCCACTTCCTACAAGCATCCCAATCTGGAGGGAGAACAAGTCGGGCAGCAGACTACAGCACTACATCAGAGCCTTTGGAGGCAAAGGTGGGCTTAAGGGAGTTTTTTAAAGGCTCGTAGGTTTGATGCCCACTTGAGTCTATAAAGATGGAGTAGTGGGAATATCGTGGTTAAAAAGAAGGCTCTATGAGGTTACTGTTACCTTTAAACAACTCTACTATAAAAATGTTCACTTGGATGTGGGGAAAAATGCTTCTCTCCAGTAACACTCAACACATTAGGGTGCTCTTAAAATGTACTTTTCTCATGCCAGTTAAACCTTTAGTTAAGCCTGATATTATGTAGACGCACAACACGGAATGACGAAACCAAAAAACCTGAACAATGACCGTAGTATGTCTCAGTTTATTAACACTGAGTAATTCATCACATACATTTTAATAACAGTTGCAGCAACTTGAAGCAAACTTTTTAATTAGTCCAGATATTTTTTTATTTTTTTTGCTGTATCTTGTTTAAAATGTGAAAGAATGGGTTACAAACACAGCTTTGACATTATTTTGCTTTCCGTTAAATATTTCACACCTGTCAGACTTCATCAACTAGCTTTCAAGTACCTGTCAAAACTCCATGTCGACACAAACCCAGTGTTGACACAGATGTTCAAGATGTCCTCTTGCACTGTGGAATAATGAATTCTGGTTTGAGCCACTAATGTCAGAAGCATGGTGGATGAGTTTGGATTGCGCTCAGCATTTTCCTCTACCTCTCCATCTCACTGATAACTTTGTTTGTTTTTTGTTCCCCTCAGCAGATCCAACAGTTCTCTAAGAGTCTGTTGTCAGCTCACACCTCATCATTGTTATTTTGCGTCCCATCCGATCACATTATTACCTTAATATTAACAATGAAGTGTCTCCCTCATGATGCATTAAAAGAATGCCCCGCCACACACAAAACTATTCCTTAAACACTTGGTACCAAAGGAGGTTTTTAAAGATGTTATTATCTGTTACAGGAATACATTTTCCGACTTGAGCCTGGAAAAGTGGACTCTGGGAAAGGAAAATGTCCTTATGACCCCAAACTTAACAGTGTCTCTGCTTTGATCAGTAAGTATCTGCTTTTATTTGTTCTTCTTTATTCAACAAAAGTCTTAAATAGCTATTGTATACCTCGAAAACAAAGTTTTTGTTTTAGTCATTATAGATATGACATAGATAGATGTGTCATGTCCCTGTGGGCTTTTCTTCTAATGAGTTTACAGGTGGTCAGACATGGCTGTTGGTCAGCGACCTCTTAATCTGCATGTGCTTGTGACAGGCATGGCGTCTCTTTTGCCACTCCATGTCAGTTCAATTCTAGCTGGCATGAGCAACACTGTAAAACACAAAGAATTCCAGTTGCACGTTGTCTGACATAAATGTCAGGGAGGAGAAATATCTCATAACTCAGAGGAAGCTGGAATTTCCCTGCTTTAAATACTTTTTACAGATCACTAGCCAGAAAGTCAACGTGAGGATCAGGAAGTGTCTGTCTAACAGATGTAAAACACGATATCTCAACGTCTAATTGTGTCAAAATTTTGGGTTATGATTCTCCAAAAACACGGCACTAACACGATGTGGTAGGGTTACGGTGTCAAACTTTCATTAACCCCTGACCTCTACAGCATGAATCCAGCATGAAATTGGCTGTGTAAATCTAGCTGTGCTTTCAAATCACACAAGCTGAACTAATGAATATGATTGCAATATAATTATAAGGTCACCATTTATAACCCAAACGTGATATTTTTTAGACACCGCTGAACTGAAGTATGGTGTGTTTTGACACGTCCTGACATCATGTGAATCTAAATGTCAAGCTACAGCAGTTGCTGTACGTGATATCAGTCTGATTTTATATGAAACCTAAATGGTTGATACTTATGTTTCAATCAGACTTAGATATTGTGTTCTGTGTTTTAACCTGAAAATGTTTTCATGCATTATGACTTTACATCTGCAACACCATTCCTTCTTTCTCTGTGACTGACAGATGGAGAGCTGTATGCAGGTGTCTACATTGATTTCATGGGAACAGACTCTGCTATCTTCCGTACGCTGGGGAAGCAGACAGCCATGAGGACTGATCAGTACAACTCCAGATGGTTAAACGGTAATGTCTCAACTCACTGTTTGTTCTGCAGCCAGCATCATTTATTTCACTCTTCTCCCCAGATCATTTTTGATTTATTTCTCAGCTCCTTAGGAAAATGGCTTTAATGTATCACGCAATATCCACATGTAGCGTACTTATTACCTAGCTAACTGCACTTTTCCAGAGTCTATGAATGAGATATTTCATCTTTTTATCCTGCTACACATGAGTCAGTGATCATTTGACTCAAAGCATAAAATGCACTATGCTGATTGTTGACTGCATGCCTGCAGAGCCTGACAGTAAGGACAGTAGTGTAGTAGCAGGGGGGAAATATACATATTGATAATGACTCAGAGTAGCCTCCTTTGTCTAATGAACTATTGTCATGATGCTATAAATGCTCATCGGGCACTTTTGGCTTGATGTTGCCAAATCAATCATGGCCTTCCCCCTTTCTCCCCGCTTCCCCTTTGGAGCCCACCCCACATTTTCCTCTGACCCTGTTGCCCTGACAACAGTCCCCTGATAGTGGTACACTGAATCAGGACACCTGAGTCCTGCTAATCAGCCATGTGGAATCTCTCAGATATTTCTCCTCCTCCTCTTCCTCATTATATGGTCCCTGGCTACTCCCCCTTCCTTCGAATTTTGGTTTGTTCCCATCTGAGAATGTGGTCTGTCACAGTAGGGAGGGGCACGTTGTGTTGGGTGTCCAGTGATGACCCAGTAAGTCAGCCAGTGGAAGCACACTCTGATGCCATAATGAGTGTAAACACTGGGCAGAAATATAGAGGCTAGTTTACTAGGATACAGTAGGATATTTAAAGTGTTGTTCTGTCTTCCAGGATATTATTATTAATTTTATGGAAACAATTCTCAAAACAACTCTTCTTGATTCAATTTCTCAGCAAGACAATCAGTTTTAATTTACTTCTGTCTGTCATACTACATACATACATACATACATACATACATACATACATACATACATACTACAGTCATATGTACAGTGATATATTCTCTGTCATCACATCAAGTTTGTGAGGGTGTTAGAACCCAGAGGCAAATATATAAAGATGCCCACAGGCAAATGTAATTTCAGTTTATGGAGTTGGACAGAGAAACATTCCATTATTAATAATTATTTGAGGATTAACACTTCTAATATATATCCTTTAAAGTCAAGGATCATTGCGTTTTAACTTTACTGTTTTTTTGTTTGTTTTTTTACTTTGGATAAATATGATTATTTCTTTACTGTAGTCAGAGCCATATAATTATAAATTATGGTTCAAATGTTACCTATAACCTACAGCCTAAGCAGGTTCTGCAGACTATGAAGGCAGATTTGATAAATTGTACATTTGAACAGCCCTTGGCACTCAGACTTCCCACATTAAGTGTGAATGCAGCCTGTGTGTAAGGCAACATGTGCTGCAAGGCAATTAATGCTCTTTCCATCTTCCTTCCATTTCTACAGATCCCACATTCGTCCATGCACACCTCATCCCAGACAGTGCTGAGAAGAATGATGACAAGCTTTATTTTTTCTTCCGCGAGAAAGCCTCTGAAATGGGCCAGAGTCCCATGACCCAGTCCAGGATAGGACGCATTTGCTTGGTGAGTAAACACACCAGTCAGCAAACCTCATACTGATCATCAGTGTTAAAACGTTCATATGTGTCTATAGTTGTTAGTTATAGTGTGATACATGTTTCCTAGTCTCTTGTAGACCCAGAAAGGAAGTCCACTGTGATCATCAGTAATTGCTGAGCATGTAAAAGAAACACACCCAATTACTCAGTCAGAAAACAAAATCTTAGCTCTTTGCCTCAGCAACTTAGTTTTGGGAAGTATTCTGTTATGTTTGTTCCTCTGGTTGAAATGTTTAACCACCAGAGTTTACTTGAGTCCACATTTTTATACTGTACATGCATAGACATCCATACAAATCCAGAGCTGTGTTTACTCAGTGATGCAGTGCTGTGGCCTGGGGCATTGTTTTTCACCAGAGGCACACAAAAAATGACACAGTGTCCAAAAGTCTCAAATCATCTCTACATGGAACATGTCTCTCAAGACGCTCTTGTGTTTGCAATATACGTCCCTAAAGTATGTAATTTACAACAAATATACCAAACAAAACTAAGAGTCTTCAATCTTGCCAGTGGTTCTATGAAGTTGTATTTAGGCATAGGAGTGCTTCAAGCTACATGATTATATCAGCATGCTACCACACTCACAATGGCCGGGATAGCCAGAAAGAAAGTGTGCTTTACAGATGTCAACTTGAAAGATCGAGATCAAGTGTTTACAATGCACCCTCTGGGAAACATGAATATCTTCATCAAATTCTTTGTGTTAAAATATTCCACTGAATAGGTGAACTTTTCATTCTGTGTCAGAGCCATCCACTCGCTAATTTCAATATCTTTCACAAATGTTATGGCAGTTCATCTGATAGCTATCGACTCCAAACTCAGGCAGTAACCAAACTTATGTCAACAATGAATATTCACACAAAATTTCACAGTAATCCATCCAGTAAATGTTAATACTTTTCAGTCTGGACTAAGGTCATAGACCAACCAACTGGCATGGCTATTCCTGGTGTCAAAAATGTATATTTGTGTCTGGAAGATATTAAAACATGACCAACAAATTTTAGAAAACAAGTATTCCCTTTGTTAGCGTGTAGGAGACAAAGGTAGACACAGCATATTTCTACCACCCATGCAACGCCTTTGGACTCTGTAAAATGTATTGAGTTTCAGCTCATGAATCATTTTCCCAAGGCTTTAATCTTTACCTCAGTAGTAGATATTGGTTGAGCTTTCATGCAGATGGGCCAAGCTGAAACACAAAGCTAACCTGTTCCAATAACAACAGCTCCAGTGCAGTTAGTCAGATGTTGGTGGATTGATGACTACTGTCCATCTCTGCTTTACAGAATGATGACGGTGGACACTGCTGTCTGGTAAACAAGTGGAGCACATTTCTAAAGGCCAGACTCATCTGCTCTGTGCCTGGAGCTGACGGCATTGAGACACATTTTGATGAACTGAGTGAGTTTGACGTATTATTTCTGTTTTTACGATTCTCCCTCCATCCCTGGCTTTTTCAGAGTATCTTTGATGCTTGCTTTCATCTCTAGACATTATGCAGCCCATCCCTTCACCATGTGTCTTGACAGTCAGCATTTATGATCCAAACGTTGGAACATTTTAAAACTGTGAGAAATTTACACCTTTTCTTTCTCACAATAGACAATCTGCTACAATCTAAATTACTTCATGTAGAGTTTTTGTCAGATTGATTTCCACTACTCAGGCAACATGCAATGAATCTGCTTAGTGTATCTACCCATAACAAATAGATTTGTGACCTGACCGAAAACCTGGCAGATGAAAAGTCAGAATTCTTGCATGACCGTGTAACTGCAACAATGCAAAACAAGGCCCTCCAGATGGACTTTGTGTTGACAGAATCAGTATCAACAACTTTCTCATTTGTAGATTTCACTTCACATTAGTTTTGCATTCTTTCACCATGATGTTAATCCTCATTTTACTCAGATTTTGCTGCAATGTGTGGGCCAACAGCTTACTGTATTGTAGAGGCACACCCTGCTTACAGAAAGTAAAGCAATGCCAGGAAGAATCCTAGAGAAGCTGCAGCTTTAGATAAAGGTATCACTGACTCATATGTGTTAATCTTGACATGTATATTCCTTTGAACACTTTACCTTTTTCGGATGACATTTACAGTTAAAGAGTTACTGTCATTGATATAGGACAGTGATCACTCTGGTTTTTAACGGCATCAACATGTTTAATGGAGAATTCGTACTTTTTACTTTTTTTTTTAAACATGAGATTGAAAAGCACTTACAGAGTAATCAAACTAATGAGTAGCTAAGATCAGGCCAACCCTCCTGTGGATCACCTTGAAGGGTTTAAGGAGGGATTTGTGTCCATGAAATTATGATCACTGGTTGTATGAGCAGCAAATCTTTGACCACTTTTGACTTGCTTTAGCTAAATTTAGGTAGAAAATGTATTCTCATTAAAATAACACTTACATTTGCACATATTTTCTTTATAGAAAAATTTAAAGGGGTCTGGAAAATATTTTTAGTTTTCGAGAAATTTTTTAAATTAACTACACTGTGACAGACTGTGTGAAGTCCATTACTCAGCAATTAGTTTTGGGCTCTTAAACATACAGCTTCCCTCCCACCTGTTCAGGTGAGCTCACAGCTAGCCTTAGGTAGTTTCTGCAAGAATATTAACCACTGTCGTCAGAGCAGATTTCAATTTTTTTAACTTGAAAATAATACAATCTTGTATCAATGAAGCCTCAAAATAAAATCTAAACCCTAAATTAAGCATAATATGGCCACTTTAATAATATGGATTATAATAATAGCTGCAAGCTAATGTTTACTTTGAGCCATCTTACTTTTTCTGAATCCGGACTCAAGTTAACTCAAATTAAATACTGTTAAGATACTATTATAAAATATATTAAAATACTAATTATCCAAATGAATATGGCCTTGACATATAAAGCCACACTTAAAGAACTAATACACATGAAGGCAGAAATTTTATTTTGCATTGCCTCATATTTTCTGACACGCAGTGCACAGACTAAGGTAATGGCTGCATAGGTTCACTTTTATTTGTGTGTTCATTCAAATTTTGGCCATGTATTGTGACAGTATTGAATAATTCACCCAGTTATTGTGCATCAACTACAGTTAGAGTATGAGCTGAATGTGTAATACCATCTCTTATTCAAATGAGGCTTCGGAAGTTGTAAGTGTATGTTATGCATTAAGAGTGCTCAGTGTCTGTCACAGGAGTGCTCTTCTGCTCAGCAGGTCAGCTGTTGCCTCAATGCAGATGAGCATTCGTGGTGAGGTGATTGTGAGCCCCAAGGTGCAGTGTAACATCCCACAGCTCTGTGGTTGGTCTTTCTACAACCACAGACAGTCTGGTGGAAATGTATTCTGTCTCGAGTCATAGTGGTCCTAATGGAGCCCTGCAGAGGCATCGAAGTGGTTGTATGAGGACTCAGAGGAGAGAGTGTAGTAGATCCAGATGATGAGGCTGACCCGAGGGTAAAACAGGAAAAAGCATTCAGTGTTGTACCCAGGGAGTGGAGAAATATATAGACACAGGGGAGATGAAAATGTCTGCCAGACAATAACGAGACAGAATGTGTAGACGAATAGGGTTTTACTGCCTTTCCTGACATGTAATTCTGGTTAAAACATAGTTTTTCTTTTGTGCCAGGGATTTTGGTCAAAATCGCAAAACCCCTTTATTTAAAAAATAAAATAAAAATTCCCACTTGCTACCTGCAGGCGTTTTGTCCTTCAAGCTCGAGTCGTCCACCAGACCTCTGGTAACCTGGCAGGACCTGTGTGGAAAAAGTAAACCTATTTTGACAAGTTGTCCATGTCCTTAAGCCCCAGACCATCACACTACCACCACCATGTTTGACTGTTTGACCATGTGTTCTTATTGGTCAGCAGTGGCTTTCGCCTTGAAATTCTCCCATGGATGCTATTTTTGCCCAGTGTCTGTTTTACTGTTCATGAACACTGACCTTAACTGAGACAAGTGAGTCCTGCAGATCCTTAGATGTTGCTCTGAGTTCTTTTATGACCTCTTCGCTGAGTCGTCATTGTGCTCTTTGAGTAATTTTAGTAGGCCGGTCACTCCTGGGAAGGTTTCTCCACTGATTTAAGTTTTTTACATTTGTGGATAATGGTTCTCACTGTGGTTTACTGGAGTCCCAAAGCCTTAGAAATGGCTTTAAACCTTTCCAGAGTGGCACATGTCAGTTACTTTGTTTCTCATCTGTTCTTGAATCTCTTTAGATCACAGCATGATGTGTTGCTTTTTAAAAAGTTTTAGTGTGCTTCGCTTTGTGAGACAGCTTTTATTTAAGTGATTTATTGATTCAATAGGTCTGCCAGTAAGTGAAAAGTGAAGCAACTCAGCTTCCACAAAAAAATAATTTAATCACAGTTCATTCATAATTTAGCAAAGGGGAAGCTTTAACTTTTTCACATAGGGCCAAGGGCCAGGGAGGTTTGGACAGCTTTTCCCTTAATAAATTAAATCTATTATATATTTAAAAATTGCTTTGAAAAATCTATATTTTTATTTGTTGTAGCTCATTATTTCTCTGTAATTATGATATGGTATATTTTTAGTGCACATCTTTTAAGTACCAAGGAGGTAATGACAGTCCTGCCTCGATCCAGTGGCTATTGACAGAGTGCATTATTTGCTCACTTTTATGATTTTACTTTTCACTACCACCTTATTTATCACCATTCTTTGTGTTCTTCACTGATGTTTCTCTGCTAATGTGATGCTGAGAGTGCCACAAAGGCTCTGTCTGATCTGACACATCAGAAACAAAAGTTGCAGTGACACAACTTGTTCCAGTTCTCTGCTGATTTATTTCTTTTCTGTTTCACTGTGCACACTCTATAGCCAGGAGGTCTGTCAAACTGGCGTCAGATGGGTTATGAATTTCTACTTTGTTTGCCAAAAGTTAATTTTTGCTTTAGTGTGCTGCCATTACCTGTCATTTTCATACCTTGGCATGTAAGGAGATTTTTTTTAGAAAAGCTTTAAAAGCTGTGATCAAAAGAGGGTTTGTTGATCTTGCCGAGTTAGAAATTATCTTTTTATACAACCCATGTAAATTTAAGCTTGCTCCTGTTTATTTTGTGTGCACTAGATAACACCAAGCGCCAAGGATCACATCATGTGTTATTACATTTCATCTTCAATGCTACATGCACAATTGTGGTTTAACATTTAGGTTTTTTTTTTACCTGCTGCTTCATAACTTTACTCAGCTGATACTTGAAAGACAAAATCTGAGACGGTGGCTGTGCAGTATTCAGTAGTTTGTCCGATTAATGACCAGCTTCACAGATAACCGATAAAGAGTTCTCAGGTCACAAAGGAGAGAATATTATTTCCTGTATTTTTTAAAAACATTTGTAAATAATTGCTGCCCTGGCTGTTGTGCAAGTGATCTGAGCTCTTTTCACTAGTTTCCCATTGATGCAAAGTAATAAATGGACCTCTGTGTTCAAATGTGGATGTTATTATGATAAATGTTATTCCACTTAACCTGCCTACTTCTTTTTATTGTTTTTCTCTCATTAAGCCATCAGAGAATATGCAGGGTTTACATTTAATTCAGCCCTTATGGATGCATATGATGCATATGGCTCCTATTAAAACCATGTTTCACCAGAGATCTCTATTTCACTCATATTCCCTGCTGAGATTCAGACTCTGTAGTTTCCGCTTTGGAAGTTTGGATTCAGGATCTCAGTGAGTCTCTGGTAACCACAATTCATACGAAACTCTGCTTTAACTCCCACTCATAGGAAGCAAGAAGTTTCCTTATGTTACAATTACAGTTACTGGGTTGGAACCAGGCGAAATATGGAAACTACATCTTGGGGTTGATAACAATACTCAGACACTAATATTTACTTAATATACCAAGTTTTCTTTGTCTGGTCATTCATCACATGGTAGCAGTTCTGCCTTTTGTACGGGACTTTACTTATGGACAATTTTACAGTGTACTACTTCAGAATTGTGATTTTCTACTACTTCTCTGTGACTTTTTAGAAATATTTTAACCCCTGTACACTGGCAGCTGTACTATATACCATGAACATTAGGATTTTGATATACCAAAGCACACACTGAGTTTGTTAAAAATGAAGCTTTATTAATTAAAACAGTGGCTCCCAACCAGTTTGTCTTAGGATAAGTGAGGGATTTCCATTATTGGTCGTTGTCAGAGATGTTGATTGGCAGCAGGTAGTCGATTAGCTGTATGTTGCTAATATCATCAGAAGATGGACCGTAAGACAGGTGCGGATAGTCAAAGCAGTAAGACCCAGAAACAAGTGCTGGCTGACCATCTTGTCACCAGATGGTCCTCAAGATCTGTGATTTTTGACAACAGGCAGGTGCCTCTTCTCAGATTGTTCTGTTTCAATACAACACAACTTTTCTTCTTTTCTGCTTTATTAATCATCTGACAAGCCCTCAGATGTATTTTGCGGCCCTTTGGACCGACCCTTACGTTCAGAATAAACAACTTAGAGTAACTGTATATAAAGTACTTAAAACTAGCAATAAATCAACTACACCTCAATTCAAGATGCAATGAGTACTTTTACTTTAGGTACTTTAGAAGTACATTTTTCTGACATTACTATATGATTGTTACTAATGACTACAAATTATGCCTTCAACTATTAGGAGATGTCTATATCCAGCCAACTCAAGATACTAAGAACCCTGTCATCTATGGAGTCTTCTCAGTTTCAGGGTAAGTAACTGACAGCTTTCTCAAACTCTCTAACTTTCATGCAGTTTGGAGGGAAGGTGTATTTTGGGTTCCTCCTTCAGTTTTTATTTATTTTTACTTAGCCTGAAGGAGTCAGCTCTCTGATATTGAAATGCTGTGTAGAATATGGCCTGTCAGATTCAGTCTACAAAGACAAGACTGCACTGAAAGTGAATTTGGAGCCCAGAGGGAATTGCACTCCTCTGAGAGACTGAGTCTATAGTTCCTCATAGGTCAGGTTTGATAACAAGTTGTCACTCAGCACACAGCATTACAAAACAACCAGACATGTAAATTGAGATTCTGGCTGCACACAAGCAGGGAGAGGTGCTTACCGAGTCATAATAAACTTGTTTTGATTAATGTATTTGAGAAACAAATACTGTTATTGTTACATCTTCTCCCTAGGCATTAGGCGTGTTTTAAACCCAACTGATAAAAACACATGCAGTGCTAATGATAGAGGCCCATGACAGGAGTTACAAACATAGTACACCCACCACACAGCAGCAAAAGCCCAGGATCTGGCGATTCTCTGCAGTACGTGGGTGTTTGTATGTCAGTGTGTCAGACAGCTTGACTCTAGTTGAGTTGGTTTGAGAGTGTGTTTGTGCGTCATAATGTTGCCTTGCGTTCCTGTAAGAGGCTGGCTGAGTACGTGGGAAGGAAGTAGATTCTACCAGCCACAGAGAGCACCCACAGTAATTATCTCAGGGAGTGAGTTAATCTGTATCCACTAGCTGCTGTTTCTTTGTGTTCACCTTTTTTCTCCTGTAC
The DNA here is from genome assembly GCA_034779795.1 of Ctenopoma multispine. NCBI lineage: Eukaryota > Metazoa > Chordata > Actinopteri > Anabantiformes > Anabantidae > Ctenopoma > Ctenopoma multispine. The sequence continues at coordinate 13,188,938 of JAUYWH010000010.1, read as the reverse complement.
TCCTCCAGATCTGTCTTTAAAGGCTCTGCAGTGTGCGTTTACTCCATGGCTGACATACGTATGGTCTTCAATGGACCGTTTGCCCATAAGGAAGGGCCCAACTACCAGTGGGTGGCATATACTGGGAAGATCCCCTATCCAAGACCTGGCACTGTGAGTTATAAGCAATTTAAAAATCATGAAAACACCCCTTCTAACATTACAAATAAAATTATCTTGTCATCGATCCAAAGAAAGAATCTGGTAAATTGCAGGTTTGAAAGTCAGATCTATTTTGTGTCAACAGTGTCCTGGAGGCACTTTCACCCCCAACATGAAATCCACAAAGGATTATCCAGATGAGGTTATCAACTTCATGAGAAACCACCCCACTATGTACAATGCTGTATACCCAGTGCACAAGCGCCCCCTAGTGGTCAGAACCAATGTAGACTATGAGTTCACCACAATTGCTGTTGACCAAGTGACAGCTGCGGATGGGAGCTATGAAGTGCTCTTCCTAGGCACAGGTCAGTGATCTACCACCTTATCTGACATTATTTAATCATTTTCCAGTAATATAGTACTGCAACATTGCTTAGTACCAAGTGCTTATCATATATAAAAGCATCTGCCAAATGAACTGAACAAAAGTATAAATACTCTAGCCCTGGTTCTACGTAAACAAGTAGAGGATCTGCCTTTTGCTTATCAAACAGATGGGTTAAATAGTATTCAGAACTTAGTTAATAATGTTGGAGATAAACTTGCTTTTTCTTGTGCTTGACAGATCGGGGGACAGTCCAGAAAGTGATCGTCCTGCCTAGAGATGACCTGCAGACAGAGGAGCTGGTCTTAGAGGAAGTTGAGGTCTTTAAGGTCAGTTATCCCATTAAATTCATATTCATGTTATACATGTTATATTTATTTTCATATTTATTATACAGTACTGTGCAAAGGTCTTAGGCGACATATATATATGTATATATATACATGTGTATGTATATATATATATATGTGTGTATATATGTATGTATATATATATATATGTGTATATATATATGTATGTATATATATATATATATGTATATATATGTGTATATGTATATACTGTATATATGCTGGGGCAACAGCAAATGCCTCAATGTGAGTAGGTAATGTAAATGTTATCAGAAAATAAATAGACATCAAGTGAAGTGCATGTACAGAATGTGAAAGGCCACACTGAATGTAATAAGCTTCTTCCTACACTGAGGTGGAAGACATTGAACACATCTACGGTAATGCGGAGCACTGGTGTTTATTATACTGATGTCGTAGAAGAACTGTCAGTGCAGTGGACCAGCAGGATGTACATAGTGTAGTTTGTGGAACATGAGGTCCGTAAGCAGAGTGGAGCTGTTTGAAAGATAGGCCTGTCACAATATATCCTTGTGTTGTCCCAGAGATAATTGTGATAGATGATGTTATGGACCCCATGCCAGCAATGGAGAGCTTCTTAAACACAAATGACCTACGCTCTGTTTGATCTCTGAATGCCTCATACACCTTCACATGTTAAAACATTACTTACACTACACCTTACTTTTTTATGTAAAGTTTGCACACTGTCAAACTCGCATCTTACTTGTGTTTCCAGTCGCATTTTGAGTTGACAGTCATCATTACAGTAACACAGTTCTTCAACCATACTGATAGAGTTCAGCATCACAGGTTGATGGTTGTGGATCGTAGGCTTGGGAATTAGACACTGCAGTATGGTGCTGTCCTGAAAAGAAGTAAAGGAATAAGTAACCATGACTTGAATTTCTCTTATTCCTCACCTTACAAAATGCCTCAAGGGTCTCCTGAATTAATGTACACAAAAAAGAAATGGGTACGTTATGGCCCATCTCATCAGTCAGGCCTGGTTGTTCATTACACTTTTATTATCCCTGATATTAATTGTTCTGTCTTTTACGAGTTGCAAGGCTCTCCGTGGCTCTGCACTATTAAAGTAATTGGGCAGTGTGCTTTGTTTATGAGTTTTGGATGAGCCGAGTCTGCCAGCTCATCGTCACCGTGGCGCCTGGGAGTCCAAATGCCGGCCGCTCCAACAATAACCTCCCAATCGATCACAGAGCTCAGGGATGGAGACGACTCTAGAGTAGGTGGTGGTTATATAAGGGCAAAGCACACAGATTTAAACCGAGGATGCTAAAAAAAGCCAAGTTTGTCTAATGCCTTTTTGACTTCTTCTTGGCAGTAAACACATTTGACTTTGAAACATTTGTGGCATCGGATTAAAATTGGGCCAGATAAAACAGATGTCTCCAAATTGCGGTGTGGTGACTGGAGTGCTCTCATGGTGGCCCAAATGGAACTAGCTCTGCCAGTCTCTTCATTAACTGAAGCTGAGCTGTGTGGGGCTCAGCTCTGGCAACAGACATACACTTAGAGAGGTGCTGGGGGACCACAGAGGAGGGGCGTGAACACACACACGCACATCAAGGCACGTGCGCAGACGGGCACACTGGGCCTCGCAAATCCTGATGTGCATGGCAGTAATGGTGTACAGCACTGACACGTTCAAGACAAATGCTGCTCTGCTCTTATCAACTACACACACACACACTTACCTCTTACCTAGCTCTTCACACAAAACCTGTCAGCCCACAAGTGGTTGAGAAAAGAGAGAAAAGAGTTTGAGAGGCTTGGAGTCAAGATGGCCTCAGTTGATTAGGAAGTAGCAGGAATTTACCTCCTTGTGTAAAGATGATAATGACAACTCTAACAACCGCTGGGCCACAGCGGGCCAGCGTTGAGGACCTGTGGAGAGGAGCTGGAGTGGCTGGTGGGCGGAGGTTTGGCTCTTCAGGTTTAAAGGTGCTCAGTGACACCATTGGTGAACGTATTGTTAAACCAGCACCGGGTTGTTTGAGACCGTCCTCAGGATAGGGACGGATGGAAAGAGAATGGAGGAGACGACAATGGAAGTCTAATGAAAATCTTATGAGGATGGGTAAACTGTAGTGTAGTACAACAGTACTACTTTTAAAGAATGCATTGTGACCTATTGTAAATTTGTACACATGCTAACTTATTTATTTACTTACTTATTGTACTCTTGCTATGGAGTTAATGAAAGTTTCCACACAACCATAAAAAAGGTCCTTTTTTTAGCCAGATGTTGTCATCAGGGTGATGTCAGTGTCTCCGCTGCGACGATTTTATTTTCTCTCTTGAAAGTTCCTCCGCTTAATGGAAGCGCAGTACAAAAGTGCTGGTGTACCGCCTCAAAGAAGTAACTTTAAGTCAAGCTGGCAGATTACTCTCGTGCATGACTTGCAGAACAATGTGTCTTTGATTTATGGCTGCATTTGGAAGATGACTGATACAATATTTAACTGTGTCCCGATAATAAGACTAAATTGCCAATTCTATCATTCTTTATTCAGGCCGAAATAATGTTTATGTTATTCATTTTCTACTTGGAAGAGTGGAAGCAGTGTTATCCATTGGAAATTTAGTTTAGTGAGGTCTGTACACTTTATTTGCCCTGAGATTTGCTACATCTGAGATACATACTGTGCAACACTACCGGTGGTGTAAAGAATAGCTACCATTATATTGTCCCCAAAGGCAGGCATTTCATTTTAGAGTGAAACTTTTAATATTGATAATATTAAGAGCTCAGTACAAAATGCAACAGCAGTCCTTCATGTGTCACCTTTTGACAGACAGCGTTTTCCTCCTCTCTGGATGACTCTCTTATATTGTCAGCCCTCTCTCTGCCCTCTATGGCTTCCAGTTCTCCTGACTCTGCATCTCCCGGCTAGATATTACCAGTGGTTCCTATGTCAGAACCCGTTGTGGGAGGGAGATAAGCAGATATTAGCTGGCCTTGCCATCAGCACAACGGACCTGGGGGGGGGACAGGCTGGTGCGAGGCTTGGCTGGGCATCAGTAAGCACTGAAGGGCAGACTCTGGCGAGGACAGCCGAGACCTGCTTCTGCCAACAAAGGTTGGGGAGGAAATTGATTACATGTCGTAGTGGGCGCTACAGTAATCTTATTTCAGAAAACCAATATCTGTAATCACACATATGCAAAAGTAATCAGACTAGAAAGAAAAGCATTTACTAAACGCAGGTATACATTTTGTTTTGTACAACATGTCGTTTATTTTGCTGAACATTTGATCTTAGAAAATCCTGACTGATATTGGATATTTTAGGCCAATATCAATACACATGTTGATGTTTGAGATGGTAACAATCCTAGAGATACATAGGCTGATATTTATAAAGGCCTGTAGGTACAACATCAAAACACACATCAAATAAAAAAAAAACTTTGAAAAAAAAAGCTAACAAACATGACAATGAAAATAAATCACCTGGAAATAAAAAAAGAGATGAAAAAAGAAAGCTTTGCCTCAGATTAAAATAAGGATACGCTGATTTTAAATTTAAGCCACCTGAAAAATGCAAACTACGCAACACAAGTAAAAAGCCTAATGCTAAAAAATGACTTAATCGCTAAAGGATAGGTAGTGATGTCAGTTTATTCCTGCCAACATTAGGGATCAGGCACTCTTGGATCATTGATAGTAAATAGACATACAGAGCTTTGACAGCAAATAAGTGGCCACATCCTTCTTTTTCATTCTTTTTTAAATAGTTTAGTAGGAATTGTTAGTAGGAATATTCACTTGGACTCGTGGTTGATCTGAGAGAGAGAGGTTGGTGGAGGATTACAACCAGGAGGCGCTAACACTAGTTTTACTAGTTTTCCAGACATACGAGACATATATTTATCAAAGGAAGCTTCATTACAAAAGTTGAGTGGATGAAATCAGTAAAGAGTTATGTGAAAAATAATAAACTAGAATCAATACTAAAAATTATCATCAGCTGCTGTTGTAATATTGATTCCGAATTTCCTCAAATATATGTAGAATTTCTGCAGTGCACAATCGACCATCTGTGATAAGCTAATATAAGCTGGTAATATCAGACATACCCACTAGTATTGATCAGGCTCTGATATGGAAGATGTGTTAGTTCATGTTTGTGGACTATTGATGACGGGATGTTTTATGTTGACACTCGTGGGCCCATACAAGCTGTTCATTTAAAATAGGATCTTAATCAGAATAAGATGGTGTAGTACGACATGCGTGTAAACACGCTCATTACTCTTCCTAAAGTCAGCACTGGTGAATGAAATGGACTCTGAGAGCTGTGGTCAGCTGGCAGGGAGCCACTCGGAGTGGCACCGTGTTGCTCTGCAGGTCACTTTATTCCTCCATCACCCTCTCTGAGTTGTTTTGAGACCTCTGTGTCCAAACCAAAAATGGAGCTGATTATTCCTGTAAGACTACTGACTCATTTGCCGACCAACACACTTACACACATACACACACAGACACACACACACACACACACACACACACACACACACACACACACACACACACAAAAACAGGCTGACTCACAGACACACACTCATCAAATGAGCCAAAACACAAAGACACCGAATTACACACATTTATATAGCAACACGAACACATACTGTAGAAAAAGATGCACAAATACCAGCGTGACACATGCACGTGGATTCATACACACGCGCGTTTAATTTAAATCACCACTGCACCCGCATACGTCCCAACACTCCACTTTTAATAGACCTCTGCCTCTTTTATGGCTTTACACCTCCTAAACCCATCAATCCTCTCCTCTCTTTCTTCTTTTTCTCTCTCTGTCATATCTGATTGGAGCCCTGACGCATCCTCCCTCTCTCATCCAGCCTCTGTCTTAGCCTGCTTTATCTTGTTGCAATAATTTTGCCTTTTTGTTTAACCCCCGACCACCCCCACCCCCCCTCACTCTCTACCACCATTTGCTCTTCCTCTGTTTTCCCTTTCCTACTCTTCTTCTAAGGAGGCTGAAGCCAGTTCAGCATTGCATGTGGAGAGCGATTAGATAAAAAACAAACGACGGAGAGAGAGAGAAGTGCACCCCACTTCTCTCTCTCTCCGTCGTTTGTTCTTTTTAGAAAGAATTGAAAGTGAGTCAGAGAAAGAGCCCGAGGACAGCAAACAGAAAGACATAGATCGACTCAGAGGGCCTACATGAATGCTGGGGAGGGACTGATTGCACAAGGACAGGTGCTGCATGACTCATAAGGCGATAAAGATATGAAATTGCATCAGATCTCAGCTGATCAGATGTTGTCATTGCATTTAATTTACTAATTAGTCACTAAACCTTTATCAAATCTTATAAACAGCTATAAAATATGTCACAGCTACATACTAATTGGTGATGCAGATGTTCACCCGATGTGCGATGTCTTCCACAACCCAAATGTCTTTACAAACACTCAAACAACCTGATTTAGCCGGAAAAGTAAGTTTGACCTCGCTCAGGTGCAGAGCAGTCCAGTGTCTCAACCCACTGGACAGAGCTGAAATTAGCTGTGAGAAAATAAAACCAGGTAAATGTGAGGGAGAAGGATGCAGCACGGGTGGCAGGGTGTTAGGAAGCAACAGGGTCTGACAGATACATCAAAGCACCTCGTGCCTCCTGCGTCCCACCTCCTCGCTCCTCTTAAACAACTCCCAAACCAGTAATCACACTCCCTCACAATCACTCTCCACCTCAGATCATCACTAAAGAAGAAAAATGGTAAGCAACAACAATACTCACAAAATCTTTGTTAAATACTGAGGAAAAGAAAATGAGCCAAAACACAAAGTGACGTTTGCTGTCACCATGGTAACGCAACGATTATAGTTGGTCAGTCTAGACTAAAATGACTGTAATTGCTGGATGGATTGCAAGAATATTTTCTGCAAAGTTGGACCTCAGAGGATGAATCCTACTGCCATCCTCTAACTTTACCTCTCATGCCATTTGATGAACATTTGGTAACAGTCGGACTGTAATGTACTAATGTTCTAATGTAGTTTTTAGGTATAGTACTTAAAGAGGAAATTCTAGTAACAGATTCTCTTAAACTGCTCATACATGCCATTTAGGAAATGAATTGTGTGTATGATTGGTTCTTTTATGAGACCCAAGGTTGTAGGATCTTCCAGGAAGCTCATATATTGTAGGCCAGGGTACCCAAGGGCCAAATTCCAGGTTAGAGGGAGAGATGCATGATTGCTAGCACAGTGTGGCCTCTGCCTTTTGTAGGCAGTTTCATTTTTAAAGAAGTCTATATGTTACTGTTGGACACTAGTGGACTAGTTTTCCTGGCTGAACTCATGGATCCAAGATATGGTCTCCATTAGAACAAGACCAAGAACAGCTCTGAATAAATGGCTCGGACAGGCTGGTGTTAAGGGAATACAGTTTGAAGTACTGTATTACAAAACTGTCTGTCAAGCTAAATCACTCCATCTCCCTTGCTCTCTTTCTGAGAGACTCTGACACACGCGCGCGCACACACACACACACACACACACACACACACAGCCCTCCTCAGAATAATAAAAGGATGGACAGAGGTGAAGAGGAGAGAAAAAGAGGGGCAGCAGGAGGAGGAGGTAGAAACTAAAAATAGCTCAGAGTCGCCAGCCTTCCTCAAAACAGGCTTTTGCAAAGTCACATTTGCCCCAAGCAAAAGATTTGAAGTGTCCTGGAATAATAGATTCACCATGCGCGCTTTTCTTTCTCAACATGGCTTTCTCTCTGATTAAAAAGAGCTGCAGCAACGCGAGGTGAAGAAGCAGAGAATGTGTTCATTCAGACACAAATGTTTAATTGAAGCCTTCAGATACTCTCTGTCATATTCATTTAGAGATAAAGGATGACCTGTGAAACACACCTAATGTTCCTGTGCTTACTAACAAAATGCATTATAAATACATTTTAGTATCACATTTCATGGATGAATTTATTGTTCAACTACACGAGAAAACAAATTTAGCTCAGGTGACTATCGCTTTAGAGGACAACCAGCAAAGTTTAAAGTGATGTTTCCTGAAACGTCAGGCATATATGAAAACAAAATATCGACCGAATGCGGAAGTATCATTCAGCAAAAATCTTACAAAAATAACACAGTGTCTATAACCGTTCCTGTAGGGAACATTGTATCACTGCCCTTCTCCGTCCATGGAGAGGTCAGGATCAGCAGCAGAAAAATCACCCTGAAGCTAGTTGGGATACAGCATGTTGCTCAAGGACAACCCAGCAGATGCTTGCTGATACGGGTCTTGAAAGGTTAGGGAACATCCTGCTGGCTAAATAATTGATAGCAGAAATTTAAAATGAGGATGTGCAGGAAGAAGAGGTTATTTAAGTGCTTTGCCTGTTACTGTGTGGATTTCTGTGTAGTTCAGCTAAAAGACTAACATGTAACGCTTGTTAAAGGAAGAACCTGTTTTTTTTTTACGGAACAGCAGAGGTGCTTAAATGCAAAGGACTGCAAAGGACTTTGTCTTGGCACCCCCACTGTGTGTCCATGTTAATGTTGAAGTACTTGCAAAACTAACATTCATAGCAGCTTCATTTTGAGAATAGTGCTAATTGGTGTCTGGCAGGGCAACAAAAATCAACTATAAAGTCAAAAGATAAACATTTAACATTAGAAAGTTCATCCATCTGTTTAGGAGATTTACTGCAGTATTTTTGTGAGAATATTTAGTTGATAAACCACATAGTATCAAACGCTGTGGAAGAATGCGTGTTGCCCTGCAAAAGAGTCTAATTGCACATTGTGCCCAGAAGCAGTGAAATGTGGCAACAGCCTGTCCAAATACACTAGGAGCTCGAACTGGACCACCGCTCAGCGCTGCTGATACGGTACAGACAAAACCATGTTGGCAAATGTGGGCGAGTGTGCAGCCTGGACACAGGCCGCAGCCTGGCTTGAGGTTATTGTATTTATACTGTGGTAATAGAACCTTATGATAACCTTAACCTAACTCTAATTAACTAACATTTAAGCTATGTGTTACTGTGGTGTAAATGAAGTCAGACTGGGGTCAAGGTGTCTTAAATCACTCGCAAGACAGGGCCTGTTAGAGAAAAGCCTAAAAACCTCTTGCATACAAATATAATAATTACCTGATTAACTTGTGCCCACTAAACAAACTCGCACTCTCTCTGTCCCTTGGCTCCAATCTCTCTCAATCCCCAAAGCAGCCTGCAAATTTGTGCTTGGTTAACAAGAGCAAAATCAAAGTGTGGTGTGAAATATGCCTGAGATTCGTTCTTAGGTGAAGGCTTTGTTTTCCTTGGCACAAATGCAGACTGGGAGATTTAGACGTCCCTGTCTAAATCTCTCGCATCGAGATTTACCAGGAGGAGAGCAGCAGCCACTGCCGCACGCCACTTTTCAAGTTTGCAACACGGTCAGGTCTCAGTCTGTGCACGTGTGGAGAGGAATGGCTAAAGATTTCATAGTTTCCTCCCCGGCTCCTGGTAAGTGGAGAAACAGCGAGAAGGGAAAAGGAAACAGGGAAAATTGTAATGCAAAAACATTCAGTGGTGTCTCGGAAGGATGATAGTTGAGAATAATAATGACATAAAATACAGTGTCTATTGCTTTTTATTCAAACAAGCATGAAAAGAAAAAAAAATAAATTCCCCCATTTTTTGTCATTATCCTTCCCAGTTCATCACACTTCATTGGTCAGATGGAGATGAAAGGGAGTTAGTCATGCGTGCAAATGTGGATGGAAGATTCTTTTTGAGAGCTCCACCCTCTCTATTTATATCCACTTTATGTCTGTGCATACATGTGGTGGAGCAAGAAACAGCCCCTGGCTTGAGGGTATACAGCTAGGGGTGTTAAGCATGAGCACAACAAACATGTACGCACTGTACGTGCCTGCACTCAGGACGACAGGCTCCTCTGCCCTGTCATCTTTTATTCAGGGCACATCTATACGTCTATTTTCAGCTCTGCGTCACTCTGTAAATATGAGCGGTTTTCTAGCAACAGGATTTAAGAGAATGGATCATTTCAGTCACTGACCCTTTCATTCTGTAAATGCACGCACACATACACACGTTTGGTGTAAATCACACATCACAGTAGCTGCTCTGCATATTCATAGAGATGCTTTGTGCCAACACCGTGGCAGCTTTCCACGTCTAACAGAAGGGTGACAGAGTCATTTAAATACTGCTCTCCTATTACGGCGCTACACTCTGCTTTCTGCCTACACCAATTTACTATATATAGACATGGCAATGGGCATTTAATGTCATTTGGAGAGAGGCAGACTTAAAGAGGCAGAGAAGAAAGCACAAAGTGAAGATTGTAGGAGGTGAGAGCCCAAGGTCATTTGTGGCAGCTCCTGAGGGGAGCGAAGATGGAGGGGACAAGGAGGGAGCAGCAGAGGGGAAACAGAGATGAGGAGCTTTAGTGGAAGGAACTGCAGCCCCAGTGATGGCCTGGGTGACTCAGTGGTGGAAGCCTGAATAATTAGAGCTACGCTTTGGGTCTCTGGCATCATTAGATTGGTGCACATATTAAATATTCAATGAGACATTTTGGGCAGACGTGTTGGGGAGCAGGCGAAAGGGCAACTTTGCTGGAGGACGTGCAATGTGCTGACAAAGATATGTATACGCACGTGTGCTTAGAGGGCTCATTCGAATGTGTATGTGTTTGTGGGTATTCACATGCGAACACTGTGCCTTTTGAGAGGCCTAGAGTAACATAGGTATTGGTGTGAGTTTGACCCTCAAAGTCAAGGACTTCAGTAAAGCTGCAGAGATTATGAAGTCCGTGTATATGTGATAATTTTCACCAAAACAAAAGGCTACCTGCTTGCTGATGCCACAAAGCAGTTCACAGGAAGGGACAGGTTCAACTAAAATGAGGATCTCTTTCCTAAATGTCCTTAGCAACATGGATGGAACAATCAGGCCATGTGAGAAGGACTTGTTCAGCAGTGTTCTGTGCTTACCATTGCCTGTAGGTGTGTGTGTGGGGGGCATCATCTGTACTAGAATAATTTATTTCTGCTTAAAAAGAACAAAACAAACTCACACCTACACTCACACAGATGCAGGTGCAGATGGGGTTGCTCGGGCACCTGCCCAGTTGCCCTGTTTGGAAGAAACTGCCTACATAACCAACAATATGGCCGCGTTCCTAGGTCATGTCATGTTTTCTCACAGACAGGCCCAGCTGCATAATGGATCCAGATCACTGGTAAAGTGGAGCCACTTCACTTCCGAGCCTGTAATAAATGTGCAGACTGTTGACAGGCTAGCGGATTTGAAGCTTTTTCCATTGCGTAAGCAGTTCATAGGAATTCACTGTCAGCCAAGATGAATGAACAGTCCATTTTACATCATATCATCTCAGTGGGGGGATGTAGCTCTTAATTAACCCACTAAGTGAGACACTTCGTTAACGGCTTCAACACTAATGTGTTTAAAAGGAGCAGTGCGTGATTAATATTAAACCAAACGAAGTAAATGTCCACAGTGAAATTGAAATGAATACATACTGACCTGTAACTGTAACACATTTCTCCTACGTCCCCTGTTCCTGTTATAAATCTAATTGTGTGTCCTTTTAGAAAATCTGCTCATACTATGTGTAGAAAATAATGAAAGTGATGCACGGCATTAGCAAAAACTGTGCTTATACAGACATAGACAAGGAGATTCAATCAGTAAGACTTAATAGTCTCACGTAGCTAAAATTGCTTTAGGCTAATTGTCTTCATAGGTAATATTAGCTGTGATCTGTCTTAACAGTTTTTATCAGGTGCCTTGTGAGGTATCTCACAACTGAGGTACAACAACGTGTGAATGAACCAGATTATTTATGTCGTTGTGTGTGTCAGGTTAGGGAGTGTTCAAAAATTATTGTAATTGCAGGTGAATTATATGTGAGCGGAAAGAAGATCCGATTCATTCCATTAAATAGATTTCTTTTGTGATTAAAATTAGGCTTTTGCCAGTGACTCTTGCTTCAAACATGGGGGGTTTTCGTAAACAGGAGTCTTTACTAAACATCTGTTTATTTATTTGGTAATTGCTCAGTACATTGTTATTGTTGTGCACACTGGGCAAATGAATGTTCTGTGAAAATTAAATATTTAAGTCGTAGAATAGCTTCTTAAATTCTTTATGTATTTCGTCTTTTAGTTATTTGTGGTTAAAGAAATTGCATGGACTACTGTTTTTAAGTCAAGGGTCTAAAGAACATAATAATATATTTTTTTAAGTCCAGCCCTCTTCGGCACTTCAGTAATTTGCATACAGTCCCTAACTTTTCACATCAACATTTAATATTCTTAATTTAAAAAAAACTCCCAAAACTATGATCTATTGTAATAGACCCTGTAAATGACAAAAAGTTAAGAAATAAGATGTGGGCACAGTTTTCCCTTCAAGCACTTTCTGATTTAGAAGTCAGTTCACAGGCCCACACACACAGCAATTTTGTAAAGGTTAGATCCTCCTCTTTCTTTTTCTGTTTAATTTAGTGACATTTTGTTTGTGTAGCCTTTTTTTTATGTTAAAAAATCCTTGACGTTGATGCCAGTAGATAAGCTTCCTCCAATAGACCTGCGTATGTGCATTGGGCCTGTGTCCTCTCCAACTCTGACTCGGACACGCTGGCTCGCCTCTGTGTAAAAAAATAAGCATAATAATGAAAGAGAAGACAAATTCTACTCTATTTTCTCCATCAATCCTCTTTGGAACAACACGCCTGCTGCTTGTGGCTGATGTATTGTTACTGTACATTGTGTCATGGAGCTCCATTTGTCTCAATCACCACATTCTTCTGTTATCATTCCAGCTCAGTTACTTTTGAGAATGTTACCAAGCATGACAAATGAGTAATACACAACATATTCATTACACAAATAAAATGTGAGACGTGCGTGCCAAAAGCTTCTTTTTACAAATGGCCCTTTCGGCTGTGTTTAACAGACCAATGGTGTGTTTAGCTGAGGAATAATCACAAGCATCAATACTGGCATTGAGACTAATAGGCAATGGACAAACAAATGTTGCAGTGCACTAATTAGGGCCACTATACTATTGGAAACAGTCTGCTACTAGAGCGGAATACTTAAGTTGAATGGCCAAGGTAAATGAGATGTAGGACACAACACAATGCAATATAGTAACAATACATCAATACCCTGTGCACTCCATCTGTGCCTTAAGTTCCCCAAACTCGATTTAAATCTTCTAATAACAGCAGTATTGCGCTGCTGCAGCCCACCTGCAGAACGTAAGAGACTCTGAAGTCCTCAATTTCTACCCATCATCCAGTCTCCACTGTCTCTCCTTCCCCAGTCAATAGTCCCAAACTGGATTGACGTCTGTTTATTGCATGCTTCTTTATGGCCCAAGGCGTGAGTGAGTGAGTTTGCTGCTCTACAGGGAGAAAGAAAACAGTACAAGATTACACGCTAGATGTTCCACTCCTGGGCCAGGTTCTGTCACAGCTCGCCTCAATCTAATAAACATGTGTTTTTATTGATCTAGTCCGCACTCCCGCATGTTTTTTTTTTTTTTTTCTTATCCTGGCTTTCCTTTCCTCTTTTTGTCAGTAAATGCAAAATGTTCAGTTTGATTTTAGTGCTACGAAAAAAAAAACATGGGGGGAAAGACAAGACTTAAACTTTGTTGTGTTTGACTTCATGTTGAGTCTAACTACAGTTATTTCATTGCAAAAAGCCTGTGAGGTGAGCTGCAATGTGATACTCTGTATATGAGTAGCTTCAAGTTTAATGACTGGAAGCAGAAAGTGGAATTTTGAACAACAGCAATATTTAGTTTAATAATTCATTGATTAATAAAATTGACTTGTAGGCGACTAAATTTCAGTGATTGAGTTGTGCTGTGAATATAAAGAAAGCTGAACTCTAGTACATATGCATTTTATATTCTAATGGGTTCTTAATAGGTTATTAGGTATTGACCATTAATGTGATACTAATTAAATGCTTCACTGTGTATTTAGCCAGATGGTTGCCATGACAGCGGAGGACAGCAGTGGATTGGCGTGTCCGGCTACACGTGTCTGCTGAAGCCAGACCACAGGGGTAATAGAAGAGGAAGAGAGAGATATAGAGGTAGATGGGGGTGGAGGGAAAGCTGGAGAGTGCAAGTAGATGGGGTTCATAGAGGGATAGAGAAGGATGAAAGTGGTCACAGAGAGATTTAAGGCTACAACACACAACAAAGTGGACTGCAAAGAGGGTAGCACGACACGGAGGGGATGAGACACAGAGGAGACAGAAGACAAGACTAACATGTAATAAAGAATGTTTTTTTTCACTCAACCTGCAGTATACAGTACAAACTGAAAAACACACACATACTTCGTAATAATGTAATTTAAATTAGGGATAAAGCCAAAATTGATTTGGAAATCTCAATTAAGATAAGGGAACACTTACAGAAACACGCACAGGACCTCGCGTTTACCCAGCCATATCTATCCCACATGACTACACACACTCTTTAATAATCCATCCACTTCACACACTAGTTCTCTTCTGTGTGCTCTCCTCAATTTAATAGTTTTTTTTTTTTTGCTTATTCCTGAGTTAGTGCATGTGTGTCTGTGTCTGTGTGTGTGTGCTCATGTATCTGCTGACTCAGCAGGACCTGTCATCTAGTCACACAGTGTGGGGGTGGCTGTCCGCGTTTGTATATACTACACTACACATAAACACTTGCACACATATTTCAGACACGCCTTGTCACATACTGCTAGTGCGCGTCCACATGAAAATCCCTCGTACGTGTGCTACAGCCGTACAGCCACTATCTCACTGGGGTTGTCCGCAGTCAGTTACGGTAAATTCAGCACTAGCTCCTGTTGGCTCCTAAATGGTCGAGCGGGGACGTTTGCTCCCATTAGCTTCCCTCTATCAGGTTGTTTTTACATCAGTGGTAAGTGGTTAGAGATAAGAGGCGTGGTGCACTTGCCAAAGCCTGCGTCTCTTGCAGATGAGCCGTATTCTCCAGAGCCGTAACCCGCGGCAGTCATTTTAAACAGCCTCTGTCTCTGCAGCCATTACACACCTCGTTGGATTAAAAGTAAGCAGGGAATCATGCAGTGGCCAATGGTGTGATAAAAGATGAGGGGAAGGGTGTGTAAGAACATGCACGTGTACATCACCCCGTGTCTGTGCGCATCAAAGTATTTTATGGACAGTTAATCCACATATTGTGTGATGGCTCACTAAGAACATGAAATGAAGATCACTGAATCTTGAAATGTTTTTCAAAATGTTTCCCTTAAAAAGAAAATTAAACCATCTGCAAATTGGACTTGACCTTTTTTCCTTTGCAAACCAGAGTCGAGCGACGTGCTGCTGGTGTAATAAGATGTCTGAAAATCTTTAATTAAAAGCAAGACGAGTGATTTTACACAGTTGAAATGTATATTGTGAAACTCTAGTAACATTATTGCAATATCAATATGCGAATACATTAATTAACAATTAATTGTTCTGTCATAGCTTAAAGCTGTAGTAACTGAGTTTTAACCCTTTAGTGACAGCAGAAATAACTCAGAATATTGTTTATACACATTCAGATACTAATAGTATTAATATTGCTTTGTTGGACTTCTGGCTACTTTGCAAATGTATGTCCAGTTTTTTCCCTCTTTTACCTCTCGTTTGGTCTCCTCCAACACCTGAGGGAAATGTTGGCCCTTTTGCTGCTAAAAGCTTCACTGTGTTCATCGGGTAGACTTGACAGGTGCCGTACGTCGTTACCAGAGCTTTAGCGCTGAAAACCACTGCTCACCTTCACCTGAAGATGATGTTATGAGGCTGCACAGACACAGTGTATATGTGAGCCAAGATAGCGAACACAAAGATGGCAAAAGCTCTGTGGAGCAGAGGGGAACACAGACGTGGGTTATAATTCATCGCAGCTGGAGTGTGTGTTGCCACAAATCTAAAAACAGGACAGTGGCTCATTCAAAATCCCATTCAAAAAGAGTTCAATTCATGATCATCCCCGTGAACTCCAACAAGAAACAACAATCTCAAGCGGTGGCATATTTTTAGAATAGCAGATCATCATCCATTTAGGCATGTCAGCTGTGATGACGTGAGAAGGTTCTCACAAATGAACAAAGGAACAATCTATTCTAATGACTATAGCTATTAATAGCTAAATGTTATTCCTAAGACAGAGCTGTTGCAGTAAACATTCGCCATTTCACGCTTCATAGCTTCTTGTTTTTTTTTTTTTCTGTACACTTTCTAGTAAAGGCAGAAATGCCACATGAATAATGAAGAGGAGCATGTAATCTGCAGTGTCTTTGTGTGTGTGTGCGCGAGAGAGAGCCTTGCACCATTTGAACAGGTAGCAGCCTAGTTGTTTATGCTGATGCGGTCTCACATCGCATCACGCTGCGTAGCTGGGGAGCGGTGTTGCTGCTATTTATAGAAATGCTTTGAGAAGAACAAATTCTGTGACACACAGACACAAAAACTTGGGTGTGTGTATTTCTCTCATTTGTGAGCACGGACTTAAAATACCCTTTACTTTATGTTTTGTTCTCTGTAACAGACACACACTCACCCAAACAAACAATACTCTAATAATCTGATATCCAATAAACTATAATTGCTAACTATCAGAGGGATGAAGAGGCTATATTAAATTCTGAGGCTGCAGCGAGTAAACAGATAATTATTGATGTGTCCTGATCAGTCACCCCGTCCATGGTGTGCCCCCCCCCCCTCTCCACTTTCTCTCCGTCTGCATCTGCCCGTCTCTCTTCGTCTGGATGAGTCAGTCCTTCATTTCAGCTTCAGCTTTCTCCGTCTCTCTCTTTAGCACACATATACCAACGGAGCGAGTGCACACTGTGACTCACTCACACGTATGTGGACAGAACACTCACAGTCTGCCGCTGTGTTTCCTTTTTGTTCATTTAAATACCAAGGAGTCCAGACAAAAAACCATTACGGGGAGCAATGTGGCGTGACAGCTTTTTGATCAGCTGGAGAGAGAAGTAAGGGGAGAAATGTTCGGGGCATTACCGCTCATTTTCTCTAGGTGCTCTGATAAAAGTTTAACCAGCTGATTGCTTTGTTTAGAGCTCTGGCTGCCACCACCGCCTGAAAATGTAAAATTGAGCGAGGCTCCGCTCACAGGTTGAGTCATTTCTACTGAATTTTAATTTCTTCTACTACTACCACTACTTTTTTAAGTGCTTTGGTTTATGACAAAACACATGCAAAAACGAATAAAATTCACATCAAACTCAGCCATTTGTGTTTAGCTAAATGCTGCTGCTGCTAAGTGCAAGCAAGTTCAGTCAAAGCCAGCAAACAAAAGACCTCCACTTCTCGCTGTTCCTCCTGTGTGGAGTTGCCATCGTGTTTTGTCGAATCCGTGTGTGGAATGTGTTCATATATGTTACCTCTGTTAATGATCTGTTGTCAGGCTTCCCGTGGAGTCCAACAACACCCACGGTCACTAGAAGAGAGCAGCACAGAGCCTCTAATCCAGGCTGCCGTGACTCTGTGTTACTTTGTGAAAGTTATGTCTTTGATAATTTTCCTCAGTGCCCAACATATGCTGCATTAACTCCCTGCTGTGTTAGCATCAGCATGCTATGAACTTAACAGTGTTCCCTGAGGTAGGGAACAACTGTCTCATTCATCCTCTATCTGCCATAAAATAAACCCGCCTATATGGAAAACAATCACAAACACAAAATAGAAAATGCCTTTTATAACAGCCTGTGACTGTTCCGGTCTCCCTGCTTACCGGTATCTGCCACCAAGACCTGATGATGCACAAACACAAGATAGAAGAACACAGATAAATAAATCTCGATAGAGCAGCATCTCAATAGCCGGTTATGATATGGGGAAACTAGATAATGTAGTGAACAAGCAGCCTTGGGAAAAGAGCTAACACCAAAAATATTAACATGGTTTTGCTAGATTTATGTCTCAGCTTTCCAGTGTTAATGTGACACAAAGGTAAAAGCTGTAAATTTACAATGACTTTAGTATTTTACTATCAGCCTCCCACTGTCCTTGTCTTGATCAGAATGATTAAAAAGGGGCAGGCGAGATAGCAATAAACAGGAAGAGGGAGAGAGGAAGACGTAGACACTGACAGCTGCCCAAATAGAGCTGCCTTTAAAGATATCAGAGCAACCACAGCACCTCGGCAACCAAACTGATAAGACTCCAGCCAAGATATCAAGCAGCATCAGCAATAAGCAACGGCCACAAACAAACACTTCTGCAGCCAGCAACAGGCTCCTTACCGACCTCAGCCAAACAGCCCGGGGCCACGTCAGGAGGTGAAGACGTGTGTGTGTGTGTGTGTGTCAGGGAGGGGAGGGGAGAGTAACAGCCCAAACAAATTGGAAATGTCAAACGGCAGCTCCGTTGACCTCGCCGCGCTCCTTCATCAAAAACTTAATAAAGAAACCGAGGTGTCTCAGAGCTCGAGTTTGCTTTAATATGTTTGATGTGCTGTTTGAATAGGATGTGGTTCAGGTGGGACAGAGGCCCAGAGAAATTTAAAAGAATGTGTTGCTCGTCATTGCATCATTATTTTACTACCTTTAAATTAGAGTTAGAGGTGATAACCTGGAGGCGGTGTGTAAAAGCAATTTGAAAGCATTTATTTTAAAGTGTGATCCAGAATATCTACAGTATATGGATTTTTAGAAATGACCTGGTTTCACCTACCAACCTATAGCTTTTATATTTTACTTAGCAATTACCATCACTGCCTTATCAAGTCTCATTTATATTTATATAATCAAGTAAAGTGAAGATAATAACACCAATAATAATAATAATACTAAAAATGGTAATAGTGTTTTAATTTGTGGTTTTCAGTGTAAAACCACATATGAATGATTTTGGTCTGTGTGACTTCTTGACTTCTTTAACATTTTCAGCTCCTTTTAACTAAACCATTATCATATTTTATTTTTTTATTGAAGCTAAATTTTCATTTCAAAATATTGTATCTACCCGTTTAGCTAGGTTGTTTCAGTTATTCATATCTGAACTTGGGCATCGAACATGATTTTCTTCTGTATTTTCAAAAGCTCTTTATTCAGAGCTACCATAAATGTACTCAACTCCACTGAAGTGATTTCAGTGTTTTGCAGATGCTCGTTAAATACTGTAGCCATGATTTTCATTGCCTCTTCATTTCACATTGACAATGTTACATACTTTTATTAATAAGCCCACATTCAAGGTTCATGTTGTGAAAATGTTCAATAAATGGAAACAAATGCTCAACAGCACCAACTAAAGCCAAATTTGGAATAAAAACCTATTGAAACCTACTATAACAGTAGCACAGATACGGTTAACTGACATCAGGGGTCTGCCCCATGTGTCTCCATGTTTGTTTGCACATTAATATATGATTTGTTTGAAGTTGAATAAAATCTCCTGAAAGAATAGAATCACTGTGATGAAATATCAACTAGCTATTACATGATTACACAGCAAAGATGTTTAATTAAGGACAGATTCATGCTCTTTTTTTATCCAGGACCAGCTTTTTTCCCTCTGGAATAATAATCCACCTAAATATGAAATAGTGATGCTTTTGTATAGGTTTAACATTAATCAGTAAGGTATTAACAGTGCGCTATGCGCTATTTGTGTGCTATGTTTTACAGCTTGTTTGGGATGATGGTTATAGTCTTAGTGTTTTATAGCGAGCTGAGGACAAAACATCGCTGACGGCAGCTGCTCTCTGTGTTGTCCCCTACTGAAGGAATTAGTTAAGAGTTGTGAGGCTGTCCCATTCCTCATCCGTCTACTGTGTCTCATTTATCTCTGCCATCCTCAGGTTGTTTTTGTTTTTTTTCTTTTGGATTTATTGTCATCAGCAAAGAGGTGCATACAGTGTCTTACTTTACAGACAAGATTAAGACACACAAAGAAAACGAGCAGACAGCTGAGCGCATCACGAGAAGAAAATGAGATAATCAGCAACAACAAGAGACACGTTGCTTTCGTTCCGGTTTATATTTACAGGGTGGCTTTTGGGCACATGCTCCAGGCTTAGCGGATCTCACCTTGAATTATGCTCCATGCCGCATCAGCGTGACTGTAAATGTAGTTGTACCTGCAGGGATGGATTTATTTTCCTGGACGTTTTTTACTTTGGGGAAGATTACGGTTGCATGGCAACCAAAAGCACATAGTTCCTAGTGTGTATGTTCCTCATACCGTTCTTTCTTTGGGACTGTTTGACTTGACATCTGTTATGTTCATTCAAAACAGATTCTTAATTCAATAGACAGACCACTGGTAGCCATTGTTACAGCTTCTGTGCTGCAGCAGTACAATCACAACATGTTTCTCTTAGCTAGGGGGTGTAACAATTCTCAGAATCTCCAAAGTTTTTAAGGTTTTTAAGCCACAGTTTGGGTCATACCTTGGTTTTTGTTTTCTTTTTTTCCTTAGACTGCTAACACTATGCCATGTTCACAATGCTGAGCTAATTATCAAGTTATCAAATGCTTATATAATAATTATAGTACACTATCGTATTCAACTTGGATAAATGTGGAGAGTACGGGGTACAGGGCTCGTTGCTACGAGCCATTAAGTCCCTGTACAGGAGTAGCAGGAGCTTGGTTCGCATTGCCGGTAATAAGTCGGGCTCGTTCCCAGTTGAGGTTGGCCTCCGCCAGGGCTGCCCTTTGTCACCGATTCTGTTCATAACTTTTATGGACAGAATTTCTAGGCGCAGCCAAGGGGTGGAGGGGGTCCTGTTTGGTGGCCTCAGAATCTCATCTC
>JAUYWH010000010.1:13148423-13168101 GCA_034779795.1 Ctenopoma multispine | reverse complement strand
GGTCTGGGCTTCCCTACTTAGGCTGCTGCCCCCGCGACCCGACCTCGGATAAGCGGTTGATAATGGATGGATGGATGCATAAATGTGGAGCAAACAGTGGTTCATTAGCATCTCATCAGTTAATTATCTAGTGGTGATGACTTTGAGGAACACGTGAGCGGCGTGAGGTACCCACAATGTGTAGCGAGAAGGAAAGTATGGCTGAGATGATCACTCATAATAAGTCAGATTATCGTGCAGGAAACCAGTTTTATTCTCATGAACAGTTTCTTGTACCTCACACCTAACCTATCATATCTTGGAGTTTTGTATCATATCACTAAATATGAGCAAACTGTCTTTCAGAACCTCACAGCACAGTAGAGAGCGATGAGATGGTAGCTCTCTGCTGCACTTCCCTGTACAGCTCCCTTCAATAGCTTCTTCATCACTCTTTTCTCCAGCACTTTCCCTCCTCACTCTCTCACTTCCTTCCTTCTCTCATCTTTCAAACAGTGTCTCTTACATCTTTCTCCTCTTCTACTGTCCTCCATTTGCCCATCGCCTCGATCTTTCTCTCTTTCAATCAGCCCACCCCTTCCTTTCTCTTCCTCTTTCCCTCTCCACTTCCTCCATCTTACTGTAGCTTGTCACTATGGAAGCAGTTTTTTTTTTTTCGTAATTTTTTTTGCATACGATGATGTCACAGTTGTGTGTGTGTGTGTGTGTGTGTGTGTGTGTGTGTGTGTGTGTGTGTGTGTGTGTGTGTGTGTGTCAGAATGATATCACTCTCCTTTGGACCATATGAATGAGATGATCTCCCTTCTTGTGGCCTCCCATTCCCTCCCCCTCCCCCATGCTGCTGCACACTTCCACTCGCATAAAGGAGTCAATTTGTCAGAGATGTCAGGGGTGCTAACGAACAGCCATGTGCACGTCCGCACTGTCGCTGCCGCATGGTGTGAATGAGTGTGTGCCAAGTGTACCAAGCAGGCAGGTACACGTGTATGTATAAGTGCTGTGTAGAGCCCTATGGAGACAATTTTACAGGTTCACCATGCTTATAGAGGTGGTGAATGTGTTAATTAACACATGACAGTTGTGTGCTCTGTATGTGCCTCGGCTTGTCTGTCCGCCTGTGTATGTATATTTCTGTGTGTGTGTGTGTGTGTGTGTGTGTGTGTGTGTGTGTGTGTGTGGAGGCTTCCCGAGGCCGCCCGAGGAGTGTGATGACCAGTCTATTTGACAGGGTTCCAGTCACAGCGGTTGCCTCATCACTGCAGTGACTGGGTCAACGGAGTTAATTATTCTCAGTGCTGGTCCGTCACGCTCCATACTGCACATACGCACAAACACACACACACACGCACACACACACACACAGAGTCACAGGTTTACATGTAAGACAGAAACACAAGTTTTCCCAGCTCTGACCTGGTTAAGCTTGATGATTTTTAACTAAGGTGTACTGTGTGGTGTCCTGAGTGGGTAATGTATGGCTTCTACAGTTGAGTATGAATGACAGAGACTAATGTGAGGCGGCCTTCCTGCTAATTAAAGTCTAGTCATACATTAATTACCGTGAGCTGCAGTATTTAAGGTCTTAATTGAGGACTGGATTAATTTCCCTTTAACCATATCTTTACTAGGATCTTCTGTTAGATCACTTTATCTCAAGACAAAAACTGACAACGAAGAATGAGACAACAGATTTCCATTGTCTGTTTTAAATATAAAATTATTATGCAGATGACAGATTGAGTTCATTTTTTTAGTACATATAATATCTTATTTTTAGAAGAGCTTCTTTAATCATTTCTGTGAATATTATGGTAGCACCTGTTATCTAGGTTAATGTTATACTAGCTACCTCATTCACTTGTGTCAAAGATGTATTGTTTCCCAGGGGAACAGGATAGAGAGCGTCTGTTTCACATTTCAGATGTCTAGAAATTACCTAGAAGCTCCGTGAACAGCTGAGACAAATCCGCCTTCAGCAAACCCCGGGTTTGACAGAAAGATTTCTCTTGTTGATGCGCTGACGTTTGGTTGTCTTAACGCCTCTGTTCTCTGTGAAGGAAACCACATTGATTCCGGGGACGTTGGCACGATAACACATACCTAAGTCATATTTTAATTTTAAAAGAAAGTTGTTTTTTTTTAAAGTAGGATTTGTAAAAAAAAAAAAAAAAAAAAACTTGGCATGGAGTCATTCCTTATTTAAGCACAGACTGACGAGCTACACTGATCAGACACAACATTAAAATGAGCTCCCTGATATTGTGTAGGTCCCTACAAGACTCTGCAGGTCCTCTGGTATCTGGCACTAAGGCGTCAGCTGCTCCTTCTTCTCTTCTCTACTCCATGGCCCATTTCTGATGCTTATGTGGCCATTGTAGGGCATCTCAGTGATGTACAGATTGGACCAGACGAGCTAACCATTGCTCCCCACGCGCATTAGTGAGCCTTGGGTGCTCAGGACCCTGTCATCCGTCCACCAGCTGTCTGTCTTTGGTCCACTATCAGTACTTACTGAACACTGTGTAGCGGGAACACCCTACAAGACCTGGCATTTTGGAGATGCTCTGACTCAGCGGCCTAGCCATCACAGTTTGTTCATGTCAAAGTCGCTCAAATCCTTACACATGCCCGTTTTTTTTAACCGCTTTCAACACATCCACTTCAACAACTGACTGTTCACTTGATACCCCACATGACATGTGTCATTGTAACAAGATAATCAATGTTCCTGTCAGTGGTTTTAGTGTTGTAAGTATCAGTCTGTCCACCAGTGAGCACTGATACAGTTTTATAGTAGAAATAGTTTTGAATAGTATTTTATTTGTATGTTCATTAATGTAAAAAAACAATCAATATAGGATAAATGTGTGCAAAGAGTGTCTGAATAGCTGTTAAAAGGGAGTAAAATAACATGATTGTTAATAGTTGGGATTATTTGACGAGTTTGTATTTTAGGGGTTTTGCAGGTAGCATATGGCCATGCGAGTCAAAACTGACGGTGTGCATCAGAATACAAGTGTCTTTGAGCATTTTACTGGAGATGATGTTTTCCTTCCCCATGAGTCACTCAGTGTGTCACTTATTTACAGTGCAGCAGCTTTTTTTGCCCTCTGGCTTTGTTTATGTATATTAATTAAAGCCGTTTTCAAATACACGCCGAATGAAAATACACTATTTATGATACAAGAGGTATTTATGTCTATATATTAACACGAAGCTGAGTCCGGGCTGAATTATTTGGAGCAGAAGGTTAGCCATATGCGAGTGGGTGGGGTGACGGCAAATTGCTCGCACAGATATACATAAGCACACAGAGTTTGTTGGGAAGACCATGCTGTTTAGGCACAGTCTAAATCACGTTATTATGTAATAGCGTTTGCAGAGCGAATCAAATGTTCCAATCGTCTTCGGGTCTGCCTCTCTTTCGCCGTCACTTGTGCCGCAGCAGGACCACAACATAAAGGAGGGAAAATCCCAGAGCTAAAAACAGAATCAAAACTGCTAATTTGGCAGAACAAATGAGCACACTAGCAACTATGAACACATCAGGCAAGCGACATGCAAATGAGTGCTCCGTGTGCTTTTGAGCAAGCTTGCCAGATGCTGGTGCGCTCAGCCCGACGGGTGGGTTGTGAGGCAGAGCTCACAGAGAGAGGCAGGAAAAAGAGGAGGAAGAGCAGCCGAGGAGAGCGTTTGAAACCCTGGTGCGATTAGCACTGAATATTTTGGCATGAGGTGTGAAAGGTTCATTTATAGAAAATGGCTGAGCCAGCCAGGCTTCCCTAATGTAGCACAAGTGATGCTAAAAGTTTTTTTGGACCATGTGGATAGAAGCTCCAACAAATCACAGGTAGGGTTTTCCTGGGCAGATGCTGGTGAAGCAGCTGACACATCTCACTGATGCAGATTCAATGAAATAGGACCTTAAAGTCAGTTTACATGTTTCATAAATGCATCTTATAGTCCACTATGATCTGTAACTCTTGTATTACAAGTGGTGATACTGTAGTTGTTAAGATTCTTACAGTATATTTACTTTTGCTGTGTACTCTGCAGCATACTTTATGGAGTATTGATTGTAAAAGTATACCTTCGTATTTACCAGTCATAATCTGCCTCTGAAAAAAATGACTGGGAGAGTAGTAACAATAACTCTGAAATGAATGCTCTAACTAAAACGTAACATAAAAAATACAGCCCAGTTTGCAGGTTACAAGCAAATATGTCGGTGTGAATTACTAACTCTTCACATAATTAACTCTACAGATGGAATTATGAGAATAAACAGAAGTGCGTGCAGATGTGCGGACTGTATAGCAGACTCACACTTCATCAGCTCTTCAGATGCATGCTGAAAAAAAAAACAGTCCTTACAGAAATCTGCACAGCTTGCCTCATAAAACAATAGAATATGTCCATCTTTTTTAGCTAAAGGAACTGGTTCTGATCTTTCTGATTCTACCCCTACAAGAGTCACACATCTGCTCATATGTAATGCGGTGTATTTGCTCATTGTGTTTGTGTGCTCTTAGGTCTACAACTGTGTGTAAACAATTAAATGAAGGGTACATGCAAACAATAAACTGCTGCTGTCTGAACATACTCTGTGCTTTTGTGCGCTTGTTTGCTAATATGGCCCTTGTGTATGCGCAGTTTGTTCACACACCTGTTCGCTCAACACATGTGTGAGGGAAGGCCTGTGTTCCACTCACAAAGCTATCCAGCTACAGTGGAATAAAGCAGATGAATCACAGCGCCACAGTTCAGTAAGCCCAAGAGGCAAGTGGCTGATGCTTACGTATTGTTGTGAATCAACCACCCTGTCAGAGAGCACTGTTCGCCTCTTCCCTCCCTTTCCTAACAGGCCGTGTCACCCAGCTCTCTTGCCAACACCCACACGCCCACACACACACACTGAAAGCTGTTAGCTGCCACAGTTTGAGAGCAGGTGCTAGCGCGGCACAGCGGCACCCACAGGGCTCAGAGGCCAGAGAGAAGACACCAGATCAGCCATCGGATTTCCACATTTTGCTCGGCAACTGCTCGCTGGTGTCCAGCCCTAATTATTATTGGGCGCTGTAATTAATTACAGAGCAGCCGGCAGCCATAATGCAGAATTGCTTCCCAACTTCAGTGGTGTCATTTGGTGTTTTGGACTGGACTGTGGCTGCTCTCCCTGAGACTGGGCTATCCCACTCTGACTGGCTTCTGCACAAAGGACACATTGGCTTTTTAAGCCAAGACACTACAGTTAAGTGCCTCATGTTGTGTTCTTGGTTTGGCACAAGTCTGCAGTCTAGCATATGGTCTAAGGTTACAATGAATGATTCCCTTAGATTTTACATCAAATTATTTAGCTATTGAATTAAATTGTCAATTTAATCTGTGCAGTCAAATATGGGAATCACCCATTACAGTCAGTAGTAGCACCTACTGTTGGCCTGAAAGGGCAGTTATTCTTGTCGGGAGCTATAAAGATTATAGGTTTATGACCAGGGGATTTGTACTCTCTTTGTGGTCAGAGGGCTGATGCTGCCTGCCCACACACTCACAATGCACACACAGGCACCACGATTTAGGAGAAAAGCAGAGGAGTATTGAGTGTGGAATATATCTCAGTGAAAATTTCACCCAGGGGAGAAAGAAAAGAGTGAGTGAGGGCTAAAGAGAAGGCAAAACAAAGAAATCCTGCTGAAATTAAGAGAACAGAGAAGAAGAGGGGGAGTTACAGGAGGAAAGTGGATGGAGACAGAGTCAAGGCTTGATGGCCTCAGTCACCTCACGCATCTGGATTTGCATCATGGTTTTACGGTCGTACTCGTCTTACAGCACCTCGCCCTACACACAAACTCCTCCCACCGCTCTATCTCAAATTATGGCAAGGCCTGCGTGAGCGGATCAAACAAGCATCACTGCCTTATTCATTTTTCATGCCTCTGAACTGAGGAAGCGCAGGAAAGACGAAGTGAGAGGCAACAGAACTGAGAGACTAGGGGGAATGAAAGATAGAA
Organism: Ctenopoma multispine; assembly: GCA_034779795.1. NCBI lineage: Eukaryota > Metazoa > Chordata > Actinopteri > Anabantiformes > Anabantidae > Ctenopoma > Ctenopoma multispine. Next base: position 13,162,090 of record JAUYWH010000010.1, on the reverse strand, counting down.
AAAAAAGTGGAGTAACCTACTTCTTTTGCACACCGCGTCTCTGGGTGCATGTGTAGAAACTCAACGAGTGGCAAATACACAAATGCACACGACAACGGTTTGCTTATAATTGCTCCAGTTGGCGCTCAGGAAAGAAGTGCAGCACAGATCCCAGATGTGGGAGCAACTTAGAGCCTGCTGCAGCCAACATGCACACACACCCTCACTTCATGCTGGTAAGGATTGAGAGTGACCTGCCTTCCCTCCTATACCAAGAGCAACATGTCTCTAAGACCTCCTCACGACTTGGGATCCACCATTCGCTACTGGCTCACCTCATTATATTTCCTCTGCAGCCAACGGGCAAATGCTGCTGACTCCTTAGATGCAGAAATTGAGAGAGAAAACAGTGACGAACAGACAGGAGGCGTTCGGTATCCCGCTGTGCTGCACCACACTGCTGTGACGCCTCAAACATGCCTCAGACTCTGTCACACACATACACAAAGACTGAAGTACAGCAGCAGCAGCAGAGGAGGAGGATGGATGGATGAAGAAAGGAGGAAGGTGGACGGGGGAAGGGGAGGGAACGGATTATAGGCAAGAAGGGAAAAAACAAACTGTCTGAGATGGAACCGGAGAGGGAGGAAGCGCAAGCTGAAAAAGACGGCAACGGCACAGGAAAAGTGTCAAAGAAAGACAAGAGGGGCAGGAAGGGAGTGAAACTTTTCGTAGGTGCACATTTTGCAAACAAGCCCTGCAGTAGCTGAAGGGATGCAGGAGTCTTGCCGTGTGCTGCTGCCAGTCCAAACCAGCAGACCTCATTCAGACCTGCAGCTACTGAAGTTCATATTTCCATCACCAGCTACAAGTGTACCGTTTATCAAACCCAACCAAACCCTTACCCATGTACCTGAACCTTTCTTGTATTCTGTAGCGAACAGATATAATTGATAAACTGAACTTGTGTAATGTTAAAATTACATTTTATACACATGTACATTTTACCTCATCATATTGAAATACTAACTAGCTGCAGTTCCATCTTTTCCATGGATCATGAACTCGTCTTACTCGTGTGGGTGAAAACAAATGCCTGTTGTACTTTATGAGCACACCTCCCACCCCCCCACCCCCCAGTTATAAAACAAACACAGCTCTTTTAGATGAGCTCAGCTATAGATTAATGTGGCAGATGAATATTCATTGCTCATGTTAATAGCCAATGAAGGAGGCAAGGGAGATAGAAATAAAGAGTGAGGAAGATGTGGGGAAGAGAGGACGAGTGTTTATCCGCTACAACTTGTTTTTAATAATACTGATTATAATCTGAGGATTATGTGCACCATAGCCTTTCTTTTGATATTTATCCCTCGACCTCTCCTTGGCTACAGAAGGATGCGGCACAAATTCCTACTCTGGATCGAATTAAATTAATTGGAGTCCATAATAGAAGAAGGTGGGAGACATGAGGACACCAGCAGGTAGAGAGGAAAGCAGCAACTGCTGATGTGTCCTCTTGTTTGGGAAGCAGATAGTCATAGACATGACCTGCTCATGTGCCTCACTGGCCATCTGTCAGAGGCAACTAGATCAGCATGGCAGATCTCCAGATCTCCCTCCTCCCCCTTCTCAGTCATTCTCTGTGCCATTCATCTTTATGTATATCACTCTCACTCAAGGTTCATAGCTGGTCATTATCAGCCAAATGGCACTGACTTCATTTCTCAGTGTCACGTCCTCAGTTGGCCCCCGCAGTCCTGCTTTTACAACAATCTCAGCATCTCATTAGAGTCTTTACGTGGATGGACGTCTCTGCTGTAGATGTAGGTAGGTGCATTCTTCCATCACTGACAGAGGACAGGTTCTTCTACCTTCTTGACTCTTGAAATACTCTAATGGAAATCAGTCCCAGGTTGTGATTCTCTGTATGGCTGTAAACAAAGGCCAAGTGCCTTTCTGTTTGACAAGTGAATGGCTGCAGGCTGTGACTGACATTCATCATTGATTCACACAACTTCACTAAATATGAGCTTGGGCCCAGAGAAGGTGACAACTTTTTTTTTTCCCTTTTTTGCTTGACTTTTAACTTGTCTATGCAGCAACAAACAGTGTTCAGTGGGTTTCAGAGTTGTTCCTGAGCCCATGTAGTCATTTTTACAGTGCAACCTGAGGGCCCGAAGATCGCAGCCCTTCATTACTGGTCGTACAGAGCTTTCTTTGGATTCTCTGAATGTACTGTATATGGGTAATATTCTTAAGTTTGTAGGTTGTTGAACTAATCGCCCACAAAATCTTTAACAGAGTATAGTGATCATCGCCCCATCCATGAAAAATTCAGCCTCTCTAGTAAGTTCTTTTTACTAATCATGGCACCCCCTTGTTGCAGAGCAACCTCATTAGTTATGTTCCAGCAGGCAAAATTTTAGCATTACACAGTGTTTTGTTGCTAGTGTGCGAACTTTTTTGGTACATGTTTTTGGGATCAAATCTAAAGTGATCACATTTTTCCAGAAACAACCAAAAGTCTTTTTTGTGCAAATTCCAGTCAAATAAAGGTTTTAAAGGATTTGCAGATTATCGCATCCTGTTTTTATTTACATTTTACACAGCATCCCAACTGTCTTCAAAATGTGCTCAGTACACTGTACATCAGATATTTGGTAGTGTACTGTAAAAACGTGGTGTTATCCTTCCTGGTAAAAGCTAAAGGTAAAGTCGTTTTTTGATCACGTACTAGACCTTTAAAAGACCAAGTTCAACTCAATTTAATTACCACTGTAACAAACTCTTATAAATTTTAAAACTCTGCCCATGTCTTTCCCATACTGTGGCATACACTACAGTACTCTGATCCAAGGTCAAAACCACTTAGGTGATGGTAAAATATTTATGATATATGGAACCTGTTTAATGGTGCCGTTCTCAGCCAACTTCTCTATCTCCTCCCCTCCCTCTCACGTTTCACTGAGCAGTGGCAGTGTCCTCCAGCCTACACAGGAGCTCTTTCCCCTGGGCAAGGACCACGCTGTCCTCTGCCTCTCCTGGACGCTCCCACTGGAGGATCTGTGAAGGAGGGTGTGTGTGAATGGTACAGGAGCTGCCCTTAAGCGAGGAAAGGGGGGAGATTTAGAGCTTGTGATTTATAGAGGAGACAAGGGAGAGGGAGCAGCAGGTAATCAGAGCATGACGGCAGGCCAGTGAGTCTGTGCAAGTGTCTGTATGTTTTAAGAGTAGCAGAAAATAAGTGAGAATAAAGGAAACTCATCAAAGCTGGATATACACTTTCTCTTTGGGTCTGAGGAAAATGTTTATTTTGCCAGAGCGAGCCAGACTAACTGATGGGACTGTGTATAGCTTGTGAATGTGTTTGTGTGTGGTTTCGAGGCGTTGCTGTCAGCATGTGATTAATCTACCACTGTCTGTCTAATTACCTCCCATGCCCCTATGTGTAGCTCAGTTCTTCCATACACGCGCTGACCCACACAGGAAACTCGCTGCTCCCAATGCAAATTGAAGCCTTGTAAATATTAGCTTTTAACTCTTGCCGACACATTGTTTCCAATTTTACGCTCTGGTGGTCCGCATCCCCAACACCCCCTCTACGACACATATACACCTCACACTCGTATCGGCGCCACCCACCTCCAGTGTGAATGTGTGTACATGCCTGTGTTGTCAACAAGTTTACGGACAGCCCTTACACAATCCTTCAAATGTGTCCAGCCCCCACTCCCTCTGTTTCTCTATACTCCCATTGTGTTTGTATTGTTGCTGGCAGTCTATCAGTCCATTCTGTTTCACTGTCAGACCAGTCCAGTCTCCAGGAGGAGTGAATAGAGTCTGGGGAGTGAGAGAAGACAATGGGCAATGCCTAAAGATAGAAAAGCTGTATAGAAACATTTTGATATGATTTCTTCGATATGAAAGAAAAAGTTTTTTGCTTTTGTGAAGCAGAAATGTTTTGTCCAAATGGGATTTGAGGCATTCTTTTATTAGCTATAAAATATCTTTACATAGAGTCTAACCTGTGCTGTTGAGCTGCTGTTATTGCAGTGGCATCTTGAGTCCACAAATTTTACAAATGAAACTGTAAAAATCTAAATTGTCTCAAGCCGCTCCATTCACATGAAACCTAAAGGTTTGAAAATAAATTGAAATAAGTCTAAATTAGCTGTTATTAGCATAAAATACCCAAAAACTACAGCTGAACTCACAGCAGTCAAGTTGAATTGTGGGTAATGTAGGTATTATCAAGAAGAAGAAGAAGAAGAAGAAGGGGAAAAAAGCATGGAATAATATTTTATTTACAGTTTTCAGTCTACATAAAGATCAGTTTATTCTACATTTGGATAAAGCATTAACACAACATGTGTATGTATAGATTTTTCATAGTAAAACTATATGGAATTGTAGAAATAGTAGCATTTTAGTAGATGACTCGTGTATAGTGTTATCCCTGTGGCAGAAAACAAACTATTGTGTTTGAGTTCAAGCTTTTTCTGTAACTTCACTTAAATTCAGATCACATCTTTGACCTAAAATGTTTTGCTTTCCCTGTTTGCTGAATTTTCCTGAAGAGCTAAATGTTAGTTGACTGCAGCACTCTTTACATTTTTTCATTTCCATTAACATACCTCCACCCTTCAGCTATATTTGTTGAACTTCGGTCTGACTTTGTTTCCTTCTTCACTACCCAGAGAAGAATGTGGTGTTGGAAAATAATGAAAATAGAGGCTTGACATGAGCCAGAGTAAGCACTGACCTGCATGCTGGCTTTTTTTCTATTCAGAGCCCAAACCAAGGCTGTCAGCAGGATTGAGAACATAAAAACACAAACACACACACACAGACACTTACATATGCCCCATCCACTGGTATTAATGTGGCATCTGTAGAGATGAAATGGCCTTTTTTCCATTCCACTCACTGTCCAGTCTACCATAACCTCAGAATTACTTTTGTGATTGACACACACCTTCAAACTGCTGTTGCACATGTAAAGTAACACAAACAGTGATATTACATAGAGAAACTACAAAAAATATTAGTTTTTTGCAAGTTATACAATGATCGGGCACAACATTGTGCCTAATAGTGTGATTTGTTGCCAAAACTGCCCTGACCCACCGAGCCATGGGCTCCACTTAACCCCTGAAGGTGTGCTGTGCTATCTGGCACCAAGTTGTACGTAACAGATCCTTTAAGTCCTGTAAGTTGCGAGGTGGGCATCGAACTTGTTTGTCCAGCACAGATGCTTGATTGGATTAAGATCTGGTGAATTTGGAGGCTAATTTAAACTTGTTGTTGTGCACCTCAAACCCTTTCTGAACCACTTTTGCATTGTGGCAGGGCATGTTATGCTGCTACAAAGAGGACACAGCCATTAGGGAATCACGTTGCATGAAAGGGTTTACATGGTCTGCAGCAATGCTTAGGTAGGTGGTAAGTAACATACACATGGATTGCAGAACCCACGGTTTCCCAGCAGAGCATTGCCCAAAGCATCACACTGCCTCCATTGGCTTGACTTCTTCCCATAGTGCATCCTGGTGCCATGCGTTCCCCAGGTAACCAATGCACACTCACCTGGCCATCCATGCAATTTAAAAGAAAATGTAATTCATCAGGCCACCATCTTCCATTGATCTGTGGTCCAGTTCTGACGCTCACGTGCCCATAGTTGGCGCTTTTGGAGGTGGACAGGGGTCAGTCTAGACACCATGGCACCATGGCTGGTCTGTGGCCATGCAGTGATCCACTGTGCATTCTGACATCTTTCTATCAGAATAAGCATCAAGTTCTTCCGCAATTTGAGGTAAAGTAGCTCACCTTCACTCCCCACATGCATCAATGAGCCTTGGCCAACTATGTGCCAGTTTCACTACTGTTCCTTACTTTGACCACTTTTGATAGATACTGACCAATGCAGAGAGGGAACACCCCATAAGAACTGCAGTTTTGGAGATGCACTGACCAGTCATCTCGCAATCACAATTTGGCCTTTGTCAGACTTCCTCTAACACATCAACTTGAGGACAAAATGTTTACCTGCTCCCTAATACATCCCACGCACTAACAGGTGCCATGATGAAGAGATAATCAGTGTTATTCACTTCACCCGTCAGTGGTCATGACATATTCCTGATCGGTGTATATTTCCTTTTTAATGTGTTTAAATTAGCAAATGTGAAAAAAATTAGCTACTATAAGCCAGTTCAGACTCAGACTGAGAACCTTGAGATGATAATGAGCATGATGTATTTGTATGCAAGGGTTTGAGTTCATACTTGGCTGCACGCTGACATATTAAATTTGGTGTGTGTGTTTTTACATTTGTGCATTCACATGCACAGAACTTGCTATAGTGACTGACTCAAGGAGAGGTGGCAAGCAATTACAGAGGAGGGTGAAGTGGGTGATTCTGCGGCTGTATTGGAGTAGAACTGGCTGGAATTGGTTTTAGTAGGATTTAGATTGTGCTGGGTAAGCTATGTGCCAGAATAGTGATAGAGTTGATGCTCAAAGTGTGATCTCCAAGCTGATTTGTCCACTGCAGGAAAACTCTGAAAAGTTTTTTGCTAATGCATCATATTCAGCTTATGAAAGCATATGAAGGGCAAGTATAACTGTGTAAATGTGAGAAATAATTACGAGTGCCTTATACACTTTCATCTAGTAGACATTTGAGTTAGAGTTAAGGTGGGACTATCTTTAAAATGTACTCTTGCGTACAAACAGCCATCTGGCCTTGTTGGAAGAACTGAAGGCTGAAAACAGTCAAGTAGTCCTGGCGAGTGTGCCAGTTCATCTGGTGTACCGTTTGTAATTTCCTGTAGGGTTTGAACTTTTCACATATCTGAATTAGCTAGGATTTTTTAAAACTGTGTTTACTGGAGGCACTGCATCTGACAGGAAAAACAAGCAGTAGAGCAACATTATGGACACAAGCAATTCGCCTTTGCACAGACATGGTCCCCACTATAGTCGAGAAAGACCGGTTCAGAGCAATTTGTTCTGGAGCTGTCTCAGCAGGACAGAATTACTTCAGTCTAACTGCTCTGTACCTTGAAGGATAATATTAATGGACAATAAAGTCTGCATAGTGATATTTGTTGAATGGAGAACCAATAAAAACTGACAACAGATCAACAGCCATTGTAATACTTGAATACCTTGGCTTGAAGAATAACATATTGCACTTTAATCTCAAACTTACTTCTTACTTGTGCAATAGAACATTTGAGAAATATCTTCTGAATAATTACTTTCAGTAAATGTTTGGGAGGGTTTGGTTTTCAACATTTTTAATTGAAAAAAAAAACAAATGCCAACCTTCCCCTAATGAAATATTTGTCTTTAACACTAAATGACTAACCTCTAAATAAAAAAATTGAATTATCACTACTATTGTAATGTATAAATTAGTAGTAATAGTAATAGCAGTAATGTGAACCTTACTGTAGTTTGTTCCTTAATTTACCATTTCCTGTTTGACATTTATATTATTCGGTTACACAGTCATTTGAGTCATTGCATTCAAACCAAACATAAGGGAATAATGCATATTCCCTCTCATATTGGGTGCAATTTCAATCACATTCACTGATCACATAGAATTTGCCACGAGCAGAGAGACATGACCTTCACATGGATCATTAAAAAACAGGTTAATTGGAGGAAGCCTCTGTCGCAGCACGTAAAGCGGTGCCGAATTCTCCTCGCGGCAATTAAAGATAACAAAGTAGGATAGCTGTTGAAAACACAAAATCATAAACACTTAATGTGAGCAGTGAAGCAGCTCCTCTCCTCATGGCAACAACATCAAAGTCTGGTGTCAGTTTTGAAGAAGAGATCTGCAGAATGAAGGACAAGTAATAATTTGCGCAATAAAGTCTCTAGGGAGACTTGTTGTAATTAACAAGGGAGAACATTTTTCATACAGATACAAGAGAGAGACACAAGAACAAGAAAACCTGCAATGTGTCACGCAATCTAATTATCTGTATAGTAAATTGCTAAGCTTAGAACAGTTAATTTTGCTGGGACTGTCATAGTCATAGCTTGTGGTGTTGTATTTAATGTGATGATATTTATAACCATTTTCACCATATATGAAAGTGTTACACATTCTCTCCTTCACTAATGCTACAGCAGAGTTATTCTTCACACTCGGGTTTTAATGTCTTCTGCTTTGTTATTAGTCTAATAGATTTGGAGACCTGTTTTTCTTTTTCCAAATAGCTGTCAAATAAATATTATATATATATTATATATTATATAAGTATTTAGTAACAGTCAAGTCGTCTAACATCATCTCTGAGCTGAGTGTTAATCAATCAGTCATCTATTATCAATTGTTAACAGGTGGAGTTGGGTTAAGGTGATTGACATGGGGGCTCTGACCCACAGCTGTAGTTCTAGTTTGACCTCCTTGATAGACCAACGGGTGACACGTTGATTGGAGAGCAGGTCCACAGTCCTGAAAACATGGTGCTTAACACCTTTCTGACTACTCAGGTAGTTAAAGGTGAGAAACAGTTTGCTAAAGGCCAGGTTTGTTCCTCATTTTAATAAAGTTGAGTTGTTTTCAACATCGCTGTGCACCTTTTTTGTGAGTATGTTTGATAATACAGAGTCACACAGTCTGGTAGCAATACAGCCAGCAGTAAAGAAGCCGGTCAAGAATTGAGAATAGCGTTTTTTTAGTATTGTATTCTCCTCCAGAGGTTTGCAGTTTTTTTTTTTTGTATTTCATGGAAATGAGAAAGTTAGACAGGGCGGGAGATGGAGGTAAGGTGCGGGGATCGTTGAAGCTCATACTGATGGTCTGCCACCGATCGACCTGAGTTGTCTCCCTTCCTTCTCTCTCCCTCCTGTTGAGTGAAAGCATTCTCCTGATGTCTTGAATCATGGATGAGTGTATATGACTGTGTGTGTGTGTGTGTGTGTGTGAGTGCTGTGTGCATACAACATTTCAGGGTGTTTTTTTTTTATTAAATCTGTGTGTGTAAGTTTGATAGTGTGTATGCTACCTGCATTCCAAGTACCACACACACCTACGGACATCTCCTGCAGTATGTGGCTCTCTTGCCATACTCAGCTCTCCTCCCACCAGTCCCCCATCATCTCTCCCTCTCTGCTTCATCAATCACTTAAGCTCTCCCGCTGCGCACAGCAAAGCTGGACCAATTAGGAGCTATGATTGAGGCAATTAGCAATTAAACACTCAGATGCACCCCAAAATTCTGGTGCTCCCTCCAGGCACAATACCAATTGCCAGGGCCTTGGATTTCTGCCCTATGTGCGTGCCCAGGCTTGAGGAGCAAGTTCAGGGAGAGATGAGTCCAGTTGACCCCCCCTCCCATAGCCTTGTGATGTGAGTCTATTAGATTTCCACTTCTCCAAGAGACTCCAGGGTCAGTGAAGCAGCACCTCACGTCGCTTTCACTCAAGGACTCTGAAGGGTCTCTGCTGACCAGAGAGAAGCTTTTCATTAACACTAGGGCCCGTTTCCTCTCCATCTACATTCCTGCTCTTCTCGTCTCATTTGTCTTTCGCTATCCCTGCTCCTTTTTTTTTTTCACACTCTATCTGCATCTCTGCCTCTCCATCTCCCAGTCTCTTTCATGCATTTTCTAAGGATGAAAGTTTAGTGGTGGATGTAGCGTGCATGCGTGCATGTGGGTGGAGGGCTCGTCCCTGAGCGCAGTGGAAAGCAGGCCGGCCTCCAGACTCTCCATGGTTTAATTAGAGCACACATCTCACTGCCCGCTTCTCTGTGAGAGGATGCACACCCAGACACACACACTTGCGCGTGGGTAGAACAACAAAGTCCACACTGAGAGGAAGAAAGGCACCAATATATTTAGGCAAAACGCACTGTACCGGAAGAAGACAATGAGCGATTGCGAACGGTATGGACTCGCTCACAATTACCGTTCTTTGAAAGAACATAAATCTGTTTTCCTCACAAGCTGCAGTATATCTTCTCTTCAAAGAGGGTTACAGGAAAACAAAAACTTTATTATTCTGTGAGTGAGCCTTCATATTTGAATGCGTTACATCAGCGTGAGTGAGACTGCTCGTCTGCTCATCAGCCTATAGACTCTAATTATCTGTCATCTTGCTTCAAGACTAAGGCTTTATTGGCTGTGGGAAAGGGCAAAAAACACAAGGATGCAGGCGCCTCTGTGGGTGCAGGCTATGAAATAATATGGTTAATGATGACTTAAAATGGGTCAATTATGACATTGTGATAAAGCAAGAGAAAGCGTGAAGGAAGAGGTAATGTTGAATTTAAAAAATCTGATGAGACTGAAATGTGTGTGTGTGTGTGTGTGCAAAGATAAAAGAGATTTCTGTCTTCATTACTGCTAAGGTCTGCTTTCTGTGCCATTGCATAACACCAGCCAACAATGTTGTGACGCTATAATCTCCAGACGCTGGTTCTGTTACATGAGGATTTGCACATTCGTGCAGTAGATTACATGAATGACTGTACAGTTTGTCGGCACTCATTCATGTGTGGCTCAATTTAGGCTTACTGTGTGCATGCGTGTGTCTCTGTGCTCTGCATGTAGCCTGAAAGGCTGTTATAAGCTGCTTACAGGCGCTCATTATTGACCTTTGACCTTACTGGGCAGTGAAAGGCTCACCCTAATCTCTGCTCTCTACTCCTCATCCACACGGTCTACTGTACTGTCATTTTCTAGAAGTAGCAACCGAAGCCTTTAGAAAATGAATATCCATGAACACTGAGGCACTCGTAGCAGTGTCGCTAGATGGAGACTGGTGGAGTGGCGTGACTGCATCGGCTGCACTACATTATCTCTCCTCTGAGACATGCATGTTAGGAGTAAACTGGCAGGTTAAACACAGTTCACCAGAAGGGATTTGGTGCATGTCCTCATGTAGGCCAACCAGGACAGCACGAACAAGTCCAATTTAGACTTTTCATGCATAATAGATCGGAGAGTCGTGTAGTGTTGTGCACTTAACATACAGAAGAATGTATAAGGAAGAAATAAAATGTGATTAAGGTTTGCGTTTGAGTTCGTTTTGTACCTGCTGCATTTTTACCGCCTGTGATATAATGAAGTGAAGCGAAACACGTTGATCACCGCATAAAATGTTCCCAAATTGAAGCCTGTTGACTTGATCTCAACAATACTGGCACTAAATTTAGTGGGTGATTTTATTTCCACTGCTTTCATTTCAGGAAATGTTTTTGCTTGGCAGTAGTTGAAGGGAAAATGCTGCACTGACGACATTTAATGGAATATATTTCTGTTTCAGATAAGCTATAATATCTGTTCTGTTTCTCTATCCCTCATCTCCCCCTGTGCCTCCTTCTGTCTCTTCCTGTTTTTCTCTTATGTATCACTGTTGTTTTTAAAAACCCTTCCCTCCTCTCTTCCTTTTCTGTCTCATTCTGCAGAATTCAGTGGCTGGTAAAAACATCAGTCAAATTATCTGCATTGTCAAAGACCAAGAGGGATGGAACGCAACAGAACCATGGCTGGGGAAGAGTTTCGGATAGCCACTGCTCAGAGCCTACACTGACCTGGCACCCAGCTTCCTTTTTCAACACCCCAAAGATCTTTCTTTTCCCCAACAACTGCTTTGCCCTTCATCGCACCTTCACTCAGCAATACTGGTTTTGAACAGACCAGTCCAGAAAAAGCCTGTTGTTTTAGTCCTTATCTTATGCTGCACCTTCCAGATTGTTAGTAAGAAACCATTCACAAAAAGATCAACATACTAGAAAACAGACTGGAAGCAGGTGGCTGAACAGTATGAATCCAGTCATGTACCCACTTCGTCTAAGTAAACAAAGTCAATGGGGTTTGTTGTCTAGGACACGCCCCCTTAGTCTCATGACAGACTGGTGCCTGATGGGTGCCCTGGGACTCATCCTGCTCTTCAGCCTGGCCTCGAGCCAGAAGATGGACCCTTCCAAACACCCAATTGTCACCACAAACTACGGCAAACTCAGAGGCATCAAGAAGGACTTGAACAATGAGATCCTGGGCCCCGTGGAGCAGTACCTGGGCGTCCCGTACGCCACAGCACCCATTGGCGATCGCCGCTTTCAGCCACCTGAAGCCCCGGGATCCTGGCAGGAGATCCGCAACGCCACCCAGTTTGCCCCCGTGTGTCCTCAGAACGTCCACGGTGTGCTGCCAGAGATAATGCTGCCTGTGTGGTTCACAGACAACCTGGATGTGGCAGCTGGGTACATCCAGAACCAGAGTGAGGACTGTCTCTACCTCAACGTCTACGTGCCCACAGAGGATGGTGAGTAGACAGTATTAAACGTGGGGTTGGTGGAGGGATGGAAATTAGGGATGTAGTGGGTATGAGTGAGAAACAGGGAATAGGTAATTTACTTTGCTAAACCTGTCCCCCTTAGTTACTGTTGCCAAGCCTGTCAAGCTTTCTGTTCTTGCACAGCAGATAATGAATGCATTTAACACCACAGCAAAATTGTAGTAATTTCTCCAAAACATGGATCCTTGATTATAGACTGAGCTAGAACAGGTTGACTTCTTATTTACAACACATGATAATAAAGAAACATCACCCTTACTCGACTGTTAAATGTATAAGAAAAAGTCCAGACAAATCCCTATTTAGACTGGCAAACGCGTAATGACTGATAGATGCAAGAGGACACAATAATTTCTGTTCTCACTGGATTCCGTACGTTCAGTGTGTTGCTCACACTTCACTCCAGTCGTCAGCGGTGTGCTTCTACTAGACTGTCAGAGGATAGAATTGCAAAACAGTCTGTGTAACAGAAGTGTAAATCGTAGGAGCTCTCAGTTAGTCTTTCGGTGTGTCTCAGTCTTTAACCTACACATACACAAGTAGAAGGTTATATTTATCCTTTACTGTTCATCTTTTCAAAGCATGTGTTTCAGTGATAAACTTGATGATTTTTCTACTTGTGTTTTTGGTATTGGAAACCCCCCAAAAAATAAGAGATAAAAATTATGGACATTCTGTTTTTTAATGTGTGCATCCATCTTACGTCTGCCCCATGCACACTGCTTCAACATGTGCAGAAAGCTTGACAGGCCTGTTGCACCATGTTAGACTTAGTAGCTATGATTGGACAATAGCTGTTCAAGGGAGGGGTTTAGCAAACGCTCCGTCGAGGGAAGTTCACTATGTGGGGAACGGAATATTTTAAATATGTTGTAGATTCATACGCTACCTTCAGCACCATACATATTGTGTATGCTTTTTGTGAATAATAAATCCGACTGTTTCAGGATGGGGTATGTGTGGGGGCTTATGAAGAAGAATCAATGTGCAAAATAATCAATGAAGGGTCAAAGAATTTTTCAATTACATTTCTGTGGTTTTACAGTACAACCCATTGAATGTGTTATTAAGCAAGAGAACAACGACCAGGACTGAAGGTGCTTTATGAGAAAAAGATTAAGTGACATTTGACTTTTCTTACTTTTTTTTTTTTTTACTATGAGGAACCCACTTCTCTCTACTCAGATCACACTGCAGACGTTTTTCCCTGCCCGGGCACTATAAAGGGAGTGAGCAATAAAAAAGAAATATTTCCATTTTGTCGGCAGGTGTGATTTGAAGTAGAGACTTCCATCACCCCTCTCTCTCTCTCTCTCTCTCTCTCTCTCTCTCTCTCTCTCTCTCTCTCTCTCTCT
>JAUYWH010000010.1:13135149-13148323 GCA_034779795.1 Ctenopoma multispine | reverse complement strand
TCTCTCTCTCTCTCTCTCTCTCTCTCTCTCTCTCTCTCTCTCTCTCTCTCTCTCTCTCTCTCTCTCTCTCTCTCCTTACATAGGCTATTGTAAGACTGGTTTCACATTTGTCTTTTCATTTTTGTATCTCTAATATAAGCTGCACAAAGCCTGCAGCTTTTACAAAGGAAGGGCTGTAAGAATCATCTTGGCAGGTTTCACATGCAGAAAACGTTCTTTTTATATATTTTGACCTCAGGCTCTACTGGAGGTCTTCAAACAGCAACTTTAAAGGGGAATCTTTCTAACGCAGTCTGTGTATTGTGAATAAAATGTTATTTTTTCATTAGCACATGTACACAAATGCAGGTTTAAACAAAAATGAAACTAGTTTTGAACACTAGCTTTGACAATATCAGTATCAGCATGTGTCCATAAATGTATTTTTGTTGTGATCTATGTTTCGCTTGCTGTTTATTTGTACACATTGGCTTGTGTGTCAGTAAAGTTGCGAGGCACTAATTTCCACTCTGAACATTTCCCTCGTTCTAACACATTTCACTTTCTTTCAGCACTTCCATAACTTGACTGGACTTTATTTTTAGTCCCTCACAGCTCAACACCCTTCCTTCTGCCTCCCCACTCCAACATCACAGCTTCAGCCCTTGACACCCCATCATTTCCACTTATAGCTCCTCAGGCACACATAGAACGCTATACATCAGGTCTTGAGTCATTTCACACCGTCACAGCTTGTTTTTCCTCTTCTTTTTTAGAGATGTACGACCTGGTGGAAATGCCAGCGCCACACACAGAGATGCACACAAGCTCTCGGCCACTCACTTAAAACGCTGTCCCGGTGGTGTACAGAGGTGTAAAATACCTTCAGTATGAGACAAAATTCATTTATCAACATAAAACATCAGCACTAGACATTCTGTAACATTGCCAGTGTAATATACAGTCAGTATCTAAGTGAGGGCGTGTGCAAGTTTTTGATAATATCAGTATTGCAGAAACCTATACCTGTGAATAGTAGAAGTTTGGAAACACCTACACACTTCTCGTTCTTGTCGTTTCATTCAATAAAATGGTTGTAAGTGGAGCACAAAAGACAAGAAATAAAAACTGTTAATTTAAGCATGTTTGCATACATAGAATAGTGATTAAATCACATTTGCATGTACATTATAAAAAAACAGTTTTTGTAGATATTGTAATCAGGTAAGATTTCCTCACAGCCATTTTGCACCACTTCCCGATGGTTGCTGTGCTGATTGCACAGTAAAAAACTGTAAATAACATGGAAATAACATTTGATATTTTAATCTAAAAGAGAAGAAGCCGGTAACATGAACATGTTTTATTCCTCATTCTTCATCATCATTGCTGGTATATTTACGGTGGTCAAGTCAGGCATGACAGTGCTAACGTCAGCACTCTCTAGCAGCCCCACGGGCTGTCTCCTTAGCTCATCCTTTCCTCCACTTCTCCTCCTGCATTGATTTGAAGTCATTTTTTTACAGCAGTGCAGTCAGAGAGGAGAACAAGGGAGAGGACTGCACACAAGAAGAGAGCAGGAGGTGAAAAAAAAGAGAGAAAACACAAAAAGAGGAAGAAATGAAAAAGAAAAGAGAGGAGAGAAAACAAGCAGATCTGAAAGGAGAAAGCTTTTGGGCAGGGGATCAAATAACAGCCATCACTTGCTGTCTGCTGGCACATAGCACCACAAGTTAAATATACTCAAACAGTACACACTGATCGTCTCCAGCATCCTCATGCTGTACCATTGATTCTGTGCTGATCTGAACACCGCATCTGTGAGTCTCCTGAGGTCTTTTACTTGTATCCCTTTTTTTAGGGCACCCTTAAGACCGAATCCTTAAAAACCTTCTCTAATTTTAAGTGGATTAATCCTGCAGAATTACTTCTTAATGCTGCCATCAGTGCAACTGGAAGAAAGTGGGACAGTCCAAAATGAATGTCTGTGTTTGTTTATAGAGAAACAAATGCACTAACATTTGGTGGATCCTCATTGCTCCTCCAATAATACTTAAGTACTTAGTAAGTTGCAAAGGTATTCGTTCTTGTGTTTTTTTCACTAATTCCTTGGCACCCAATAATACACGTTTCTGAATTTAAACATTATTAGTCATGACATGACACACAATTAATCATCTTTCAGTAATTATACAAAATGGCACTTATTATCTGATTAACGAACTGATTTAAGTCCATCCATCGACCAACTTATAAAACAATTCTTCCAGCTACAGTAGTAATGATGAGTGGACCTGACTTTTCTTAGCTAGGAACTCCATTGGAATCGATTGATGGTCATTGGAATACCACTACAACCTAAAGTGTTACTATAAACACAGCTCGTATTCCTTGTCCAGTATCAGGCCTTGAGACCCGGGGGAACTGGTATTTGCCCCCAGGTGTTTGCTCTCTTACAAGGAGGGAGTGGCTCCACCAGTTCCCCTGGAGATGACATCCCATATATCATAGCAAGAGGTTTTCATCTGGCTCCTGCAGAGTCACACTGGATCGATGGATGATGGAAAGGGGAGGAAAGAAAGGACTGGTCGCCGTTGCCCGAGGCCCACAGACAAACCGCATGCTTCTCTCAGCAGTCAGCAGCCGGTAACAGAGCGAGACTTCATGGTGAATAAGTCAGAGTGGCTGGACTCAGCAGCACACAAATGGAAACTAGCTGTAGATGTTTACCCACACACTGGATGGTATATACAGTAGTTGTGTAGTTGTGAAACTATTGCTTTAATGTTCATCTGTTAGGAGCAGGTTGGTAAAAACTGGTTTCTACACCTCATGAGCATAAAAACTGTAACTACTGTAAGTCACTGGTTGGTTACATCAACCATGTAACCAACCAGCTACGTAGCATCAACGTGTGGTCAAACCTACGACATTCATTCTTTACATTCATACCTGTGACATTTTTCCACATGTGCACGTCAACGCCTAATTTTCAACCTGCTCAGACATTTTACTACAAGTTGTCTGTTACTTATTGAAGTAATAGTAAAGTTCACCTCATTCTTCCATTATTTGTGTCTGAGTATATTTGTTGTATTTTACCATGGCTAATAACCAGGGGAAGCAAACTTGCGACGCATCTTTTCCTGAAAACAAGTGTAGTTTTTCTATAGTAACTTTTTGGTGGTACGATGGGGTTTAACCCTGATAAGCTGTTGCAAAACGCCTTTTAAGCTGCTAGTTCTACACAATTAGTTCTGTTCAACAAGGCTATACATTGGTCTTGCCAGATAATCCCCAGCGATTTGAACTGCTAACCTCCGCGTTGTCAGCGCCGTGCTTCTTAGGCTGAGCTGTGGGGTGCGGGCTGGGGCTCATAAATTATTCCATCCGATACTTCATCTATCTCCATGCATCAAGCTCAAACTCCCACATCTCCTCATTCTGCAATATTTCAATTTTCTGAGGAGATTCATCAAGAGGGGTTCGATACTAACACGATAATGCACGGGGCGGCCGAGCGCAGCGACATTGGCATCACCAAAGGACTAGAGATGAATAAATAAATAAATAAGAGATAAAAACAAACAGATAAAAAATTGTGGGAGAGAGTGAAAGAGAGAAAGGTGTGCCAGTATGCAGCACTGGAATATTATATACATTGTTTCTGAAGACAGATAAAATCTTGAATTTTCTGCCCCATCTCCTTCTTTATGTCGTCTGTCTCTCCTGCCAGCCCCACTTGATACTATGTAAGGAACAAAATGGGAGGAAAAAGGGATGATGGACGAAAAATAGATTACAATCTTTCTGCAAGCAAAATGCATTTCCCCTAGAATGAACAATTGCTTATAGTTACATATAGTTTGGGTGCCTTTAGCTCCCAGGGGGAGTCGTGAAATAGCCACTGTCTTTCTCTCTCCCTTGCGCGCACACACACACATTATCACATACCCAAGAGTTTCCTTTGATGTGAGCTTGCTCACCCGAACTGAAGGAGACAAAACACAGCCTTTAATAAAAAGACAAGGACACAGTGAGAAGCAGAGTCAGATTTGAAGTCAGGCATCTCTAGGTAGTTGTCATTTTATGAAAAATGGAGGTCAGAACATAAGGCTCTTTCCAGCCTGTGCTCTAGCCCTTACAAACCAAATCTGACAGAGTCCATCTTTGCTTTTGCGCCTCCTCTCATGTTTTCACCTCGCCCCCTCTCCTTCTCCTTTGTTCCGTCTATGCTCTGTACTTTATCCTGAGGCGGAGTGGAGCAGACAGAGACTGGCCTGCTCAAGTCGAAGGCTTTGTCTTTGTTCTAGGAGGTGGTGAGGGTGAGAAGAGAGTCAGATCAGTCAGGGTCGGTCACTCACTTTGAACTTGTCCATTCATCTGTCTAGGATGGTCCAGGATCCAGAAAAGGGCACCGAAAGCCATGGAACTCAGCGTGTGCATTATTTGTTAAAAACTCTAATAAAAGGACTTGATTATTAGGAAAATGATGAAACCAGTCGACCATTTATTTCACTTCGACTACATAGCATTACACTATAACATGAATGGAATCAGACTGTTTGGTTTTTCAGTACTACTCCTTAGGGGTTACTCTGTTTCCACATCTCTGACTTTATTAAAGATTAATGAGCCAGCACGATTGGTGTTTTGCCTCTGGATGTTGGAGAAACAATAAAGTAGCTAGCTAGCATCACGTAATAAACATACTGACAGGAAACGCCCCAGTGCAGAACTTACAAATCAAACTTTTTTTTTTATTATTAAAAATATTAACTGCTCCTTGCAACAGCTTTGTTGACTGGAAATGACATAGTTTGATACGTCACTACTTTTGGACAATATCACACAAACACTAAAATTCAATCTAATTTATTAGGTCACCTCAGGCCTTCTCACAACAGATACTGTATACTGTGTAGGCTGGAGGTTTATTTGCTTATATGTAAATGCCAAACGTGATTTGCTTTCATAGCTTTTATGTAGTTTGAAGGTGAATGGGTTTCATTTGGTTTTAACGTCTTTAATTGACCTTAGCAAGTTTCAGTATGTGATATAAGTTTGTGCTAGCATGAGACTCCCCTGCTTCACTCCACAATGCTCTTCACATAGTTGTCAGTATGAAATCACAATAAAATAGCAATGCTCCAAAATATACGGATCAAAACAAAGTTCTCTGATTGGTTCGAAAGGTGAGCCTCACTCTTTTTAGAAGCAAATATCTCTACACAAGCCTCTTCATTGACTTTGACTACACTTGTACATTAAGAAAAGTTTTAGATAATTCTAAATACTGTTGCTCAAAGTATTTAGCCCTTACTTATTAGTGCGAAGGACAGCAAGATTGTATATACATGTATATATATAAGGGTAAGGTACTAATGCTGTTGAGTGTATATTTAGAGTATTGAATAATGTTTGCTGAGTTAGAGTAGAGAAGGGGAGTTTGGTGATGGGCAGGGTGGAGGAGCAATGTATGACATTAACTGACTTGATGTTAAGGCAGGATAATCAGATTACATACACCCCTGGGAGGAACAGATGAACAATTTGGATGAGTGGCAAAAACATCTTCAAGACTAAAACAGCAAATCCAGTTGCCTTTGATGTAGTACCTCAGGATATACTCTTAGGTATTAATGTCCCTTTTGATATGTTAGATACATGAAAAATGAAAGTATTGTGGAGTTGAATGTTTTCTGTCTTAACATTGTCAAACAAGAAACATGTCAGTAAATATGACAGTTCCCCAGGGATGACAAACTCTATGTGTGTTTGATATTCTCAAAAGTCTGGATTGTAACATCACTCTTTTCAGCACAGACCTACAATAACCAGTGTGAGACATGAGCTGAGGAAAGGATTTTCTAAATTGCTGACTGCTAAGCTGGTGTAGCCTGAAGGTTTGATGGACTGTTGAAATGGAAGAAAGGTTATTAGAAATGTGTCCAGAACTACTGACACTAATGTATCGGACAAGACAAATCTGCAGAGACAAAGAGAAGAGCAGGGGAGAGCCCATATCAAGCGTGAGAAAGGAAGCCAGTGTTTTTCTATGGGTCTAAGAGATTGAGATAGAGCTTTTGGGAGCAGATTATCCTGGTGTGTGGAATGCAGTTCAGTTTTATAATTGGTTATGTTTTTTTAACATTTTGTCTGTAATAAGCTTTTACTTAATTAAAAGGTGTTTTTATGTAATTTGAGCTGGTCAGGAAATCAACAGTGATGCATTTGTTTTGTATATAAGTTTAGTGCAGCATTACAAAGTTCCTGCCCACTATTTGAAAGTTGACTACACTACATCCTAGAGGAAGGTAGTAAAGTATCTACACTACACTAGATTGTAGCTCTTAAAAGTTATAACAAAAAAGGAAGAACAGCTTGATTTGAATCATCATTATGACCATATGGGGGGCAAAAAATACAATGTCAGCAAACAAACTCTGCAGTTAACTAGATAGAAAAGCTAATGTTAGCCTAATAAATGGACAAAAATGCTGCCAGCTTTATTTTTCATTTAAATACATTTTTTAACAGTGCATTCTGACTTCTCACATTGCAAGAGACGAGGCTTTTGTGAACAGTGATCCAACATCATCCATCCTTAGTTCATGCACGATTATCTCTTTGTAAAGTCGGTTTAGTAGCAAGATAGGTTAATGTTAGAGCAGACAAAGGGTGAAGAACACTGAATTGAGGCAGATTAAAGCATAGTGAAAGCTTGCTTTTGTTCATGTATGTAAGATGTGCTCTGCAGATATTGATAATGATTGTAATCTGAGAAATTATTTAAAAAATATAATACAGTTTCTTTCCTTATTTTGGATGCAACAGTTAAAAAATGAGATTTCATGACTGAGACTGGCAGATTACGATATTGATCTTTATTTTTGAACGTCCAGTTAACCTCCGAAGCAACAGTATAGTTAAAGACGCTGAAATGAAGAGAGCATAGGAACCAGGGAAGGAGGGAGGTAGAAGGAGTGCAGAATTTAGATGACACAATTGAGGGGGAAATGGGGTGGAGAGGTTGTCTTGGCAACCATCCACCGCTTCCTGTATCATCCTGTCAGGGCGTGCATCAAAGGCTGTGTGCATTTTGCCTTTCCACTAGACTCTGAATGAAGGAATTAGCAAGGGCTCGGTTCCAGCTATTTATAGCCTGTAAGCCATAGAGATGGAGAGAGGGGGGGGAGGGGGGTTTGAGGAGGGAGAGTGTATCTGGATGCATGCATGGGTGGGCTTTAATATCAGTGGGTGTGTGTTCATGTGTGTACACTTGTGCACACACATGACATGATACTAGTAATCTCTGTAGTGTTTTTACGCGTTTTGTTGCAGTCATGTAGGTCATCGGTTTGATCAGCTCTCCTGTTCTTCCCCCATCTTTTGCTCTGTTCTTATCATTTGTCATTTAATGATGCAAAAATACTTGTAATGTCTTTGAGGTAGTCTTATAGTCTAGTGATACAGATTGATAGCTGAACACTGTGTGTTGTCCCTGTCCTTTGCATTCCTCTGCAATGCAAAACAGTTCCAGGCAGAGTTTGCACGTGTAGGAATGTAAAACTAAAGCTCTGCATTAAACTGTTCAACAGTGTATGTTGGTTAATGATTATTCAGCTTGTACTGTCTCTCTCGTTCATGCGTTATCACTCTTTTCATCCCTTCTTTCCTTCCCTTTGCATTTTTGCCATTTTGCCTCTCCGGCCTACTTCCTCTCCCCTTTCTTTTCTCTTAAGCATATCCCCCCCACCTCCTGCCTTAAATTCTCACAGATTCCCAGTCATCACCATATGTTTTGGATGAGCAATGAAGGCAGAAATAGGATTTAGCTGTAGACAGTCCATTTAAATGATCTTTTTAGCCTCAGGAGAGCGAATTGACTTTACAACAGTACTTAAATAATAAGCTCTCAGGCTTTGACTATCCATGTTCTTTTGGCTTGGCTTCTATAGAAGTGCTCCAGCACAGTCTGGGATATCATCTGATTTAGCTCAGGGTTTGATGAAGTACATCTAATGTGATTTGATGGAGTCTGATGTGCCTTGTCCTATCAATTAAACATTCAATTAAAAATCAGCTCCCACCCACAGGTGGAGTTGTGCTAAGAAACACAACACATTCTGGTCTAGACTTCCAGACCAAAATATTACTTAAACTTTCTTTTCCATTTTGTCTTTTTGATTAAAAAAAACCCCTTTAGAATAATATGTTCTCTTAAAACCTGTTAGCTTGGCTCTTATCTTAGCATTTGTAATCAGCTGTTACAAACATTAACAATGTATTCAGTAACTGTGTACAAGGCGTTGCTCAAATTAATAAGTGAATACTAATACTCTTAATAATAATAATCCCCTTTAGCTTTTAGGAACATTTTACCATCCTTCAGATTCTATTCTTTTTTTTAACCCCAATTTTACAATTCAGTGTTTCTGCTTTCTTCAGGATTATTGAGAGAAGTCCTAGTCAGCTCTGCATCCACTGTAAAGCTCCAGCACTAAACAGTACACAGATGAAGCTAAAATGTCTTATTTCTTGATAACTAAAAATAACTAAATTGCTACTTTTGATTTTAACCTTTGGCATTATCTGTAAAAACAGCATTTGCTGCTAAAAAAAGCTATCACTATGCTAAATCACCATGCAGGAGAGCTACAGTATCTCTGCACAAACACTGGGCACAGCCATAATAACAATAGAATATCCTGAAAGAGAAAAGAAAGAAACCACTGGTAGGGAAAACGGCCGCAACTGCATACAGACCCATTGGGCTAAATGTTATGATATGAATGTGATGTAAGTTGAGTTACAGCTTTAAAATAAAGAATTTAAATAAAGAATTTAATGGCAATTCAGTTTCTCATAACGCAGCTGTATTTTTCCGTTTGGCAGCTGGGTATAATATTTGGAGGCTGATGGTTTATTGGGATAATTTTTGTTTTGTTGGTATTTTTGTACACTTGTGCTGCAAAGGTGTTTTATTTAGCGCAGCCTGAATAGGATTCGGCTTCAGTCATAAATTGCCCTCACTTCTCAGTGTACTTGCCTTTTATAATTAATCCTCCAGTTTATTGATACAGTTTACATTCTGAACTGCTGAGTCGGCCTTTTCAGGGCAGCGTGGTCAGCTATCCTGTTACTACATGTTGATGAGACCAACAGCATTTGGAAATTACCGAGCAATGCTGTGAAACAGTGATAAGCCTGAATATAGGTATAAAGTATGCGGCATTGCAAGAAATTTACAAGACAAGTTAAATGGATTTTACAATTCTTGTTTAGTTTTTAAATGAGAATAATTTTAGCTCATTCTGAATAAAAATGATTATCACTTTATTGTAAGAACTGCTTGTTGAAATAAGAAAATAATGTGTTACAGCTTGTTTAGTCTGGACCTTTAACAGGATATGATCTACCTTTGTTTCCTCGGTCAATAGAAGCTAGAAAGAGACTGTGTTCTAAGACTGCGAGTGTGTGTGTGTTGTTAACGTAACCTTGAGAACAGAGAGATATAAGGAGATCAAAGAGCCTGGTAACCTTTGAGGCACACGGCAAAAAGCAGAATTCAGCTGTCTGGGGATTAATAATGGCTCTGGTTTGCCTCACAGCTAACTTACAGTAGATGCACATGTATCCAAACACACACACACACACTTGTTGGGGTTGTGCAAACACACAGGTGTGCTCAGATATCGACACTCACACAGACACATGGACATACACGTGCACTGTTTGTTGTGCAGTATGATATGAATTGCTTTTTGCCACTCTTTACCCCCCCCACCATCCCCCTTCTCTCTCATTTGCTCACACACACACACACACACACACACACACACACACACACTCTCCATGTCTTTTAATGCAGCTCAAAGGGCCATCTCTTCAGGGCTTCTGAAGCTGAGGTGGCCAGTGGCTGTGAATGCAAATTACCCCTTTCTGCACACACACATGCGGAAACACACATGCTCACACACACACACACACACACACCGAGCTCTGCTTGCCAGGTCCTGCCGCTCCCAGTGCCTCCCACAGCACTGAATGGTGAGGGCAGAGAGAATGAAGGGAGAGAAGAGACAGATTGAAAGAAAAGAGGGATGAATGGATAGAAGAGAGTGGGAGGTTATCCAGAGGTAAGGCCTCTTCCTCTGGTAGAACAAGTGCGCTGATATGTTCACGCACGAGAAAGTCAATGCATCAGTGCAACACAATTCATCACTAGTTAGCTGGAGCAGCTGCTGGGTTCAAACTGACGCTGAGTGCTAATGACTGGTTAATGCTGTGTCACATGCACCCAATACAGATTCACATTTATTTACCGTGAATAGTACGTAACAGAAGTATACAGGCTGATTGTATCGACACACCATATTGACCGAAAAACAAACTAAGCTGATACATAAAGGCTGATGAGTCATCAAACCATTATTTTAGATTATACTTAACATTTCTTTGAATTTCTGAATTGCACTTTAGAGAATCAGATAATCCTGAAGATTGTTCCATTGATTCACTAGTCTTAATGAAATTAATTTCTCTTGCTCCGTTTTCTTTATTGTATATGTCATCAAATTATTCAGCAATGTTTAAAAAAGGGCATACAGTCAATTGTCCCTACTACAATAGCAGTGCCAGTCAGACTATGTGACAGCCATTTGACCTGTGCTGCGTTTTCTAATCATGCAATAAAGCCACGAGCAGCAGCATGCATTGACTGCACTGCACGCTCGTTTCAGCACCATGGACAGCGCCACAGAGCACAGTCCTCAAACAGTCATGCGCAACTAAGCGATAGCTTAGCAAACTATATTTCTCTTGCTCATTGGCTGAGATGATTTAACGTTATATAGTAAAGCATGAAAACATATCTGTGCTGTATAACTCCAATATCTAGATTACTAGAATGATTCACCTCTTTAGGACACAATTAAGGCATGATTATCGTTCAATTGATCACAACCAGCGAATGTATGCATCCACTGACAGGATATCATGTAGACTACGCTTCGTTTCAGGGGTCACAAGACATCTTGGAGCTACTGTGAGTATATTGATCCTTGCCAGACATTCTGAGGACATCACGAAATGCCAGACATCCTGGTTGATACCATAGCAGTGAATGATTTTTGGAGCTCTTTCTTTTTCTATTACCTGTGATGAAGAAGAATATACACATAGTATGACATATTCAACCTCCATGGATACAACATTAAAGGGAAAACTTCACTTCAGGAGCTACACCTATGAAATTTTTTATTAATAATCGAGGTTGTTTTATTATGGATATTTCCAATCAAAAACCTTTCCACTGAGCTAGTTCCCACTTGACTATACAGTAAATGCACCAGCTCCAGGTTTGGTCCCTAGATGACACAACACATTACACTTTAGGTGTTGTGGTGGGGTGTAGCTTGGGGTGGCTTGAGAGAGAGATGGCAATTGAACTGTCCAAAAGCATTAAAATAACATGTATTATGTTATATCACTGCTGTCAGCTCTGCCTTATTTCCCAGAAGTCTCCTTTATCTTTACGTTCCCGCTTGACAACATTTGGCCCTATTTTTGAGGACCTAAGTGGAACAAATTACTATAAATAGAAAGACATAGTAGAAATTGAATTTTCCTTTAATGGAATATGCACAGCTCTCAAACATGGGGATAGGAACAGATGAAAAGTCAAAGGAAGGCACAAAGAATGTTAAAAACATATATATGCGTCTGAGTATGAGTGTCTGCATCTTGTTGTCCCTTCTGGGCCTCTGACCTAAATTACTCCCCGTGCTCCATCTTGGCACTCCCTCCCTGTTCCACTTTGTCAGCATTAGGAGCTCAGCCTCATCCGCTCACTGGTTAGCAGTGTCCCAGTGCTGCAGCCTGTGGTGGAATAAGCTCTTACAAGACTGGCCTGAGAGGAGGAGATGGATTTAGATGGAGGAAGGAAGGTTGGCAAAGGGTCAGTCTCAAACAAGCTTTGTGCTTCCGTTCTCTGTGTTTGGGCTCAGTACCTATAATCTGATTCCAGCTCTCCTACTGGTGTCCATTTTGAGTATTTTGACTATTTGTCGATGATAATAGTAGCACAGTTTATCTATAATATCTAATAGAGACGAGGAGAGGTGAGCACCTCTGTGTTACGTGTGATGGAAAATGATTTCATGTTAAAGCAACAAGATGAGTTCAAAGCCCACGTGGCCAAATAAACAGCAGCAGTGATCTTGGATCATGCAGGAAGGTTACTCCACAGATCACCAACAAGCCTTTGTTCAGGGCAGAAATAGCCCCGGGGGTTGAACGACTGCTCAAACGCACAAACACAGATTGGTTTCTTTGTGTTGTTTTTTTTTTTTTTTTTCATGGACAAAGGTAAGGCAAGACAATATACTGCAGAGATTACCTCAGAGATGAAATACTACATGAAATGACAGCAGAGCAACTGAGCCTGTCGGCATTTTGATAACTCAACATAACAACCTCCCACCATGTTTTTCTTGTTTCCCTTTACCTCCTCCACCTTCTCCATATGTCAGACAACATAAAGACTCTTTACTCTTCAAAGGTTAGCCCAATGAAGAGCTCACACGGCTCTGCTGACAAAACTGCAAATGTCAAAAAAGTTAAAAAGCAGACTTCTCTGAATTTCCCCCTTATTTTTTACATGGAGAGACAAACACCGAGCGCTGTTCTGACAGGCAAATTGTGTCATGGGAGATGGAGTGAGAGTGTCTCAAAGCAAAAGCAATCGATCACCTGGAGCTGGGGGAATCATGTTATTGAGAGTGGGAACTGACTGACTGAGTATCTCAATGAATAATATTGCATTTTAAACTGTGATTGTTTTCTAAAAGTAAACTCCAAGCTTTTATTTCTGTGGATTTTTAAAGATTAATTTGTAGACTTTATCACAATTCTGTTGTTTCTTCCTGAATACAAAATTCGACGATGGCAGTGTCCATAAAAAACAGATTGCACTGATGATGAAATTTTATAGACAAAATCCAACTATTTGTCTGCTGGTTGCACTTGGTAGCTACTAATGAATGGGAGGGAGACTATATTTATATACACACAATGTTTCTTAATGTAAAGCTTGCACAAGTGATAGGTCATGTTTTAACAAGAAATATAATATTTCCAGGATATTGTGCCATGGGTGATAGTTGAAAAGTTAGCTATAAATGTCAAAAGT
>JAUYWH010000010.1:13079695-13134746 GCA_034779795.1 Ctenopoma multispine | reverse complement strand
TATTTTGATACCAGACCTCGTATATATCAGTGTAGGGGGTGTTTTTCATTAAAAGTCGTGTGCAGTGTTTCCACTGGAGATTCAACTTGACATATAAAGTAATTCAACTATTGGATTCTATGTCTTTATTCAGTCACCTTGTGAAAAGTTAATGCAGCAGCTCATAGTTTCCATTATGATCAATATTCTTGGTTGAATTTATATCTGACACTGACTATATAGTGATACGACCCTGTAGTAAATCTATAGTAAATGTATAGTAATCCAGATTCAGACTGGACTTTAAATTCTAAAACATACATTTGTTGTTGTAGTGTACATATGAGCGCATGGACAGGTAGGCCTACGTGTGTGTGTGTGTGTGTGTGTGTGTGTGTCTGGCTACATCGGTAGAAAATGGCTTTACCCTTCATGCCTACTTGATCTTCATCACTCCATAAATGTCACTCCATCTGCCTCCCCACCACTCTCTACATCACTGTTTACCTCTGTTTTTCTCTGCTTCGCGTAATCTCTTTATCTCTTTTTGTTTCTCTGTCGAACCTTAATCTTTGCACCATTTCTTTTGTACAGTATACCTCTTGTTTTTCTCCATATTTCTCCTCTTCTTTTTTTACACTCTAAACTCTTTCCTCTGTCTCTCTCGCCATTTTCACCTCCCATTCTTTTTGACGTAAAAAATACCCCCTCGGCCACTTTTTCTTTCACACAGTCTCTCCTCCCATAAACATAGACATTTTCCCTTTCCTCTTTTTTCTTTTTGTCTCTCCATATACACACATTATTTTGAAAACCCTATGTCAGCATCCCTCTCCATCCTTCATTTTCTTTTCCTTTTTCTTCCACTTCTTTTCTTTCTCTGGTTGGGTCGATATTTCTCAGGCTCTGAGTCAGAGGCTTGAGAATGAGGCAGCAGGAGTCTGAAAAGGCAGAGAGAAAGTTGACAGAGAGAGAGAGGAAAAATGACGCAGAAAAACGGAGTAGGGAAGTAGTAGCGAAGTAAAATAGATACATTGGGAAAAAAAAGAAAAAGAGAGCTGATCACAGCTAAATCAAACAATGTTGCATTCTGACTTTACATTGTTTTGCTGACAGATACTCTATTAACACATATGTACCACTTACTAGCATTACTTTGCTGTATTCACATTTCTTTCACCTATAATGTAGTAACAGCCTCATTGAGTACAGAGGCTGTAAACTACACAGTGTCAGTATCAGAGGTTTCTGTGGTTGAAACAACTATTGGAAGCATCTGAAAGAGGATTAAATTACCTGAAGTTGGTGTTTAAGGGAAGACACAAGTAGATTATCACTGATGAGGTAGTTGCAGTCAGAGTCAGCCAGGTCTTTAAAAAGTGTATGTTTTCCTCTGGAATAAGTAATAATAATAAACTTTATTTATAGAGGACTTGCGTTC
This sequence comes from Ctenopoma multispine, assembly GCA_034779795.1. Classification (NCBI taxonomy): domain Eukaryota; kingdom Metazoa; phylum Chordata; class Actinopteri; order Anabantiformes; family Anabantidae; genus Ctenopoma; species Ctenopoma multispine. The sequence goes on along the minus strand of JAUYWH010000010.1, from coordinate 13,133,326 downwards.
CAAAGATCATGTGTGGGCTCATAGGGCTCTACAAGGTCAGATAAATAAGTCGGGGAGAGGCCACGAAGGGCTTTAAAAGTTAGCAATAAAATCAATTCTAAAACATAGTGTGAGCCAGTGTAAGGAGGCTAAAACAGGTGTAATATGATCACTTCTCCTCGTTTTAGTTAAGAATGAGGAGAAGGTATAAGTATCCAGTGCGCACACGAACCACAGTTTAAAATCAGCCATTAGCACTCAAGTTATACAGTATACATTAACAAATAATAGGCTTACACTCTTGCATTATATAGTATATTACCAGTGAATACATTCAGCATTTTTAGATACTGTGTACTACTGTGGATGTTTGAAAGGACACTACCACCAGCTGTCCTCAGATGTCCGCTTGATGTGGTAACCTTATTGCACCACTACTTCGTCATCATTACCATGTCTTCTTTGAGCATTTCACAATCCAAGCATCGTCAAGCTGTTTGATCTGCATGAATCAGATTTTAACCAATGTTATTATTTAAGGTTTATTTAGCTGATATCCTGTGTTTTACATTTTCCATGCATTCTGAATACACATCATCAGCTCGTTTATTATTAATGGACTAACAGATGCCTTGTGGCTGTAGTTGTTTTAATTACTGTACTACAGCATCTCATCTCATTTCATCTTACTTTGTATCCAGAGGAGGTGAAAAACTGAAGCAGTCAGTCTTTTTTGATTTACAAACTTTGAGGTAGAAGTGCCAAAATCAAAATGCCTACTGTAAAACAGCCCGGTAGTCTACTCAAACAGGCAATGTTGATTGAGCTTAAAATGGAAGTGATCACCTCTTGCAACTGTAATGGAGCTGGACATGACATTTGTGTACAAATTCTATAAATAAATCAACATACGTCTGTTAAAGCTCAGGTTCTTTGTTTACACACAGAATATAGCTCCTCCGACATTGTTGTTTTTTTATTTTTGGCTCTCCAAATATATTTTCGTAATATAGTTAGTTAGCTGCCAATTTTTTCTGTTGTTTATTCCATCTGTTGGTGCCTCAAGAAAGAAGTCTTGTTGTATACAGATATAAATACTCCTAATCAATTTGAAGAACATTTCACGCAAGTTTTATTTATGTGTGTGTGTTCTCTCCAGAGAAGAATATAGAATGAGATTAATACAGGCCAGAGCTCAGTCACAACATATCTGCTTCTTATAACCTAAAACAAGGGTGGAAAGGAAGCAGAACTGAGTTTGCACTCATCTAATAAATAATTCAAACACTGGAAATTAGGAGATGGGCAGTATAATCCCAAGTTATCAAGCACTTCTAAAATATGTAGATGTAACCAAGTGCGGTTTCATCTCTATTGCGGTTCTTATTTTATATTTTTCCTTCTTGAAAACTCTCGGGAAAAAAAAAGAAAAGAAGCAAAAATTGGCTCGGAAACAGTTTGACAGATTAGAGCTAAAGGTCTAGTAAGGTAACATAAGACAAAGGCTCACACAAAGTGATGAATCAAAACTTACAAGTTCATACACACATTAGCCATTTAGCCCCTATCATGCCTTTGTTGCTCTTTGTTAGACCTGTTAGTTCTGGTAAACTTTCATGCGCTGTGCTCATTTTCCAGGTAGTGGCCGGGACAGCATCATGACAGTCATCTGTCTTTGTCCTATAACTTTGAAATTCCCCCAAAGCCTATTTTTCACTTAATGCTGCTACATTCAAGGTTACTGTGTAGCGAGTGAGATGGACGAGAGGAAAGGAGAAAAGTCCCTCTAGTCATCATAAATAGTCTCGTGACTCAAAGTAAGCCGGAACACTGAATCCTTTCATTGAAAAGAATGGAAAGATGCATGTGTTTTTTTATATAGTACATAAACAAGGGTGCATGTAGCAATTTCTAGCTTTAAACTGATTAATTTGTGGTATCCTGTGGGGCCTTTACTGGATTTAAGCCTCCACGTTTTGTATTCCACTCCGGCAGCATTGTCTGACAAACAGTCATGAAAATCAGCCTCATTTAATTGAAAGAAGTGAATTGAGACTTAATGATACGGGAGCACCAGAAAACTAATTGTGACAGGGTAACTAATGATGACTATATATATTCATTTACAACGCTTCTGAAGGGTGAATGTTGAGCATCACCTGAAAGGACGGCCTGACACAGGATCCTATTTTAACTGCCATTCATCTGAAAATGGACTTCACAGTTGTTTGGAGAGTAGTCACAACTTACTCATCTCTTCTGCGACCTGCACACACACACACACACAATCATAGTCGACTTAAAGTGCAGTGGTGTGCGATAACGGAGCAGGAGATGGGCAGTATAATACGTCTGCCTGCCTGCCTGCCTGCCTGATTGTCTGTACATCTAACGACTGTATCACAGTCTGACACACACATACACCAGAACACCGACTTACAATGTGTGAAATAGAGAATGAGTACGTGGGTGAGTGACTCTCAAAAAGGGGCAGTCGCATCTCACCCGTTCTTGTTACTCATGTACAACCTGCTCTTCTATACAAACGCACGTTCACACGCACACGCACACGCACAAATCTTATTGAGTTATTCATTGCAATTCTGTTGCAATATTTTAGCTCCAGGACAATGACAGTGTCCCCATCTCTTTTCTCCCTCTCTCACACACACACACACACACACACACACACACACACACACACACACACACACACACACACACACACACACACACACCATCCTTTGTACAGCTCCAAACAAGCATCCATCATTCACAGTCAACTCTCAGTCATAACACGGTTCTATTTCCTCGTACATCAGGCCGGGCTGGCACACATGTCTTAATGTGCTACTCAACACCTACTTACTCTTACTCTGCCTCCACATAAACATTTATTACCCACAAACACACTCTCACTCATATCCATAACAGAGTAATGAGCCTGTTTTTGTGTACAAGCCCCTCTTAAAGGACACACCCTGTACATGTACCACATGTAACTGTGGGCCAAAAAAGGTTTCGTGTTAAGGTAACGATTTTATACACTTTATTGTCTTGTCAATGTAAATTTAAATTGAAGTGTAATTTATTTCATCAGTCTACTCTCAATAACCCGTAATTACATTTCTACTTAAAATCAACAACTGATACACTTTGGTGTACACACTCCAAATTGCGGTGAGGTAACTTCTATTTAAATTTTATGGAGAAGCCATAAAGCCCAGCAAGTTAAATTGTGTCAAGGCATTGATCAGGGCAAGGATATAAAACCATTTCTGTGCGCAGGGGCAGCACAGTGACTGACTGACTGACTGACTACTCCTGAGTATTTGAGAAAATAGCAGAATTTGCAATAACCAGATCTCTTCTTAGAGTTGTCTGTCCAGCCAAAACAGAGCAGCCAGACGAGAAGGGCATTGGTTAAGGAAGAATCGAAAGGTTACTTGAACACAGCTTCAAAAGTCCTCTGCAGAGGTGGGGGGATGACCAACACAGTCATTAGACACAAACAGTTAGAGCCTCATTGGAGTTTACCAAACGAACAACAAGCATAACTGAGAGTATAAGAAAAAATGAAAATGAAATTCTCTGGTCTAATGAGACAAAAGTCAAGGAAACAGCCAAGACAAAACAGACAAACTGGGAGGAAGAAAGGTTTTGGATAAGAGGCAAACCATCTTCCAGAAACTCCAAGAACCACTGAGTAGCACCTTTTGGTTAATGCTAGGTGGCTTTAAGACCAGTCTCTGACTGGGTGGCAACAGCTAAAGCCCAGACTTAAATCTCACAGAACATGCTGAGAGGCCTGAAGATGACAGTTCACAAACACAACCCATCCAGACTGATGGGGAGTTGAGAGGCCAGAAATAATGGGGTAAACTGCCCCAAACCAGATGTGAGAAACTTACCCAAGAAGAGTCTAAGCTTTCAGTGCTGCTACAGGGGTTATATATTAAATTGAATTAAGGCTCTAAATACTTTAGTCAATGAAATATTCCATTTTGCTATATTTAAATTTTTTGCAAATATTGACATCATAAAATTATATTCAGTCAAACAAACCCACACAAATACAGTTTGATTGGTGCATTAACACAAAATATAAGTATTGATTCTCTTTTTTTGGTTTCATGTGAATGAATGTATGTTCATCTCCACACCGCACGCATTCCACTGTCTCTTGTGTGTCTGCTTAGCATGCATGTGCACAGTATGAGGATGCGTAAGTCTGACGTTCATGCGTGAGTGTGTATGGCCGTCGGGAGAAGTGGAGCCGAAGTGAAGCCTTATATAACCAGCTTCAAAGTGAGCCGCAGTCAGCCAGCCTGCCTCTTCCCTTCCACACAGACACAGCACAACACAAGGAGAGGAGGAAGAAAAGGGTAGGGTAAAAGAAAGACACTGTACAGAGAAGTGAGGGTGTAGAAAATATTTTTATGATTGGAAGATGTAGCACACATAATTGGCTCAACAAGTTCTCCTACGTAAAGGATGCTAGGATAGGATAAGGATGCTATTGGTTGTTTTTCTTTTCATCTGGATAAAATAAGAATTTCTTTAAAGCTGGATGACTTGTATTGTCATGGTGACAATAATTAAGACATGGTTAAGGTTATGGAGCAGTCGTGGTTTAGAGGAACAATGATGGCTATTGGTTTAGAAACAATCTTTAATGTTCAATTAGCCTTTTAATTCTAATATATACTTTTTTTTTGTTGTCCCTTTTCTACCTCTGAATAGTCAAGCAAAAACATGTTTCTCCTATCTATTCTGGGTGTGTTATGATTGTATTTTCTGTTATTTTTGTGATCTGCACATAGTGTTCGTAGGGTGTAAAGGGGGTTGATGGGAGTTGGGGTATGGTTCGCCATCAAACTGCACATGGTCCCATCACTTCAGCTCCTTTGATTGGGAAAAGAGTCTTAAAATGTCATGAAAACCAGCTTTTTCTCACTCGGCGTGATTCACACTGCCAGGCTCCTCGCCCACTCGTTGCAAAAAGATGTCAATCAAGCTCAGTTTTTACACTTTTTCTCAGCGTGTCGCCAGGTCGCTAATGGTTGCTTGATTTTTGCTTTTTCCCATTCCTCCCTCGATCCCATAAAAGTTTGGTTCTTTCACAGGCAGTTTAATATTTGAACTTGTACACAACTTGTTGTGCATCAGTCAGAAATATGTCTCTTCAGGTATTTTGTGCTATGGATAGCTAATAATATAACAATCATCAATCTTTTCATTATAAAAGTTCTGTGCTTCATACACCTACTGTATCATCTACACCAACCACCACCTTATTAATCTGTGTGTTCCTATCACATGTCGTAAATCAGAAAACCTTGCCAGTCTACATAAAAAAAAATGTAATTAACTTTTCTCCTGAACATATTTGGCAGAACCATTATTATACATTTGACACTGGCAAATAAATCTCTGACTTACTGAAAGTGTCTGGTCTTGTAATTCCTTCTAAAAAACTCCAAATCTTAACTCACGATGAACTTACCAGCTTTTTTCCAAGAGCTTCCGTTCTGGATTGTGTTGTCTCTCTAAAAATTACCATCCTACAGACTGATTATGTTCTGATGCAGTGTGTTTTTTTGAAAGCCTAAAGCTCTAGTTTTATTAACAGAAAGCAAGTTGCAAGAAGGTGGTTACGGTGGATGATGTGTGTGTATGTGCAGCACACAGGATCATCACAGCACAGAGTCCTGCCTGTGGTTAAGTGAAGGTTACTGAAAGATTGTGAATTTGTTTCATTTAAGTACATTTAATGATCACAATCTTTTTCCTAACCTTAACCATGTGCCTGTAAATTCCTGAAAAAAAAAAGTTTGTAAAAGTTTAAAAACTGTATGTTGTACTGCAAGATCAGGTATTACATCTGGTAACATTTAACTGATGTATTTTAGTTAAAATGTATTTGCAACTTATCATTTACCTTAATTATCAACATAAACTATGCAAAGCACAATACAGCTGCAATAATGTTGCAGTTTACTTGTATAGAAACTACAGTTTTCAGGGGACGGGGATGGTTCTTCACATAGGTTGTGTTTATGATCTTTATTGTATTTTCTTTACTGTATGAACTGATGTAACATTTTTATGTTTACTTTTATTTTGAAATTCCCATGTTAAGAGTCCTTCAGAGGCTGCACATTAGTGTTCAAGCTTGTGCTGGATAATTAACCATAGACGACTCTCTTGTATTTATATGCAGTGGTTTTTACCTGTTTTCTACAACACAGAGCAGAATCTTGCTGTAAGATATTATAAGTTATTTTTTCACAGTCTCTTTGCCAAAGCTCAGGTTTTCAGGGTGGATTTATCAGATGAGAAGTGAAAGTGATGAAAGGTGAAGAGTATTTTTGCAGTACTACTTACTGAAGTAAGTATTTTCTACTAACATTCGCCTCCTGAAAGACGAGGTGAACGGTATACATAAATAATTTTTGGGACCTATCTCTTCTCTGTGATTTCTGTCCATGAATGAAACATAAGGGGGAAAAAACTCCAAATGTGAGGATGATGAAACACAATCAAAATCAAAGCTGTTTTGTAGCACTTTTTTCCTAAGTACTTTACTTCCTGATTATGGGTATATGAGAAGATGTCTTGGAACACTTTTGAAGGATGGAGACAAATAAAGCCCTTTGGTCACACCGATTGGTCCCCTGCATGTGAAAGAAGCAGTTCATCAACAAATAAATCATATGACAGTGGTTATATTTTTTTTCTGTCTTCTCTCTCTGTGCTTTTCTCCTTCTCTTTTCCTCTCTGTTTTCTTTCTCCCTCTCCCCGTCACTGTTGTGACTTAACAAAAGCAGCCAGTGGGGAAAAATGGGGATCAAATTACATTCACCTTTTACCTGCTCTCCTCTGCGCAATTAGCGTCACGCTTTCTTGTCATTTAAAATTGACACACTCCTGTTGCGCTATGTAATCATTTACCCGCCTGGGGAATAGTTCTCTGGTCTAACCACTAACTAACGACAAACACACACACACACACACACACTCCAAAACACAAAACTCCTGTGACCCTATTTTAACTGAAACTTGTTTAACACGCCTTTTACCGTTACAGGGTCATTGTCCATCTGCTAACCTGTGACTGTCTAATTAAAGGTGTCTTTGTGTTCAGTGTCTCTGTAATAAAAAAAAGGTTTAAATGACTAATGTGCAACATTTTCTGTGTGCTGAAATGTCACAGCTAAAATTTTGGGGTTTGAGCATCAGGACCCAAATTCTTCCTAGAGGTGTCCTCTTCTTTGCCTGTTCTTTTTTTTTCTCTTCATTTTTACAAAAATTGTACTTTTTTTCTGGTCATACGGTGGAAAGAAAGGGCTGGGTCCTGTTCTTCAAACCAAAGAGGCCTTATAAATCCACATTCCCTCCTCCCTCTCTCTTCACCTCCACTTCCCACCTACTGTACAACCCGCCACCCGCCACCCCACCCGGCTGCCACAAAAGTTAGAGTTGGGGAGCAAGCAAGGGTTTAAAGTAAAAAGAGAAGAAGTAGGACAGTAAACAATGGCAGCCATTTTCTTCTGCAGGGGGAAGAGCTGGAAATCACACCCAAAATCTTGATCTTGTGTCTTTTCTTGTGATAAATCTGTGTCTGTGATGCCTTTTGTTTTTGTTTTTGTACTCTTTTTAAGGAAAAAAAAAAGAAACAAAACAATAAGCAAACATGAACTCTTGCTGATTTGTCCTTTTTGCTCTTGCTTCTTTTCTTTTTTTGATATTCTTTTTTTTCTGTTTTTGCCAGTAATCTTTTTTGAATTTTCTCTTTTCTCTTTTTCCCCCCTTTTTTTCTTAACCCTAGGTCCGCTCACAAAAAAACACGATGAATCTTCAATGAACAAGCCTCGAGACGAAGGTATTTTTGTTGCATGTTTTTCCTTTTTTCTTGTTTTGAAGTCTTTTTGGGGGATGTGTACACATACAGTAGAGTGGAAAGCACACCCACACAAGTACACACACACACACACACACACGCACACAAGTCAGACATTTGTTAGGTGGGACTTTGGAGATGAGATGCATACCGATGTGTTGGTGTAAGTGTATGTGCTGACTAAAAGCTGTGTTTCCCATGCAAATCATCAGCCTTATGTAACCTTGGATGATCATAACGCCTGAGTAATGGAAGCCCAGATACTCTGTATTATAAAGCCGTCTACAAGCAGTTGCGAGTGTTTTTATCTCGCTCTCAAATGACAGAGAGCCTTGGACATCATCATCGCCGCTGTGCCCTTGAAAACACATCGGCCAACAAACAGCATTGTCACCGAAACCAAATTGTTGTCAGGATTTTGAGCGACAAAGCATCTATTCAGACCAGACACAATGAGGCGCATTAATATTGCGCCTCAATCCCCAGCTCAAGGATGAAATTGCTATTGAGTAAGGACCTACACAAATATTAAGGTAGTCCTATTCCAAGTCAGTGATGATAACATCAAATCAAGGGACAAAAAAAATCTGGGGACATCCAAGGACACTTGTGCTCTGCTCTGGAATAGATTTGGGTCTAATCGACCACTAGAGTAAGGCCACAGGACCCACAGTTAATTTATCTGCTACCTGCTGCACATTCACTGCGGAGGTGATTTTTATCTGCACTTTCATCTACCACACCCCTCATCCCCTTGTTCTTCTTTTGGACTTGTTTCTTGAAGAAAAAGATGACTGATGATATTTTGATACATATTTCTCTTTATGCTATTTTGAGGGTTGTGCGGGTGAATCTCTTTCTTGCTCCGTGATGCTCTTTGATTTGGGGTATTTTTTGAAGTTGGGAGTCGGAGGAAGTTTGACACAAGAGGTTTTTCTTGGTGATCAAACGCGCTGGCACAGACACAACTTTTTTGAGCTGCCACAGTCAGCAAGCATTCGAAGCCCAGTCAAGTTACCCCCCTCCCCCTAACCCACTCACCCTTCTCTAAGTATGTCTTTCTTCCTTCATCACAACATATAATTAACCTCATTTTTGATTGAGACTTGCTAAACCGATTACACTAGCCTAAACAAAAACTCGTCTCCGGTACAGGAGGAAAACTGGAGTCAGTAACTGGGAAAAAAAATCCAAAAGCATCCAGATTCTCACACCAAAAATAGCTGTCAGGCGTCAGACGGTTCTTATTGCCCTCACATAAGAATACAGACTCAGAAAACAAACAAACACATGAACTGTATAACAATGCAGTTGCAGATAATCGCCTTTGCATAAGGCTACTGATACACAAAGCTGTGAAGAATAAAACCATTTCCCAAAGGAAATTAGCTCCAGTACAGTTACATTAGTAACACTGGTAACCAGGATTTTGGAAATACTCATGAGGTCATGAGCCTAAATCCCCTCCAGTACAACTTCATTCTTCATTTATTCAGCTATGCACAAACTGTACGGCATATTTCCCTAGATTATCTCCTTAGACAATGGTCTACTTGTGATATTTTTATCCACACTTCCAGGATGTAATTTTAATGAAGTCACACTGACGCCCTCCAGTACATTCTTATATGTTTTAGTACATTGTGCCTAAAACAGTTCAAATTGAAAACCCCTCCACACAGAAATGCACTTTGTCCACTGTCACTGCACTTGGATATTTGAGCTTTACCACACCAGGAGGCTGTTTTTACGTTCGCCATTACTAGTAAACTTTTTAAATGTCCAAAGGGAGAATAATTAAATGTTATGCTAACTGAGCTTTGTGGAAAAAAAAAGAAACATTAGACACAAATGATGATTCCAAGGAGAGAGTTTTATATGTCTCAAACATGTGTGGAGTGGATCTTTAGTGTTGATTGCAAACTTCACTGCAGGCTGTTAAATTCCAAAAATTTCAGACACTGTACCGAGAACATGAACCGCACAGTTAAGCAGGTAATCATAACAAGTCTTGTGTGATAAAAGTGTATAGATACACAAAAATAGTGTCTCCACTAACTAGTAAATAACCTGCAACATCTGAAAATTGACAGAAAAGCGTGTTTGCTTATTTGGATGCAGTAAAGTGCGTTGTTAGACCAGAAATAATAAAAAAAATACAACATAAAGTGTAGTTTAGAGTTTGTGCTTTTGGTTACACCTTCTCTGTTAGAAATGACTCGTGCTTTCTCAGGGGTGTAACATGCACTCAGCTTCCAAGCTGCTGCTGAGCCTGACCTGTGCAATCATCCACCCTAAGGGAATGCAGTGTTCCTGCAGTGGTTTGAACTGTTGCACAGATAAAGATTTCAGTAAGAAACCAGACTGAGGCTGCGGGAAAACTCTTAGAGTCTTATATTAACCCGGCATAAACCCTCCTCAGCTGGTTACCTAATTATGACTTTTCCAAACTGACAAACTAACATTCTTGACAGGCTGGACAGTTTTCAGTGAGAGAGCCTAAGAACAACACGGCCTTTTATCTGATAACAGCTACAGCTCCGCACAATCAGTTCATCCATTTCGTCCACCATTTTGTCCTCGTTCTTTCAGTTGCGTATCAACAACAAGCCTTTTAAAATTGGCATGCCTTGAAGCTGTATATTCTGGGCCATGCCATATTTTAGGCCTATTCACAAGCTATTCTATTCAAGGAAAACATACACAAGAACAACAAGGGTTTAAGGCAGCATCCTTCAGTCAGATGGCTGCATTCAGCAGCGGCAGCAGGCTCGCCCTGCTTCTGCATCAGGTGTGAGGGAGCAAAGGCTATTGGACCGCAGTGCTGCTCAGTGTCGATGTTCAAAAAGATTGATGGAGCTTACAGCTGTCTTCATAGGTTTGTGTGTGCACACGTGCATGCGCACGGAGAAGATTACAAACCAGAATGGGACTGAGCTAAATCAAGAAAGAGGCAGAGGGAGTGTGTTACGTTATGCCGTGCTGTGTGTCAGCTCTGATCAGAGATAAACTAGAGCCACCTGAGCCCCAAACCTGGAACATATTTCTGCCAAGAACAATGTCACCGCTCTCTGACACACACAGTGGAATACGAACAGGACCACACAACACAAATCCTCTAAAAGGAAATGTACAATCAAAGTCAGGTTGACAGACACAGATTAGTAGAGTTGGTGGCATTACAATTTAAATCATATTGCATTAAGCAATGTAAAACAGGCATAAACTACCAACACGCCCTTCACCTTGCATTTTATAAAATTGCACACATGTTTTATGATTTGACTTACACAAGTGGAGAGCTACAGGAGAGGTTAGTGTTTGACAAGCAGGCATTATGCAGTAGTTCATTCTGCAGCAGCACTCTGGAGCCAGTCAATTATGAGTCCTCATGATTTTCTTTTGCCACAGAAATCAGCCATCAGTACATTAGAGTAAAACATCCATATGTATTCTGACAACATCTTCCTGTCCTGGTCTTTTGGTGAAACAAACAGACAAAACTAAAGTCAACAAGAAAAAAGATGAAGGAAAGAAAGGAAACATTCTGCACTTATTACTTTCAACATAGTGAAGGTTATTTCTTCCTGTGTCCCATTCTTGATTAAAATGTTTATCGAGGCTAAATGCTCCTCATTTTTCAAACATTAAGTATGCAAATTATGTGATGTATCAAAGGGAGCTGTGGCTTTTTCCAATAATGTAGTCAATTTTCTTCATGACCAGTGATGATAAGAATATGAATCATCCAGCTGGGTATTTAATTACAGTATAATATTAAGTGTCATTAATCAAAGGAAACAGTGAAAGGTTTGTGTTTTTCTTAAGTATTAATGCTGTTTGTTGGAATTATAGAATCACCCAATGGTCTAGTTTTTATTTTACCATGTGGAACACATGAAGTGAACCAGGCATGAAGGTCACTCGTCAAATGGATCATCTTGTTGTTTCTATAAAGAGACCCCTTTCCTCACTGAATGATTATTCTAAAGAAAGAAAGCTGACAAGTTTGTTCTGTTATTACCTACATATGTGTAGCAGCATCTTAAGAGTTAAACTGCCTTGATTCTTTAATTTATTAAAGGGACAGTACACAAATAAACACAAGATTGCTGTGCTCAGCTTTAAATTGACTGACATATCCTTTCAAGCACAAAAGGCAACAGCTGAATATAAGTAATTAATGTTTTAATCTGGTCTGATGTTGTTAAAGCTGCATTAATAGAGTTGTTATGGAAGAGTACCATGGTTTAGTGCAACAAGCTATAAATCCAACACTAACATTAGCAACTTTATCACCACCCAAAGTCGCTAAATGTCACTAATTATGTCAGTCTGCTGTTCAGTGACGGACAGACACTAAAAGGAAGCTAATCATTTCAGTTGCTGGCAAAAAAAAAACTAAAACAAATGTGCTGATAGAGTAATCGCTATAATATATATATATATATATATATATATATATGTGTGTGTGTGTGTGTAAAGGGAAATACTAAATCAGGCTACTTGTATAATAATCTGCGTGTGAGTGAGTGACCCCTTTCACATTACACATAACCATGTGAAGCATTGCTAATATACAAATATTGACTGGCCCAGCTTTAAAGCCTTTAGTTTGAAATATTACTATCTCAAAAACAATGCAAATGTGAGCTCTTATTTTGAAATGAAGCTCTTCAAATTATAAATAGTAATGTGTCTCTTTTTTTGTGACTGTCTACTTTAATTGCAGCTTTAAATTATTCTGTAATGTAATAAAACATGTTTACTGGCCTCACACTAGAAGACCGTTTGTGGTGAAGTTATACATTATTCTTTCTTCAACAATAAATTACTAGAATTTATATTTTGCACTTAATTATTTATACTATTAAATGATTAATTACACACAGCAGACAGTTTTTAGGCCAAATTAATTCAGTTTAGCACGGTACAGTCACCGAACAGAATAAAGTATTTATTAAGTAAGAATGTGTCTGTTGCAGTGACAGCATAAGCCCACAGCATTAATGTTAGACAACTCTGTAAACGGTATGTAGAGAAAAAGAATAAAGAAACAGCCGTTGAGATGTGCTCTGATGTGATGAAGTTGTATTCTAAATTTCAACACATTTATATGTAACACATTTCTCCATATCAGTACATACACAAACACTATACTCACATGGTTATAAAAAAAATAACATAGACTGCATTTAAACGACAGCAGCCAGGATTCAGTGTTCACAGCTCAGTAGAGCATTGTCAGTGTCCATACTCGTATTTCTCATAATTAGGAAGTTACTTATCTCATCTAGGATATTGCAAACTGTAAAAGCCTCCACTGTTAAAAAGAATACTTAAGTTAACGCTAGCGGGGTCTGAAATTAATACCAACCAAGCAGCATAGGCTTGTAAAACTTTATCTGTTGTTTTTACTGTATGCTCAAATCAAAACAACGGCTTTGCATGAAACAGGCTTTTGATTAACTGCCTATAACACTGTCTCTGCAGAAAATGGTTCTCCACGGGCTGGAAGAATGAGCACGGCTTACTGATTCAGTTTTTAATTAATGCCTTTTAATGAATATGTTTCTCAACGGCATAAAATGACTTGAATGGCATATAATGTTCCTAAGGAAAATGTATATTTTCTGTTGTTGGAGAATACTTTTAGTAGCGGAGATGTGTAAGTAGATTTCATGATTCTAGAGAAATGAATGTTACAAGAGACAGCAGGGAGGCAGGACAGAAAGAAAGAGTGAAAGACAAGACAACTGACAAAAAGACAGAACATCGGTTAGCACTGGAGGGAGACATGTCTTGGTGCTTTGTTTATGGCACGTTCGATGAAAGACATTAAGGGGCCAGAGTGGCTTCATCATAGAGACGCTTCATGGAGAAACTACAGAAGACATCCGTGATGCTCTCTCCTGGAAGGCAAGATGGTAGATGGTCTTGAGGAATAAAAAGAGTTTGCCGTTGCGTCTGTGAGAATGGATTTTTGTTACTCTCTCCCCTTCTCCTCCTCTCTGTCTCTTAGTATTACGTGGCCTTTCCCCTGTGGTTGTGACTTAGCGTACAGATGCTGCCCTGTGGGCTACGCGGCATCTCTCCATATCGGCTTCAGATCTACACATTCTCTCCAAAACGCTCTCTTCCATTTACAGAACTCACTAACAATCCCTCGTTTTGGACAATGGTGCCATGTGAGGACAGAGCCTTGGCATGTTTCATCGGTTTTATATGACGAGAGCATCGAGGGAGATCCTCCTGCTAAATGTTCCCCCTTCCTGTAGGTTTTTCAACATGGACCCGGTGTAATATTCTATGTACAGGCTCTGCAGTACACAATGTAACAGCTTAATTTCTGAATTGCAAAATACAAAAGGACAAGGAGATTCAGCAATAGAAAATATGGAGGCCACCATTCATTTTGTTATTTATTTCACAATTTTTACATTCTTATGTGCTTAGAATATAAAAGGTGAGGTAGAACAGGGACGAGATTGAGTAGTATATTGAAAAAAAAGGTGTAAGGAAAAAAGACTGTAAGGAGCAGGACTGAAGAGCTTTCTGCATGAAAATGCTAAATAAACCAACAAAACAGGACAGCCTTGTGTAGAAAACACACACAGCGCTCGAACGTAAGAGTAAAATAGCACAGCGTGGCTCAGCACAGTACAGACAAGCCCAACACAGAACAGGCTAGAAACTTCTACAGGAAAGAATCAACCGTACTGTCAAACTAACTTTATTTTAACATTACTACAGACACTCAATCTCGTCTCTTTCCATCACTCCGTCTCTCGGTGGGCCTTTCGGTTATTTGCTGCTGAAGCTCCCTGCCTCCCTATTACCTCAACGCTCAGCCCACGTCATGTCAAGGATGTGTAAATATCGTGTTGAATACACCTACTCTGCTGCACGCTGACAGATAGTATTTTATCGAGCTTGAAACCCTTTGACAAGACAAAGAACCTGAAGAGGAAGAAAAGGAAGGAGGCTCTGGAAGAGACGGGAATGAAAAGGATTGGAAGGTACTCGGAGATTATTGGCGTCTGTAATGGCTGCGAGGGACAGCAAAGGCTGGCTCAGCTCCTCTTTCACTACTGGACCTCAGTAAAAACCCTAATGCTGGCTTTCAGCTAGCCAAGAGCAATTCTAGGTCTATTTAATCCAAATCAATAAACTTTAAATTACTCACTGAAACAAATGAAGTCTGGAATTGTCAAACTGGATCGGGTAGAACTGAAAGGTACATTCAATTCGCAGTGAAGTGTGCACATTGTGAAATAGGAACAGTACCAAAAACTGTTGTGTGTGGTGCTACCTACTTCAGTTCTTCAGCAAGAAAAATGCTGCACTGCAAGTAGAGGATACATAATAGTCCATGACGGGTGACCTTCTCAACAGCTACAGGAGTACTTCCTCCACTGTGTATGTCCGCATCTCTTTTCACATAACATATTGGAAATTTAGTGTAAAAAAAGAGAGTAGGATACATTGAGGAAGAGGTAATGATACAGTGAGTGATTTTCTTAAATCACTGTCTTTCAAGCCCTGCTACTATTTCAAAACTGCAAATTAATAATATGTGTTCGGTGTTGGAACAGCATAGCCAAGTTATTTGTCTTGGCTTAAGATATTTGGGTTTAAAAATAGGAAGATAAAAGATCTGCTTTTATTTCCTGATATTTACCACAAGATGCAAATCTCTGAACAGCAGCAAGAATCAGAATACCAGGTTGGAATTTGCAAAACATTACATACATGAGCCCCAAAGTTATAGAAGATTTATACACTCACAAGACCAAGAATAACCTCTCCCAAAGTGTGGAGGATGAAAGGATCTGCTCATGATCCAAACCATACAAGCTCATCTATGAATCATGGGGGAGGCAGGATCATGGCTTGGGCTGCATGGCTGCTTCTGGCTCACTAATCTTTAATGATGATATAACTTATTATGGTAGCAGCAGGATGAATTCTTGAGAGAAGAAAAAAACATCATGGCAACAAATCTATACAGAAATGCATAGAAAATATCTGGAAGGAGATTCATCATGCAGCAAGAAAATGGTCAAAATACAACTGGCCAAGTGGAGGACCGGACCTTGTCTCCAACACAAACATCCACTGAAGGAAGCTGATGAAACTGGAAAAGCAAACCAACAAATTGGTGATGTGCCGCGTTCTTGATGCAGTTGTTGCAAATAATCTGTCCAATATGTCTATTTTCATAAGTATTTCGATGGTCTGATACAGTGGTGCCAAGTTGTTTATATTAAGGTATAAATACCATCAAATGAAAGCTGAGGTTCTGAACTCTTGTCTCACATTGATCTTTTGATCTTAAACTCGAATGTCTTCGGCGTTCGGCAGTTAAAACAAAAGAATTAGCTTTGCTGTTCCAGTGATTTGGAGGAGACTGTATGTTTTTGAAGTTCTTGAATGTTATTTGAAATGAAAGTATTACTCTATGTATGACATTTTAAATGTCCACTCATAGCAACTGAACCATGTTTTGATTGTTTGATGCTTACGTTTAGGCAGTCTCAGTGCTTATTTATTTATTATTTTAATTAAATAAGATAGTTAAACACAAAAGTAGAGGTAGTATATTGATTAATATTTTCCATCTGCATAAACGTTAACTGAACCTTTATACTAACCTTATATTAAACATTTATTATGAATAACGGATGAAACAGCCTTAATTTCATGATCTGAAGTTAAATAACAGCTCGAGTGCCATATTCCTGTTGATGTATATAAATAGTTTAGCCAGAGAAAATATTCTTGGCAGGTACTTTTATTTATCCACTACGATGGGAATCCAAAATGTAAATTTTGACTCAGGATCTTCACAAGAGGAAGTTGTGACCATGTGGGACCGGAGATGGAAAACTTCCATCACTCATGTTCCAAGATGATTCTGAACACTAGTGCTGACGTTTATTAGCAATCTTTATGGTGTAGTTCTATGGCAATGGACGAACTGTGGGTGTGATGGAGATAAGTTGCAAAAGCCAATCAGAGCAGGGGGCCTGACACCCCTGGAGTAGATGTGGAATTTACAGCTCCACCATGACATTACAATAAATGTCACAACAGACAAGATGCGATAAATGACTGTTGATTATCTGTGTCCCTGTGGGGTGAGATGGCATGAAAGCATAAACAGGAACATCTCCATGCATGTAAATACAGGTATGTTTGATTTCAAATGAATGACTTTGCAAACACTTTGACATCAATAGACACACATACACACGTAGTTTGTTGAAATTTAACCCAGCTCTTGGAAATGCTGCTGCATGGCAGATCCCGCAGTCACGGCTCAAACCGCATGGCTGCTGAGGAAGCGCGCACACACTCACGTACCGCACTGACAGACGCAACAGGAAAGATGAATAATTTCTATTCATTGTGCACACACGCAATTCTGCTGTTATATTTTAGGCAAAGTTGCTTTGTTAAGTTACTAAAGTTGCACTCTCTTTGACTAGCCTCTGCGGTTTTCAGGGGGTGTTGTCTCTTTCTGTTGTTTCTTTCTCACTTTGTACTGGCTATGTTTGTGTGCGTTCACCTGGATTGTATTGTAACTGTTGGAGTAGCATTCCAATTAAGGATGTATTGTTATGTATGAGATGGAGAACGCTGGGTAGTGGCAGAACTGACAGCAGTGCTTAATGGGAACGCTGGTGTCTGAATGGAGACGACAGCGGAGACTCTCTACACCCAATTTATTGTGTCTCCGCTGCTGCTGTTGCTGCTGCTAGAACTCATACACTTACAAATAGATAAAGAATACATTATTTTCACTGTGCTGTTGTATATGTGCAAAAGTTAAGACAATGAAGTTACAGCCATGTAAATATCCACAAGTTTTATATAGTG
Organism: Ctenopoma multispine; assembly: GCA_034779795.1. Taxonomy (NCBI): domain Eukaryota; kingdom Metazoa; phylum Chordata; class Actinopteri; order Anabantiformes; family Anabantidae; genus Ctenopoma; species Ctenopoma multispine. The sequence goes on along the minus strand of JAUYWH010000010.1, from coordinate 13,115,562 downwards.
TGTATTTGTGTATCTGCTCTTCAGAAGTATTTATAAAAGGCAGACAGGAAGCTTTCACAGTCTTTTGTTGTGACACCAGGAGTTGTCAATCGTACGTTGCTGCAGCAGTGAGATGACCAATCATGTACAGCTTTAACTAAAACATATTTACAGAGTCAAACATTTTTCCAAGCGTGTTACCATGTAGGTATCATGTTTGAGTATGTAGAGACTCACTCAGATTAAATCTCTATTAGGGGCTGGACACGCCAGCCCCTGGATCCCAAGAGGGCCTCACAGCAACACACACACACACACACAGAGTCATTCAGTCCCAATTAGACCCCAGACACCCTGTGAAACCAGGGCTGGAACGGCAGCCCCAGTAATGACCAGATCGTTAGTGGGGAGGGGGGAGAGAGAAGTGGCGAGGGCAGAGAGGCCGAGAGGGAGGGAGGCGGATCGGGGATGATGAGAGGTTGCGTGAGGACAAGCAAGAAGCGAGACGAGCAGGAGCGTTGTGGAACACCTGATTATATCTTATTCATATACACAAATGTGTGAATACAAAGGAAATAAATGCATGTGCATATACAGTATATATATATATATATATATATATACACGCATGATTGCTTCAGAGCCTTCCACTGACATTCATTCCTTAAAGTAATAACCTGCAGCATATGCAATATATAATTTACATATAATCCATATTGCTACTCTTTATTGGTGGGACAAGTAATTCAATGCAAGAGAGCTGGCTCATGAATATTTCTGCCTCAAAAAAAAAAACAACAAAATAAATTAACATTGTAATTTCTTACAGCCACATTTCAGAGACATACTATTTCCTAATGCTCATTTTATACCTTCACCTCGAGTTGAAATAGTTTTTGTTTGTAGATAACTTCTGTAGTTGGAGTTACAGAGTTACTGATGAGGAGCAAAAGCAGGATATGGGAAGTGCACTTATTATGTATCTGTGCTACAGCTGAGGAAGCTATGCACCTGACTGTGTTTGAAAATAAAATATTTTTCTTTGTTAGGGAACTTTTACATGATGCCTCGGTTCAGACAAATCCTGGTGAAGTCTCAGTTTTGCAACAGAAAAGTTACTCCCCTACACATTCAGGATCAGATTGTGCTTCACAGCTGCTCTTATCCAGAACTTAGACTGTTAGAAAAGATGGATTTAGAAAAATCAAGACAATGTGTGGTGAACAAAATAATAATAATATCTATAATAACTTTAAAAAATGTCATGTCAGGAAAGTACTTTAGCAATTGAAAGTTATTATTAGGTTTTTATTTAATATGAGCGAGTATTTAGGTGTGTCTGTACATTCACTCTATTTCAAACAAGACTCTGTAAATGCATATGAACCTACAGTAAAACAAACAGAAGACCAGCACAAAAAGTAGGCCACTTTGTTACCGACCGGACCTGAAGACTGTGGCGCTAAAGAGAAGGGAAATGAAAAGAAAGGAGAAAGAGGAGAAGGGTCAGCTCAAGTCCAAAAGACTTATGGCTGAAAGAAAAGGATGTGGAAAAAGGAAGAGAAGGAGACTGTTAGGAGGGGAAAGGAGAGAGCCGGCAGTGGGAAAACAAGGACAATGGCTGTGTTTATGTCGTCTTTGTCACTGTGGCATTTTGGAGGACAGAGGGGCTGTGTGCCTGGATGTGTGCTCGCATGTGTATTCACTTCCCCATCTACTCAATTTGTGGCACAGATCTGCTCCCTAATAGTGAGCAAAACAAAAAGTCGGCCTAATCCAGCCACTATAATGCAGATGGTAGAGACGAAGGGTATGAGATAGAGTTTAAGGAAAAGTCGAGGAGACGAGAAAAAGATATGGAGGCAGACAAAGAGAAGAGGAAGACTACTAATTGCAGTTGGAATAAAAACAAGTAGCTTGGACACGCTTGGCTTGTAGCTGAGGTAGAAGAGAGGTCACAAAGAGACACTCACAGCAATAGGGTAGCCGGTAATAGATAAAGACAGAGCCAGAGATGAAACGAAACAGGGTTTCAGAAAGAAAAAGAAGATCAGAAAACAAACAAAGTGGAGAAGCTGAGAGAGGCCAGGGTGGTGGTGGCTGCTGGAGGAGGAGAGTGAAGAGGCAAAGATAAAGGATGTGAGCTAGATTGAGAGCTACAGGAAGCGAGATAGGATGAGGAGAGAAGCGTAAGAGGCAAGGAGGAGGTGTGAGTAGTGAGAGAAGGAAGAAAGAGCGATAGATAGACGGCGAGAGCAAATTAGAGTTGAGTACTTGTGTTTTTGGAGATGTTATTGAGCCTAATAAGAGCACGTTGTTGGCTATTCTCACTCTCAGTGGTCCTTCTCATCTCTTTTTCCCCCCTCTCTCTTGCTCTACTACTTGTTCTTGGCTCACACTTAATCTGCTGAGGGAGCCTCACCAAAAAATACAGTACATTTCAACAATATTCATGTGCATAATAGCTGCGGTTATTCTTATGCAGCACTAAATAGATGCTGTAGGCACATTCGATACCTTTGAGCAGAAGCCGTTTGCTTATTTTTGGCCCGTAGGGTTTGTTGGTTGGGTCTTTAGAAGCATACTGAACTGTGAGGTGGGTGTTTGCTCACTGTCGCACGAAGTGAAGATGGTGTAGGCAGAGTACAAACAGTAGAGCAGCCAGGATCATCCGAACTCCATGCTGGTCCCCGCACGTACCCCGTGTTGTAAGCTCAGGCAGACTGAGGAGAAAGGAGCAGCGCGATTATGTGTCTGTTTGTTTGTTTCCTCAGTCTGGAGTGAGGAAACGGTTAAACTTTTTGGTTCTTTTAATTTAACATCACAAAAATTAAGACTTCTGTTCCATAAACCGATCGCACAAAGTGGAAAACAGTGCACAGGTCTGCTCAGCAGTACTGTACATCAGACACTAATAATGCTTCACAGGAGTTTTTGACAGTGTTACAACAACCTGTTAGACCAAAAAAACTACTTGAAAATGTAATATTTTACAAGGCAATGCAATTGTTAATTATCTCCATCTAATTATCCACATTTTAATCAGGGTGTTAAGAGGCTCACGGTACACTGGGACTGATGCTTGAGAGTCAGACAAACAGCATCAGTCGACTGTAAGAAATCACTAAATCCTGCAGGATATGTTCTTGTTTGCTTCTTTTGTTTGTGTGCTGGGTTTGATTTTCTGAAAGCATGTTTCGGAATTACCAGTCAGGGAAGAAGGAAGCAGTGTCTGGCATTAGCTACATTTACAGTGCTGTGAGGAAGTATTATATTGCTGTGAAAAGGTTTGGACACATTTTTTTCCCCCTTAATAAATAAAATCATCATGTAAAAATTGCATTTTGTGTTTACTTGGGTTATCTTTGTGTTAAACTAAAATTTGATTGATGAGCTGAATCATTTAAGTGCGGAAGATATGCAAAAAACTCAGAAAGGGGGCAAATACTTTTTCACATCACTGTATATTGTGATATAATGTATCACTGTCATCCCCAAGGTATCAGATAATGCCACATTTAACCCCAACCCAGTTGCCTTAGTGTCTTTGAACTCGACCAAACCATGACACTTTCTCTGTAACTGAGCCTTTATCATTGTGACGCAAGGGTACGTTTAACGATGATATTTGACAGCGAGAACGTGGGAAAAAACACATAAGGTGTCATTTTATTTTTGCCCCAGATGCAATGTCATTCAAACCAAGCACGCTAAGAGCGAAAAGCACGAAAGAAAAGCTTTTTTGTTAAACTTAGGGCTGTGTGGAATGACTTCACTTTTCTTCACATTGCTCATTTCTTGTTTCCAGAGGTCCAACTGGTATTATAATGCCTAGTGCTTGGACACATGCTCGTGTCTCCGATGCAATCAGTATGGTCTTTGCCTTGATCCATTGTGCTCTAATGATTAAGCCTTCGCCCTGCGTGGTGGCCTATAGGCCCGCTCTGCTGCTGTGCATCTCATCACATACCATTCATCATGGCATGTGTGTCTCCACCTCCAGCCCTCTATCACAGCAGCCTGCCACTGACCTCCTATTGACTCACACACACAGACAGACACACACAGACAGACACACACACACAGGCAGACACACTCATTTCATGTGGAAAAAACTGAGTTACTTGAGAATACAGTTTGTTATTTTTTTTCTCACTGCGGTTCATTTCAGATTGCTCACAACCTACCCAAGGTTTGTCCTGGTTTCCTTTGTGACTGCTGGCTTTACTTTTGTTTAAAGCACATTCAGACGGGTTTGTTCTTCTGACTATGCAGGAGACAGTATTTACATAGACTGTTGTAGCTTGGTCTGGGGCTCCTGCAAGAGAAATATTTTTCCATCAGTTTTGCAATACATGTTTTCTTAATGACTGGGATATGTTGCATCTTTATAGAGAAGCCATATTTCTGAATATATTTAACTCAAAATGGAGACGTACAGTTAATATTGTTGACTGTTTCTTAAGGAGCTTAACTTGCACACTGAGGATAAACTTCCTGTAATCACTTCAGTCCATCATGACCAAAATGATGTCTCAGAAATATGCACAAATGTATGTATTTCCTCTATTATACCTTATTCTGAGACTTTATTTTCACCACTGCGTAACCTTTCTGTTAATTGGATCACTAGTCCAAAGAGCCTCTGCGTGTTTGCACACAGATGACAGTTCATCATTTGCTGTGAGCAATTTCCCTATTATTACAGCTTGGAACCTCAGTTTAAAGGTCAATATTTATCTCTGCCGCACACCCACACGTGTTTGTGCACACACGCTCTCTGGCCTATCCATACTAATGAAAATGAAAATTGAAATGGTGGAAAAGTACACTGAGTGGAGCCCATGTGCGAGGAGAGAAAAGTGCTAATTTGGAGAAGGTATAAAATTCTGTATGCTGCATTATTTCCCCTCGAGATGTCGTTTCAACCCATCGTGATCCAATATCTTTTTAATTATGGCTCTCTGTAAAGAGAGGGTCCTCCACTCCCGTCTCTCCACGCTCAGTTTAACGTATATGAAGATCGTATCTCAGCCCGCGCTCTCGGATTTGTTAAGAAGTAATATACTTCATGCTTTTTAAACAGTGTGTCCTCCGCGCCGAGCCTTCGTGCGTTCCTCCTGAGGGCTGCTGCGGCTCCCGGGAAAGCGGAGCGGTTGAGGTTAATCCTCAGCTGTTATTCAATGTATAAACAAAAAAATGATAAGTATAGGCTTTACAGTGTGAGTCATTTTACCTCAGTTATCTTTTTAGTCAGAGCCTGAAGTTCAGCTGCAACACCTAAACGTACATCAGTCTTCCCTCTTTGTGCTGTCTGCTCGATGTGTCGGTGTTTACTGACAGCAAACATCAATTCCCATAAAATCAATGCCTGTCAGCAGACCGTGCTCCATCCCCATGACTAATCGTTCAGTTGATAATGTGAAAGGAGACGAAGGCCCACGTCTCATCGGGGAGACCAGAAGGGTGGCGTCTCTGAGGGCGATGGTGGGCGGTGTGCTAAACTGGAACACTCAACACAAGTTTAGGCCTAATCGTCTCATTGTCTCCGTTCTGCTTGAAAGGATCAGCAGCCACGCTAAGCTCCTCGGGGCCCCAGCCCTCAACTGCTCTCTGCCATCTTGCTTTGTTTATGTTGGATGAACACAGCCAATTCCTTTTTTCCATTGGCGTTGTTTGTTAATTTCGTTGTTCACCTTTTTGAATTTCATTTTCAGTTAATCAGTTTGACTGTCTTGACTAGTCAACTAATAGCTACTGTATTTCTTATCAGAAGCTATTCACATCTAAATTTGTTCAGTTTACCTGCAGCAGTGGTGGAAAAGGCCTTAAGTAGAGTAAACAGTGTAAAACTACAAGTGAAGTAAAAAAGCTTTTAATGTGAAGCAGGGGTGAGAGGTAAACGTCCGGTAGGCCTGTGGGAAAGCCTTCAGTGAAACTCCAAATGTGCTTCACTGAGTTGGAAAAGTTTGTGTGTCGATTAAAAACAAAATGTGGCAAAAACAAACAAGAAGCTAGTGATTCAAACATCCACTAAAGCTTTTATTCCACTAGAGAGCAAACTAACAATGATAACTATTATATAAAGACACACACACATATATATATATATATATATATATATATGTTTAAACAATCAATACCTATTTAAAAAAGCCTTCTATTTTATTATAGATTAGTTTGGCTGAAGCATACATGATGATCCAAGCTTTTAATGAACCTGTTCTCAGCTGTCTGTAGCGTAGGTTTGGTGAGTTGTAATGAGTTCATACTACTGTGTATGTATGTATGTGTACTCACCTACAGTATGTGACGGCATGGAGCTATATGAAAAATTTAAACCATATAGGAAATTATAATCGGTATAACACTCAGTACTAGCTAACTGCTGAAAAGAACAGAGAGCGGATATTTACTTGCACGTGCCTCCACATTAGCTGTTGTTGGTGATACATACATAACTGTCTCTGCAAACAGTGTATTTATGTCTATTCTGACCACTATTGGAAATAACCCGGTCCGTTCAGGATCAGTGGAAATCTGTGGAGCAATTTCATCCACCGCTCGTTTCTGTAATAAAAAACAAAGAACATGGATAAATGCAAACAGGAACCATGTTGCCAAGAATTAATCCAGGACGTGTGGATGACAACAGGAGAAACACCGGCTCAACTAAGAGGTCACACACGCACAAATATAATGCACACACAGAGTCAGAGTGACTTTTATCAAATCATTTGTGACCTAAGCCTCAAACTGCAAAAATACTCTTTTGAATCTGCGCAGTACAAACTTGCTTCGAAGTTAATACGGTTTTCAGCTGATTACAACCTACACTCGTCTGATAGAGGAGACCACTACACCACAGCTTACAAAGAATTGTTATCAGAGCAACAACAACTTTTAAAGAGACTGACTTGGGGTGCATTTAGCACAGAACAAGGGCTGTACTGCACTTGGTGAAACGTTACGAACATAAGGGTACATTTATAATTTTTATATTAAGAAGTCAACCTGTTGCTGAAGTCCCGATGTGCCTTTAGTCAGACATGTAAACACTAATACACATTGCCATGTTATTATGGGTAAGCCGCTCTCTGTACAGCATCAGCAGCAGGTCTGTGTGGAAGTATTTACCATCTGTTGATAATCTTGCATAGTATCTCTAGGATTTGCAAAAGCTCTGGATGTATATTCTGGACATTTTCCCATTTCCTGAAGTGCCTGTTATGTTATATGAAAAACCAGTGATAAAAATATGATACCCACACAACAGGATGTCCCAGCAGAAATGATGTACGTCTTTCATGACGTAGATGTTTTTGAGACATAAACTGCAGAGCACAAAGGTGGCTGAGTGCTTCTTTTGTGAGCTTTAGAAGCTTTATCCCACATGTGAATCCTGGGAGTGGGAACCTACCCCTCTGTGGACATTGCATGCTAAACTTTAGTTGTGATAGAAACACAACAAAGCCAGAGGCAGAGAGAGGCACAGAGAGAGCCTGAGACAGGTTAGGGGAAGAGGGAGAGAGAGTGAGTGCTTGTAGCCCCCGAGGGTTTCAGTCCTATCTGTCACTGTGCCACAACGATTCGCCCTGCATCTGATCCATGGACACTGAGTCTACGGGTCAGCTGTGACAGCTTGCTTGCTGTGTGTGTTTGTGTCTGACGTGGGTGTGGGCGGGTACATCGGTGCATCTGGTTTCTGTCTCCCATGATGCCAGTGGCTGTCAGTCTTCATCTCCTGAGGCAGAATGCACAGATGTGTGTGTGTGTGTGCGCGCGTGTGTGTCGGAAGTGCGTCTGTGGTCATTTGCCACTAATGAAATGAGATTCAGGTAGAGAAATGGCGAAGGGCATCACTTAGAAATGCACGAGAGCAATATGTTGCCACGGCAACAGTCAATGAGACTTTATCCACGTGAGAGTGACTCATGTAAGGAGAGTGAGAGAGGAGAGGCGGAAACAAGCTGAAGTGAAGCAGTTGCCATAGCGACTCTCTATTGCAGCTGCCTGTAAATTTCTCTCTCCTCAGTGCTCGACTGATGCACCACTTTTAGCATCCTGGCTGTATATACTGTATGTATGACTGTGTGTGTGTGTGTGTGTGTGTGTGTGTGTGTGTGTGTGTTATGCTCTGATGGTGTCTTAGAGTGTGTAACGTTTCATATAACATATATATACTGTATATAAACAAGTTTCAGGTTTCTCCCTCCCTCTTCTCTTCCAACAGATGCTGTAGTGGTTATTTATGTGGTTGTTCTGCACTACTGCTCTCTCATGTCCCCAGGCCTACACGCGCACACACAGACGCACTCCCACAGAAGCCAACAGGGCCTGTCACAGCGCCACAGTTCTAAGTCCTGCGTGCCATATGCTACCGTAGGCTCCTGGCAGGCAGGAGTATCGTTTCTCTCAGTCAGCTGGGAGACTGGTTCAAAGGCCAACGAGGGCCCATCAGGGACCATTCTGCATGCCCAAACAACGCTGCAGGAGCAGGCATATGTTGGAATCTCTCACGACTGACACTGAGTGGATGCAGTCTGAAATGATCTGCATGCAGGAATTAAGGAATGATGCCAGAGTTTACTGTTATTGTCATCACAGTTTTAATAAAGCAGAAGATGTTGTCCAACCGAGCGGCAAAATTAAGTCACTCCAATTTGTGTACAATTCTAACTTGAGTTAAACTACAGCTAACATGGATTGAGAGAATCAATCCAAAGTTAAATGTTGTGTAATTTTTCCTAAATACTTTCTTTACGTAAAAACCTCTTCAGTTATCTTTCCATGTTTTTACCTCGAGGCAGTCTCCACTAACAAGTTGTACCAGTGCAAAACGATAGCATCCAAGAAAACTGTGTTTTCTCCAGATCCCCCACAGGGGAATTGTCCTAGAAATAAGTTGATATAGCTGTCCCTGCAGCTCGGTGCGAGTTGCAATTAGCATTCATGGGAGATCCAAGGTGCAAAATAAAACGAGGAAATTATGGAAATTCATCACAGACATGATATATTAAGAGCCAGTGGCCTTTTATTATCTGTTGATTGTTCACAGAATGTTCTTTAGACATCAACTTTGCTCCTACGAGTTTGCTTTTACTCTCTCTCACACCGGGTTTTTTTTTACCTGCTGTAAATTGCCTTTGCCCAGTTGCTTTCAGTGTGTTTAAATTTTTACGTGGCGTTAAAACACCTCTTCTTTACAGCAGAGAGCTCTTAGGGGTAAACTTTGACACCAGCACATTATTTGCTCCTCCACATTTGCACACTCATTAGCCGCGTCCGCCCTCATTTTTACGCCTTAAAGCAAACAGCCTGGCGCAGGTGGGATCGATTGCATGTGCAGTTGATTGTGAGCTGTGCTTGGTGTTGCATCAGTGTTGGTCAGTGTGCTCCTCCTGTGTGTAGTGAAGCCTGTCAGAGGCAGTGATACAGAGGTGAGCTCTAAAGCTCAACACTAGCCAGCGATTCTCTTGAAACATTATTGTTTTAATCACCAGGAAACTTTTGATTAGATTCTTGCACTTGTGTCTCTTGTTATTGCCTGTTGCTGGAATCATCACCTCAAATCTAAATTACCTCCAGCTCATTTTTAAGAGCTGACACCCAGCGGCAGGCAACAGTGCCGTACTTAGGCTCTAATACACTACAGTGTTTCCATCCAGCCGAGCAATTTGCTGTTTGCTCAGTGTATTATGGTGTAACACAATGTGTGATCAAAGAGAATATGAGCGGCATAAAAACAGTTATTGACGTTTTGCTTTCCTTATTTTCTGCTTTCTCCTCTTTGTGCATCGTGGTGGTGGCGTGCAGATATTCGTGACCGCAGGAAGAAGCCGGTGATGCTGTTTATTCACGGAGGCTCCTACATGGAAGGCACCGGAAACATGTTTGATGCCAGCGTCCTCGCTGCGTATGGCAACGTGATTGTGGTGACCATGAACTACCGGCTCGGCGTCCTCGGTAAGTGGATATCTTCTCTTTTTTATAACGTCATTGTGAAGACACACCAGTCTAAGAGCTCTTTTTCTTTTTGCTCACCACTATAACAAACAGTCATGTGTGCACACGTACAAGTGGATTTCTCTCAGCAGACTCTTCTTCTGTTTCCTGAATTGATAAGTCAGTGATGGATGACATCAAGAATTCATCAATCTAATGACAGCCAGTGCAGGCCTTCACTATGACAGTCCACTTTCTGATGGATTTCTTGTGTTGATTATTCCACTCAGCACTTTGTGGTTGTTTCACCATTCTGAACATTTAACTTTAAACCTCTAGAAAATAAGATAATCTACAGAGTACCACAGTTAAACAACAGTAGACCATGCATGGTGTAGAAAAAAGCCAAAATCTTTATTAGTCTTATGAGCCAAAACAAATACTCAATATTTTCTGTGCTTCTTCGCTGCTGTAATGAGTTTTATGTTTAGAGTGTGAATATGTTGAAGAGCACTTTCACATCTTGTCGAATAAATGCATCATGATAATAAAATTTAATTAGATGAAGGTCACAAGCTGCTACCAGTAGCTGCTTATTGTAAGCATTGAGTTATTTAGAGATTAATAACTCGTGTGTGGTATATTACAGAAATGCTGCCTGGGTTTCGGGTGTGGTGGTGTGAGGGGGGGATTTTAAATTTCAATTACAAGGTGTTTTATTTATTTTGCATTACATTCGTCCGGATATGTTGCTTAAACAAAGAGACGCTGGCATGTATCTAAAGTTTTATTTATGTTCCGTGTTTCCGCCCAGTTGCGTAGCTTACAGCGTAAATTCAAGCTTAAGCCTTTCCGTGACAGGGAGAACTCTGCATCATTGCTCTGTTTCTGTTTTAGCAGTCCTCTTGATTCACAGAGCACATGTCCACACCCTTTTATTCTAAGGAGATTTATATTCTTGCAACACATTTTAACCATGTGCCCACCACCACTATTTCATTGTCTGTTGTGTGCTGCATACAGTCCAGTCTGGTTATACTATAACAGTAACTCCAGTAGAAAGTCCTTTATGAGACTGAACTGGAACAAGAGCGCAAATCAGATACAGATCTGGCATTTTTACTGACACAGAAATGCATCTCACAATTCTTCATTTTAATTGCGTGCACTCGCCCGGCGCCTCCAACCTCTAGATGTCTGTTTCACAGCTGTGTAATTCATCCTACAAAGAGAAAGAATTGTAAAAGGGAATACTCTGGTTGGAGAAGGCATGGTTATGATGTGCTTTTGAGCTTTTAACACTAGACGCACAGTAAAGGTGAGGGATCTACAGGCCGAGTCTGCTTAGATCACTTTGAGATCTGCCATAGTTAGGTCTGCAAAAAAAAAAAAAAGAGTGTATCATCTGCGTATCAGCTCTCTGGCACATCTCGTCATCCTTTTCCTGAAAATACACTTGACTTCTCCTCTTTGTTCCTCACCGCGCTTTCTCTCGCTCCATTGAGACCAAGTAATTTAGCTTGAAGAGGAGGAACATGCCTCTAAGGAGGCAGGTGCTAACTAAAGGAAGCCAAGTGCATTAGATATTTCATTAGCTGAACAGAGAGTGGGCTGCTGGAAGCTGTTTCAAAATAGGCTGCCTCACTTTGATTTGTTTTGTTCCTTTTTTAAAGGACATTACTGTGTTTTTTTTCGGAGCACTTACACAGCCTTTACAATGGTGACAGATTTTCATTTGCATGTAATTACCCAAAGTGTTATGTATTATTGAGTTCATCACCATTTTTGCTACAAGTGGATAACAGAACGCAATCTGAAATGTGAATGTTACCAGAGATCCACGTTGCTGCCAGGACGCCGGTGTGTGACACGAGTGTGTTTCTCTGCTTTTATATTCCAGTGTTCTTACTGAGCTGTGGAAAGCAGTTAAATAATCATTTTATTTTGCTTCTGTCGAAACCTGGGCCTCTTTCTTTTTTTGTGGATGATGAGGTTTTCTACCTGTGAAAGTAAAACTGTCCTTGCACAGTCACAACTGCGTCCCAGCGATTCTGTGCTGGTAATTCCTGAATCTGGGAGTTACTTCTTCAACAGTGTTATGATTATTGATTAAATTTGTGGCCAAAACTGTGAAAGTAAGTATGTAATTCACAAATTATCCTTCAAAAAGTTTTTTTACACTTTAAGATCACATCTATTAGTTTCTGACATCTGTTAATTGCTACAAAATAATAAGACGAAATCTTATGGCCCAACTGAGTCGCACTGTTGGCTGTTTGTGTTTTCCTGGAGTCCTTTTTTTTCACTCCAAGCTTGAGCCTTGTATGTCGAGCTTTAGATGGATAAAAATAATCCCGTTCAGAAGGAATCTAAATAAGTGGATTACTAACAGAAGTTCAGTTTTCAAAGATGATAAAATGAGCCAGAAATGTCAGCAGCTACTCCTGTAAATCACTACAGAATTTGTATCAACAAAGAAAAGAGATAATGGGAACGCATTAAATTCTCTCAGATTATTGCTGCATCATTGTTGTCTGTCACAGGATGTGCTTTACGTAGGACTGGATATTATGTATTGCCTCTTGTGTATTACTGTATTTCTACTTTTCATCTCTCTCTCTCTCACTTTCCTGTAGTCTGGCGGCATCGCTCACACTTTCTTCTTTCAGCGCTGTATCTCTGACACTCTCATCACATTCTTTGAGTCAAGGAGAAAGCAAGTTGTGAGAGAGACTTTGTCATTTGTATTCAAAAAAGAGAAAGCCGCAGCTATCTGCCAAATATGAGAGCCATCCACTGCAATTTGGTCATGATTGGGGAGAAATGTGAATAATCTTTCGCCCCATGCATCCTATATGATGGATGGCATTTTCCTTTGACAGAGAGAGACGCACAGAAAAGCCGGTGGAGAGGTTAGAAAAACACATTTGTGTGTTTGGAGGTGGTGTACATCCAGCATGTGGAGCTGAATGCGTTCATGCATATCAATGTCTGCTCTGTGGATACACTGCAAAGGTTCCTACTGTGTTTGTGTTCTTGCTTCAGCAATCTGACATGCGGATTTGGAAGGGCAATGCAGGAATTATTGATACAGGAGCTAGATGCGAAAACTCAATATGGCACGCCTGTCTGGGTTTGTGTGCAGACAGAAATGGTTGTTTTCATGCAATGCTTGCAATCTTTGCATAAGATTAACTTTGAAGTGTCACGCCCGTCTACATATTGACTGTTTATATGTTTTCTGCAGCAGTGCAAAAGATACAGTTTGTGATCTTGACTTACTTAAGCCCACCACTTATTACTCTGAAGGTTGCAGGGTTGCCGTATGTTTTCAATTTTGCAGTGCATTTAATAACCCTGACCATATAAATGATTACAGCTGGAGCTGAGTTAATATGAATGCACGGCTGCTAATTAAGACTTAAGCCTGGTCTTCTAAATCATTTCTTGGCAATACTGTATCTGGAAAGCAACAGATTGAAAAGGAAAGTTGCTTTCCAGAAAGTCTTCTGCTAATGGCTTCGAAATCTGGTCGCTGGGACTAATAAGCATATATCAGAACTGTTGAGAACAGTCACTGTTCTCACAATAAAGAAAACTATATGTACAGAAATGTTGGTTAAAAACTGAAGGATATTTGAACCCCAGACGTTTTGGTTTAGACGTTGGTCTGACCAGTGGATCACATGGAAATGTCTTTGCACAACACTAAACTTCCTACAATGCAATGAGCGATAACAAAGTTAGTTTAGTTTTTTTGACATTTGTCTTTAATATGAGCATCAAACTCACCTGCGTCACACAGGAATACATATTGCTAGCTGGGTAACTTACATAATGCTGATGTACAGAGAGCCGACATCTTCAAGCGTGTGTTCAACACGGTGCAACTTCTCCTCCGCCTGCTTGAGTGACATTCATCCTTATGTGAACACAATGGGCAAAAGCAAGGTCAGCAAAAATGATGGAAGTCATGTTCATACGATGCATGATGAGTCTGTATCATAATGATTGTTACAGGCATAGTAAGAAATCTAGTAAATGTCTTTATGCAATAGCGGCGCTGAGGTTGTGCAGGTTGCAGCTGGAGGACCTTGGTTTAAGTTTCTGAGTATCTTCCCTGTTTGAGTCTTCCTGAGCTCTTAAGCATGATGTAGAGCTCCTGCTGTGTAACCGACCCTGACTCCTGACCTCGCTGTGTGCTGAGGCAAGAGAAAATCTCTACCGGATGACTAAATATCCTTGCTACAGTTTGTGATAAATGGAATGGATTTTATTTGTTGGGGATTGAAAGGCTCACGATTTTAATGAACACATTCTCAATTTGATATGACCTTCAAATAGAGACTAGCACAAAGCATGTGCACACACAGCAGAGAATACTGAAGGAACCATATCCACAGCAACAGATGAATGCCAGAATGCAGAAAACATTTTTCTAAATCACTACAGCTATTGCTGCTGGAGATAAAGGAGATAGTACTGGAAAACAATCAAACTGGTGTGACTCTCCACCTCTCTTCCCTGCTCACTGCTTCGCTCAGTCCATCAATCCTGGAGCTTTGGCAGCGTCACGTGGAGCCAGTCACAATCCCTGCTGGGAGAGCAGAATCACTTTACAACCTGTGAGATGAACAGCTCTAGGAGTCATGTGTTGAGAGAAGGGACTGGTCTTGGCACCTGTATTAGGAATAGAAGTATTGATAGGATGGTATTGGTCACTTAGATTTATGTCTAACAGGTAAGATATGTAAATAAATTCTGCCTCTCTCGCTGTCTCTGCTAATGTCTCCCTCTTCTATGCTTTACCTGTCATAAATCGTCCTCATATGGGAGCATTAATAAAAATAAATAAATCAGGTGCAGGAAGACATGAATGTCAGTAATAAAGGTTGCGGGAAGAAAAATAAACCCTCGCCATCTTTTTTCCATCTGGCTGATTGAGAGGTGTGATCTTTTCCCTCCGTCTCCTCTGACACCCTTATTTAACAGCCGCCTCTCCACGTAGCGGGACACGCCCGACTCAATCCGGTTGCTAATATGAAAATGTACCTGTCTGCGACTAGACAGGTACATTGGCAAGTTCCCCCTCAGCGGCAGGCATGGCTGAAGTGGTGGCGCGGGAGGAGAGGAGGAGGCAGCAGGCGGGCTCCGGCGAGGTCTCTGCGGGGGGAGTTGTGCAGAGTTAAACATGTAATGAAAAGCTTCTCTGGGCCACTGAGCACTTGACCTTGCCTCGGCTGCCTTAGCGACACACATGCTTACAGTACATACGTCTCCTCCACCCCAGTGAGCTTTTTATATCCCTGCGCCGCCAGTGTGAGATGCAGCGGGGGGAGAGAGATGAAAGTGAGTCTATGCCTTCATTCAGACATTAACAATGATGATGAGAGCAGAGAGGTGGAACAACGCAGCACAAAGCTCAGAGCTTTTTCTTTTTTGATGCTGAAACAGTTATGTCGAGATACTGTACGCAGCGTGTGTGTGTGTGTGTGTGTGTGTGAGCATGCTGTGGCCAACATACACACACACAGCATAGGGTGAGAGATTTTGAGAGATGAGAGAAGTGACAGCGGGAGAGAGATGAGAGGGCAGGGAGCAGGGGGAGGAACGGGGGGGGGGGGGGGAGTTGAGGGTCTTCATTTGCCTGTGATGCTAAAAATAAAACCTGCAGAGCTGCTTTCGAGCGTGCACTGGAGCAGACGTTCATCTATAGCACAATTATATGTGTTCTGTACTGCTGTCTGCACACACACACACACGTGCATCATGTTGAGACATCTCTTCAGTGCTACGACTAAATACACACAAACGCACACACACACACACACACACAAGGTCTGATGAGTTATTCTTAAAATGTCTCACACTCACACACTGTTACTTTGTAAAATAGTCAATTGGTATTCAGAAAGTGTGGAAGTGAAAAATGTTGGCTCAGTGCCTCAGCAGGGGGTCCTGTGTGTGTGTGTGTGTGTGTGTGTGTGTGCGTGTGTGTGTGTGTGTGTGTGCGTGTGTGTTTGTGCGTGTGTGTGTGGGTGTGTGTGCGGGCTCATGACCAGACAGTAGTGTGAAACACAACCTGACAGGACCAGAGAAGATATTAAGTCACACACAGGCTACAACACCTCTCCCGAACACACACACACTCACCGGTCTCCATAGCAACCCCCGGCAGAATTGATGAGCAAAGTCCTCTTGACTCTGTGTGAGGGGAGAGAAAGGGGGACTGTGGTGTCTTAGGTGTGTATTATGTGTGTGTGTGTGTGTGTGTGTGTGTGTGTGTGGTGGTATGACTTTGAGAAAGAGGACAGGCTGGTCCACTATTTTCTGAGAGGGGATTAGGACCTCAGCTGGCCTACATCACACACACACACACACACACACACACACTGGCACACGTTCCTGTGGGCAGGTGAGATTCACACACACATTAACACACTCACAGACATGTATTCAGACGTCTCTCCCAGCTTCTCTCTTATCTCTCCCCAGACGTAGTTTCTCCTCTGTTTGTCCATGGCCTTGATACTCACTCACCTGACATGCCTCCTACTTCCTCGCCTTCCTTTATTATCTCCCTCTCTGGTTTCCTTCACCTTCACCTTTTTTCACACCTCCTGCTTTCATCTCACCTTCTATAGATTCACATCTACAGGAAGTTGTACTGTGTATAAAACACTCCCAATATCTGTCTTTACTATTATTGGCCTCATTGCTACTAGGAATGTATTCTACTAATTGTTGAATTTCTTTATATATATATTTTGTATTTCAGAGAATTTAAATGAGGTGAATGTAACATTTTCCATCCACTAGTAGCACGATGTAGTGTTACTGTATAGGAAGTTATGTATTGATAGATTAAACTCTCTGATCAGTCATTTAATTTAATAGGGTCAATAAAAAATCACTGGAGTAAGCAGAGGAAGTGATGGAGAATAAATAAAGGAGAAATATTCAACCTTGGCTAGTAGTGTGAGCTGCTCAGGTTTTGTTACTCGCGCTTCTCTTACAGCGTTCATTTCCTCGTCTCCTTCTTCCTTCATCTCCTCACTCTTGCACGTTTGTCCTCCACTCACCTTCTCTTTCACTGAGTCCTCCCCGCCCATGCTCTGCTGTGGGCGTTCTTTTGAAAAACAGGCTTATGGGGCAGATAATGCCGACGTGTGTTTCACATGTCAGACAATCAGCTTTGAAACATTGGACCCATGTGCTGGTAATAGCTGGGGACGGCTCCTCATTATGGAGGGATGACAGCCGTTTGACTCATCTTGTGGTGTTTAAGTGCTAACCGGGAGACTGGGGGTGGCAGTGTTGTTTGGGGAGCCAAAATAGAATCCCATTATATTTATGCATATTTACATTCAGGCTGACATAGCACAGTATAGCAAAGAAAAACAGTCGGTATTTGTGCTGGAATGTGCTGCATCGTGGTGTGATGTTTATGTCTCTGGACTAAAACTAACACAGCCTTTGAGCTTCTTTTTGCATGCAGCCAACAACCATACTGTACATAACAAACAGCAGATGGCATCAGGAAGCGCTGTGTATTTAATATTGCACAGCTCTGTAGGCCCTGTGTGTGTGTGTGTGTGTGCGTGTGTGTGTGCGCGTGCGTGTGTGCGTGCGTGTGTGTGCGTGTGTGTGTGAGTGTGTGCGTGTGGTAGACAGAGAGAGAGAGAGAGAGAACGTGAAACAAACAGTGATGCAGTGGTCTGTATAAATGTGGATAAACACATTTCAGCACCAACAAAATGTTAAAAAATACTTTTTAGATAAGCATTTTCCCACTTTAGAGATCCAGTTCTTAGATGTTATGTTTACCTGCTGTATATAAAACAGGTCTAAACATATAATGAAGTTCACATTATACACCATTGGCCTAGATGGACGATGAAACTTATTTAAAAGTTGACAATGAGTTAGATACATTTGCTAACAATAATAAACCGCTTTAGATTTACTCTCCACTACATCCCTGAGTAGCGTGAATGGGTGTGTGTGTGTGTGTGTGCATGTGTGTGCGTTACTGTCCCATGCCAGCCAGGCGGTCGTGTGTGCCACCGTGCTCTGTGACTGCACAGTTGTATCAATAAATCTGGACTCAAAGGGCTCAGATCATGTCTGCCTGTCTTCATTTGTACAATGCCACAGTTAATTGTATTGTGTTAAAGGGGCACTTCCACCAATTTGACACACCACTATCCATTTACTCGTCATGGAGAGTACTACTCCAGTTAGTGACAAAGGCAAATTATGTATTTTCTGGTGCTGTAGGAGCTATGTTAAGTCTGAAAAAAGAACGAGTGACCCGTCTTTGTATATTGCAAAGTTGGAACATGTGAGCCAGGCCAAAAAAGGTTATCACACTATGTTTTGTACATAGTACACTGTAAAATAACAGCAAAAATCCCAGCAGTCACAAAATACTGACTGTGGGAAAACTATGGTCTTATTCTAATTTTACAAGATATGCCAACATGTTGTTTATTTTTAAAGAGTAATAAAATCTGCTATTTTAGTATTTATGTCCTATGAATTTACAAAACTGTAAAAAAAACAAAGCAAATACAAAGACTAAATTTCAAATTTAACCAAATCATTCTTGCTGCTTAATAATAATAATAATGCATGTTATTTATAATCGCCTTTCAAGACACCCAAGGTCACTATACAAATATAACACAATAAAAGTACATAAGGAAAATACATTACCCTACGTTTTAAGACAAATAGCAAAATCTCAGATGCTGAAATAAAATCAGTCCACAAAACCAATCAACCAACAGTGCATCAAAGCATTTGCTGAGAGAGACACTTTTCAAGGTCTATTTGAAAATCTTCCTGTTCCGACTTTTTTCAGATGTACAGTCAGCTCTACAATAGCACAAGTAAACACAATTAGTTAACTAACATCTTAACATAAAGACTAATTTGCAAATACAAACAACTAAATGTTTGATAAACTGGTTGCTGTTAATAAGTGGCTCTTTATTTATAAGATGTTTTTAACAAAGTTAAATTAACAATAAGATGTCCCCATATTTTTCTGTTAGCCTAGCTAGGCTTATGTAAGCTACAGAGCTCGCTTCACCAAATTTAGCAAGTCAACCTAACAAAGCATTATCTGAAAAGTCAACAGTTAAATTAATGTGCAGACAAAACAATACTGGACACTGCTAAATGTCAAGAGATAAATGTGACGTTACCTTGGCTTTGTTGAACTACAGATGGAATGAAGCAGGACCATGCTGAGACATATTCACATCTTAACAGAAAATATTGCATTGTGCAGCTAAATTACAGTTATCTGTTGATGTTTGTTAACAAATCACATTACCTGTAATTTACACAAAGAAATGTTAATTATTTAACAATATTTTTAAATTATTTTGAGATACAACAAAATACTGTCCTATATATTCACTGTAAATTTGAAACAATTATTTACAGTGTAATGTCTGTCAAGTGAATATTGAAACACATGGGTGTAATATAGAACAAACAGAACCTGTGTACAATGATCTGCAGTCGTTACGCACGCACACGACTCTCGTGGTGTGTTGTAGTGTGTTTGTGCCTTGTTGTGGTTATTCTATGTAGTTTTGCATCTCTTTGCTGTCATTTTGGTTCCCTTCATTGCCACAATTCCTGCCCTGGTCTAATTAATATTGTTTATTAGATTATGTTTATTCTTATGGAACTTTCCAGACCTGCCATTTACAATCTGGCCCACAGATGCCCCCTTATTTTCACTCCAGTTCCACTCAGCTGACCTTCCCTGCCCACTCACACACCTGTTCCTAGTTTTTCTATCAGTGCAGTCAGTATTTAAACCAGACAATTCCACCTGCTCCATGCCAGATTGTCATGTTTCATGCTGTTCATGCTGTGGGCTCTTGTTCTTGCCACCTTGCCTGTTGCCTGCTATTTGCTGCTTGTTGGCTTGGTCTTCAACATTTGTTCATTTAAAGTTCCTGCTCCCCCACTCCATGTGTACATTTGTATTAATTTGTCTCTTTATTGTAGTTATGGGTCTCTTAATCATAATTTTGTCCCTGTTTGTAGACACTTTGCGTCTCTTTGAAGTCACATTGTAATGTTTTGTGCGGAGTCTTGTAGTCTCTCTTCATCTTTTAGTGTCACTCTCTTACAATAATTGGCTCTGTAAGCCCATTCAGTAATCCATCACTGACCAAATTTAACAAACTCCACAATACACTTTTTGGCCTTTCTAGGCATTTATGATACTTATTTATGATACTAATTTTAAGATTTACATCCAAATGATTCTGAGTGAAGAGCAATAACATTATTGTATTTTCTGTTACTTCATTTAGCACAAAACAATTTACATTTAGTGAAAGCTAAAGCCTAGAGGATGTATGGTTAGTTAGCTGCAACATGGACACCGTGAATAATCCACTAGATGTCTCTGTTTGTCTTCTAATTACACTGCAGCTTCACAAGCACTGCTACTCTCAGCCTCAGAGGGCCTGTAGCACTAAAACTGATCAATGGACTTGATGTATACCACGTCTCTCTCCCTGGATAGTCAGTACATAGCTCTTTATCCACCGTATAGGCAACTGCACAAACATTATACACAGAACACATATTTATCACAAGTGGCATGCATATTCATGGGCAGGTTGATGGAGCTTGTGGAGGGATCTGTATGAGTTCTCAGCACAGAGCTGAGTGCCGGAGCAGAAGGCGAATGTTAATTCAATTATACGGCAGCTGTTCCTTGGTGCCCATGGCCACTGTGTTTGCACTAGAACAGAAATCTTGTATTAGGTCCCTCGCCATAAAAGACCATTGCCAGGCATGAGAATGGGGACTGCCTGTAACCAAAAACCATCAACAGTATTTTAAAGAGTCTTTAATGCTTATTTTTAGCTCAATCAAAAATTTTGATGCAGCTGCAACATAAGATTTGTGTTGTTTTTTTAGTTTTAGCTCCAACTGTTGATTTACAGAGCTTCGGTTTTTGGCCATTAATCTATTAAATAGTCAATATGCTAGAAAGTTAAATATGCATAGGTGTTTCCAGGTTGTTGGATAGACAAAAGTATATGTCCTGTGGTGGTTGTTCCATTGCCATTAAAAGACTAATTTACAGATACATTAACTCTTGCTTTTAGTGTGCAGCACATACATTCTGAGCATGAGAAACGCAATGTTGATGCATGTGCAAATGTAGTTTGTCCATGCATCCGTGCGAGTGTGTGTGTTGGTGTTTGTGCTCCACCCCACCTCCTGTCCTACTTGATGAGGAAGAGTAGGTGAAGGAGGGTGTGAAGGCATCCACCAGCCTGTCCCCTCATTACCCGGCTCTCAGAGACTCACTGTGTGATTTAATCACACGGCCACCGGTGGGAACTGCTGCTCTGATGTTACCTGGACCTACTAATCAGTTTTCCTCATCAAAAGGAAAAGAGACTATGGAAATACACAGAAAGCAAAGTGGGGGTGCAACCAATGTAATATTAATCTGATGATACTTCTTGATATTTCTTGATAACTGTTCTATAAAATGTCACATAATAGACAAACACTAAAGCAGAAATTAATGTTAAACAATCAATTGAAAATCCAAAGTATTTTTCAGCTTGCTGTCATATAAAATACATAAAAGAAGTAAACCATTTTGTTTGACATATTGGGACAGGGCAATATGTAATAATCTGTGAATCAACTAACTGATCAATCAACTAATCTTTTCAGCACTAAAGCAAAGATAAAAATAAGTCTGCTAATGTCACATCAAGCTTACAGGTTGGTTAATCTTTTGAGAATCAATCCTCTGACCTAACCAGAGCAAACAGCATGTTCTCACCACTTAACTACACATGGCCACATCACACAGCATGTAAAGTAGAGATTACATATCAAGCTGTTTAATAAAAACGAAACCCCGTCTATCCATTGGAAAGATTGCAGAGCTCTATTTAGAGTGACTGATCAAGAGCCCAGAATCAAAGGGCCCTGTGGCATGAGCAGCTAGTGTGTCTGGGAATTGGCCCAACTCTTAAAGAGCCAAGCTTCCTTCATCTTGACTGTGGGCCGACCCCAAATAGGAAGAAGCTATTTCAGCTGGCAGGCAAGTGGTGTCTTTTCTGGAAGCCTGTCAGGTGAGGAGTCAAGGCTGCCAAGTGTAACCCCCTCAGGTGAGCACAAGGGGCAGGGCAGACCCCCATCATGGTTGCTTTGTGACACACAGCAGATGATGTGTGTCACAAAGGGCACTGAGCTCCCTGATGTCTCTAGACAAATATCTGCTGTGAAAACCTTAAAAATCAGATAATACTTAGCAATCAGACCAATGCAGTAACTGTCTACTAACACAGTCAAACTGCCCTTAGCATCTATCACAAAATAGTTACGTTAAATGTAATTTTAATTATTACATTTAGGATTTAAGCAAAGTAACAATAAAATAAATTTCTGATCAATGGATCTGTCACAGCTGCAGATCAATTAAAATATTTTTTTACAGGAATATCTTTGACCAGCATTAAACCAGCAATTAAAGACCAAGTATGTAACATTTTGCATTTTTATAGAAGAGCATCTAGTCTTTTATTGCACTATGTAACTTTGGAATACCATCACTACATAACATGTACATGTACAGAAAACTACAGATATATTAGCTCAACATGATTTGAGAGAACAGACTTTGATATAAGATCTGCAATATACGTGTTGATTTTGTCCGATCTAACCAGTGTGGGCACCTAAAGTAATCTTACAATACTTTGATTACCTTGACACAAAGTAAAACATAGGTGGCAAGATGTTAAGCAACAAGCACAAGTTCCTGTGTCCTAATGTGTTATTTAGAAAGTTTGCTATCTATGCTAACTTATATGATATTCATTTATGTGATATTTTGCTTGCAGTTAACCTTCTGTTAACTCAGGGTGACTGAGTGAAAAGTGTGACTGGCCTTTGCAACAACTGTGTAAATGTGAATTATTTGTATAAATTATTTTATACAAGTCATATGCTTAACTTTTTACACATTGACGCATGACTCAGTAAACTCATGGCTCAGTAAACTCAGATTTATCAGTGTATAGTTACTGTATTTCATTTGTTGTGCTGTACCGCCATTCATCATAAAGCATTTCAGTTTAAATCAACCTCAAACCAATTAAACACTGCGACACCATGTTGCTTGTTCTTGCTAAAACTGGTTAAACACAGATGGCATGGTGTCATGTTGAGATATTTCCAGCAACGTTACAATGGAGTTTGATCGAGTGGAGAAGAAAGTGGAGTTACGCAGAACGGTCAGGGGTGAGTTTATTCATTATACATTCAGTCCTTCAGCTTTTTTGTGGTTTAATTGAAAAACATTAAATTGCTATGGACCACTTCACAAAATGTAGGTTTTTAAAGTCAGTTCAATTATTAAACCAGTCATACCAAGGAAAATTATAACTTTTTAGAACTGGGGTTGACACAATTACATGAATAATAGGACAGTATAGTCTGATGTCATATTCAACTTTTAAGACAATGCAGTGGTAGCTTATCACATACTGTAAAGGTACTGTTAAGGTACTTTAAGAAGTGATTGGGGATGGTAATATGGAAGTGAAGAAGACTGTTATGAATAAAACATGTACAATTAAAAAATTTAACAATGTTTGCTATGCTTTTATGCCTTAGAAATACACACAATATAATTTGGTGAGAAACATTAGTGTAGTTAAACGTGGGAGCAGACTATGCCCAACACACACTGTAAATACTATTGGCCTTTGGTAGACTCCAGGGCAGGTTGTGAAACCGGTCCTCCGTGAAGTGCCATGAACAGATAAAAAGCATTGCTCAAAGTCTGTTTCTGGTCTGTAACTGTTGTTTTTTTATGGTTCCGTCTTTGGAAAGAGTAAACAAAGTTAATTCTCCTTCACAGCTGAAAAACACTTCCTGAGGGGCATTTCTGAATGGGTTCTTGTGCTTGCACTGGCCACTCCCAATGCTAGTACTGCCAGCCACTGCTTGTACCAGTGCTTAGCTTAGGAGGACAACACCTAACATACACCCAGTTTGGTGTATCTCTGGAGCAGTTAAAGCTAGTGCTGCTGGCTAGTGTTAGCACTGCAGTGATTGTCATGAGCGGAGTGGCTCTTGCTGGTTTGGATGTTCGTGTGGAAGTTGATATTCTTGCAGAAACCCTGCAGGGGGAGGGATGCTGTATGTGTAGGAATCCAAAACAGACATCCAGTCATGGACTTCACACAGCCTGACATCACATTATATAGCATTTTGAAAAAAACTCTTGAAAACGAAACATATTGGCTAGACTGAAACCTGGGCAATCATTATAAGCCAGAATAGTATTTAGTATACGCAGTAATGCGCTGTTACACCGAACCAGTAAATGCATAATATGGCCCCTTTAACTATAGATCAGACAATACCTGGGTTAAAATCACTAGGAACCACGTGTTCTGATGCAGGATTGTGACTGTGATGTCTTGTTCTTGTCCAATTCAATTATTGTATGGCTGAAGTTCTGAAATATTTAAAAATAGTTATTTGCATATAAAGCAATGGTTTGACACTTGACATAGGCGAATATGAGATATGTGTCAATTAGTGTTGTTTTAAGGTAAATTGAGTAAGAAAATAAGGGTATTCTCCAGAATGTCACTCAATTCATTACATGTGAATAAAAGCTCCTTATAGGATATAGCTCCAAGTGAAGCTATTAGCACTCCAGAGTTATTAGGGGAAGAATACTTACTCAGGAAGGGGAGGGTGGAAAAGCATCTCCATCACCTGTTTGTTGACAATGTAATCATTTAATAGAAAAACAAAACCAACTTCTCTGCATGACTAAGCACACTTTTGGTCAGCAAAACTAGAATAGATAGCCAAGCACAAGGACAAAACTGAATTTGCAATACGCACTATTATATTCTTATTGTGCCACACTTTGGTTATGAGTGCGAAGTGGTTTCAAACACAGCAAGACGACAGAGAGTGGAGGATAGTTGATGAGGAAAGAGGGAGAAAGAAATGATATCAACACCAAGAGTGTCGATTAGGTGAGAAAATTACATTACAGCACTGTCAATCATCCCAGCTTCATGCGTAAAAACATGCAGTGATTCTGTGAAAAAAGCATAAAATTGGCAAGTAGTGAGTTGGAATAATGTGCAACACAACACACTTTAAAAACTTTATTTTATGAGCTTTTTGTTTTTGATGTAGCCTGCTTCTACAATCATGCAAAAAACTGAAAAAAAGTCACTGAAATCATGCAATTCATAGTGGTTATTGTAGATGACTGTATTCAGATGACACATGCTTTGTAGTGCAGTAAAAAGAGTGTGTCATATATTTAATACAATTCGTATGTAAAAACTAAAGATGCGATTCTTACTTAAAAATGAAATCTCACACATTTTTATTTATTTTATCACTTTCCGGGTATGGAAGTGTCGCATTCTACCACAACAGATTGTCACAGCCACTTTGAATGTGTGTGAACAGATTGTGCTTTGAAAAAGAATCGGGTGCCTCCAGGAACATTTCACGTCTGCATCCCTACTCTGTCTGAAAACGGGACTAACATCTTTACATTATACATTTTCAAAAACATATCCATTATTCATATCCCATATTTTAATACTATTAGCACTTCTGTGCCACCCACCTAAATACCTGTGTGTTTCTTATCAAAGGAGTAGTGACAGTCTGAGGTGCTTTGTTTGTGTGAGAGTAAATGAGTTGGGATTAAGAAAGTATTGCAGTGGTGGACCATCAGGCTAAATTAAATTAGATCTGTGAGGTGATTATATTACTGTACACTATAAAATCTTAGATCCAGATACAAACGGGCACAGAAGAACCTTCACTTTTCCTTCTCACCGGCGTGTTTGTGTTGATAGACAACAAAGGCAAACACACACGGAAATACACAACACTCCACCTGTGTGGGTGGGAGGTGTGGCCACTCAGCAGCTTAGTGGGCAGCATATGGAGTTTCTAATTGGCTAGAACAGCACAGCTGGAGGACACCAGTCCAGAACCTGGCCTCTGGTAATCAGTCCCACAATCCTCAGCTCTCCTCTGCACATGCGTGAGACACTCCAGTGGGTGAGGGTCGTTGAATGTGTTTACTTGTCCACTAATCGGGTTTTACAGCATGTTTTCCTTTTTGGTCCAAGGTTAGATTTGTAGCATGAATCACAACATGCGGCACATTTCTCATTTTACTCAGTTGTACTGATTATTTTTTTTGTGTTAAGGTCGGATATTCCCTGGAAAACTATTGAAACCAATCAGATGTGTTGTAAAGGTGAGATGTAACCAAAATTTAAAAGAGTTAACAGTGATTTTAAGCATGTGTTTATTTTATTACCATTTCACTCTAACCCTTACTAAAGTGTTTTAATTCCTAACCCTAACCACACACGTGTCACTGAAAAAGAACTTTACCAAGCATATCCTCTATGCTCCTCTACCATCTGCTACACTCCAGCACAATCTGCACAGCATTTCAGGTATTAGTTATTATCAAATACTTACTTGCAAGTAAGATGCCATAGTCAAGAAGAAATTGCTGAAGTTCTCTCATTAGTTTTAAGAGTGAGCCTCATTCCAAAACTTTTAGAAGTGAATTTTTTTATTTGACTTCATGGGAGGTGTTGACAACATCTCTCCACAGTAAGAAAAGGTGGAAACACGTTTCGATTAAAACTTAACTTATAATATTTCTGTTTCATGAAAACACTTTGAATCTACTACCAATAACAGGAAAACATTGCACTTTTTTACTGCACTACGTTTACAGACAACTTTAAATACACTGTATTTTACAGAAAAAAGGCATTAAAATCAGCCCCATCTTGATCAAAAACAGTAAGATGCTTTTATGCATCCGTAATAATAAAAAAATTCATGTTTTCATGTTTTCATGTTTTCTATGTATTGTTGAAATGCTTACTTTCTTCTTATCTCTTAAAATAAATTTAATAAAATGCAGAGAAATGTTTTCCTGGACAAAGTAAACACAAAAGATATTTCTGAGAGGGGTCTGATCATATGCATTTCAGTTGTTGCAACGGAGCAAAGATAGTTTGATATTTAGAGTTATGTAATCATAAATGCAGACGATACATCTACTGACAACAAGTTTATGGTGTGAGAACAAGAATTAGTAATTATTTACTGTACCAGCATCAACTGACATATATTTGCCATAGTATTAGGTATCAACAAACAGTCAAAAGATATTTGTTGCACTTCTATTTGGAACTTCTTCTTGTGCAAAGCAACAAAGAATGAAAGTTGTTAGGTTGCGGAGAAACTGAAGTTTAGCAGCATAGACCTCATTACACAGTGAGTGTCAGGATTAAAATCACGTACTCTGCCTTTGGTGCTCATTTTTGGAGCGTTCTAAAATTCAACTAAAGAAATGACCTTTGAGAAGTAATGACCCCCAGTGAATTTGATTTTGGACAGAATCACGCTGTACTACCACACGATTACCATTAACCACTTCAGCTTGTACTCATCATCCAGACATGAACTCCTTTTAACTGCTGACATCAATTGAGAAACGTTTGCAACTCAGCGTGCGATCAGCAGCGCCTTCATTTGCAGCTCTACACCACGCACCGTGCCCATAAAAGCTGATAATGTGATAATTAAAAGAGCTGACAGTCAAGAACTGTCAGCAAGACATCCTGATTTACCAACCTCTGCTATTTATTATATCTCTCAAACCACAATACTTCCCCCCTTAACGTATGACACATAAAATATCAATTGAAATAATTAACTAGATTAGAATTGTTGTGAAAAAAAAAAAAGAAAAGTAAAGGTGTCTCAGTAGAGCACAGTTTGATCAAATCTTTCACAGAAACATCACAGGATCAGATTTAAACCTGATACAAGGATTTCTACCAGACAAAAGATTACTACCATGTCCCTCTCTTTCTCTCTCAACCACACCATGATTTATTACCTGAAAAGACAAGAGAACTAATTAGTGGAGTAATTAATTAATATAAATTTGCATATTTGCATTTGCAATTAGTGCAGTCAACTGATTAGTCTGAGATGGGGAGTTTGACTCATCAGATGCTGGTGTGTGTCTGTGTGTGCGTGTGTGTGTGTGTGTGTGTGTGTGTGTGTGTGTGCTGGACCAGAACGATCAGCAGACCAGCTGAGACATTTGGGGGGGGGCAGTGATGAAGGCACTGTCATTTTTGTTTTTAGAATTTTTTTGTGTCCAAGTTTATTTTTGTGTGTTTTTTATGTACAGTATGTTTTTGTCCACATGTATACTTAACATACACTTATCTGTATTTTTTATGTGAAGACTTGCTTGGTGTCTCACACCCATTAGGTTAAGTGCACACACACTCACCAGTGTTGTCATTGTCATTGTCACCATATAACCTGCTACTTTATCTTTGTGTGGTCGTTCATGCTCTGAACTCAACATGCTGCGGCACTGTCCTGCTGATCGATGTCTTGTAATGTACAATACAGAGAGATTGATAAGTCGCTTTAATTGATTGTCCTTGCAACAAGGTCATTCAAATGCATAAGTTAGTGTGTGTGTTCCACATAACTGAGAAGTGCATATACCCATATCGAATGCCAGCTGTGCCTCAGTCTGAAATTGGCAGAATGCCACCGGGCCTTTTCCATGGGGTGTACTTAAGGTCTACGGTCCTGAGGCACCAACCGTGCACACACCTCTGGTATGCTCACACTACAATGTGCCTGCTGGAATTTCTTAACCGTAATTTTAACCGCTTCTCTGATTACTCAGTTAGTCGATGGACAGAAAGTAGTTTCTCAAACTTGTTGGTCTTCGTTTGGGTTTTGGAGTTTCAGTTTTCTGTGTTTCCCCTGTTTTCTGAAGTTTTATAGACCAAATGATTAAATGATCAGTCAAGAAAATGGTATGCAGACTAATTAATAATGAAAAAAACAGTTGGTTATAATAATCAGCATAGCATATTAACACACGTTATTTGTTGAAATGATCATTACTTCCTCATGGACTTTATAATACAGTACTTTAAACTACTGTGTAAAATAAAGCATTTTTTTCCTTACATACAAATACACTCTTGTGTTTTCTTCTGGCTTCACTAAAACCCAACATGTGCTTCAAATATATAATTTGTAGCTGCCTTGCCAGATCCTTCCAAAACTCAAACGCAAATCAAAAACATTTCCTTACCTGACCTTGATATGTTTAAGTTGTGGTTGGGTATAGGCTAAGCATGATCATGGGCTTATGTAAACATGATAAATTGGCGATAAATGGTAGTTCCTGACAGCACATTTGAAGGTGATGATATACAAGAATGACAAGTATATGTTGCTTTTATTTGCTAAAAGCCATTCGCAGACGTAGAAATGTACTATTCTACATTTTAATTTCCCTTCTGCTGTTTGATAAGACCCCAGAGAGTTGGGTTTATTTCCACATTAATGACATGGAGCAAAGCTGGATTCCCTAGCACTTGTGACTAATAGATTCTATACATGAAAGAGAAAGTTAGTATAAATGAAAAGAATAATGTATAATAGTGAATATGCAGCAAATCTATCTATCTATCTATCTATCTATCTATCTATCTATCTATCTATCTATCTATCTGTCTATCTGTCTATCTATCTATCTATCTATCTATCTATCTATCTATCTATCTATCTATCTATCTATCTATCTATCTATCTGTCTATCTATCTATCTATCTATCTATCTATCTATCTATCTATCTATCTATCTATCTATCTACCTGTTGAGAATCCTGTAGGCTCATACTTTATTCTATGCAAAAACACAGTAATTCATCTGTCTTACACGGAGAGATGCAGATATTAGTTGTTATCCCTCTCTGGTCTGTGTTTTTGACGGTAAACGTGGGCCTCCCGGTGCCCATTACCGGAGCTGCCAGATGATCGGTACGGAATGGAGGTCCCATGGGACACTGAACACGTGGTCTCGGCTGCCACAAGACGTCAGCGGCAGATGGCATGGGTACCCGCTGTTGGCATGAGTGTCATTCCTCAAAGAGAGAAGGAAGGGGGAAGAGAGAGAGAGACAGAGAGAGAGAGAAAGAGAGAGAGAGGGGAATAGAGGAAAGGAAGAGCAGAACGCAGCGAGACAGAGAAAAAGAGGCTGCGCAGGTTTAAGCTTCTTCTTTTTAATTGTGTAGTTTGCAAGAGAAGAAGCTGGAGCAGCAGATTCTGAGGAGATATTTGGGATCATGGAAGGTGGACACTGACCAGAGGTTAGTATTATTCTATACTGATAATTAATGTACTAACTCTGTATTCGGAGTTAAATACTTAAATGTGTGTTTAATGATTCAGTTCCTCAGTCTGATTAACAACAAATAAACATGTAAATAATTTAACAGTTCAAAAAACGTTTAATAAAAGGTTTAAACTGAGATTCTTTTATCACAAAAAGTCTGTGACATTGGCCTCGCTTGCCAAATTGTCCTCTTCCTCTTGGGAGCATTCATCCACAAGGTAATT
The DNA here is from genome assembly GCA_034779795.1 of Ctenopoma multispine. Classification (NCBI taxonomy): domain Eukaryota; kingdom Metazoa; phylum Chordata; class Actinopteri; order Anabantiformes; family Anabantidae; genus Ctenopoma; species Ctenopoma multispine. Next base: position 13,085,097 of record JAUYWH010000010.1, on the reverse strand, counting down.
AACTAACCACCTTCAAAAGGCGCCGGTATGAACTCTGCACTCATAGTTCATGTTTTTGCTTTGGTCTCACAGGAAATATGTTGACACTGCCATTCGAGGAACCTCAAATCATGTGTGAGCCGCGGTTTGGTGCCAATTATCCCCGTGAAAGCTTACCTGAGAGCCTGGAGCAAGAGCGACAGCACAATCCAGACAGGTCCAACTCAGATATGAGGGAGCTCGAGGACGACATCTCTGACAGAGAGGAGGACGAAAGAGAGGACGATCAAGATGAGAATGGACTTCCTAAAAAGCGAGGTCCCCGGAAAAAGAAGCCAGGCAAGGAGCAGGTAGACAGGTCCAAACTACGACGCCAGGAAGCCAACGCCCGAGAACGCAGCCGGATGCACGGTTTGAATGCCGCGCTGGAGAGCCTGCGCAAAGTTGTGCCGTGCTACTCCAAAACTCAAAAACTGTCCAAAATCGAGACTCTCAGACTGGCTAAAAATTACATCTGGGCCCTGTCAGAGACTCTGAGCGCAGGGAAGAGACCGGACCTCCTCGCCTTCGTACAGACTTTGTGTAAAGGATTATCTCAGCCCACAACCAACTTGGTGGCGGGTTGTTTGCAGCTGAACGCCAGAAATTTCCTTACAGACCACAACGGGGAGGTCATGTTCTCTGGCAGATCGCCCTACGATGCCATGTACTCCTACCCCGGCTCAGACATGAACACGCCCCCCGGCCACAGCGGCGGTAGCTTGGAGAGCAGCGCCAAACCCTTCCGCCACTACAGCTATAGCAGCGCGTATGAGCCCTACTACGAGAATCCGTCCCCAGAGAGCGGGAGCCCGCATTTCGACGGCCAGCTGAGCCCCCCGATGAACTTTAATGGGATTTTCTCACTGAAACACGACGATCCTCCCGACTACGGCAAAGGCAGCCACTATGGCATGCGCTACTGCAGTGCGCCAGGGCGCACCGCTCTTGCGCACAACTCCATGTACCGAGTCTCCCCAGAGGCCCGTTTCCCTTACGATCTACACGTCCGCAGTCAGTCCTTCCAAGCACAAGGGGAAGTTAATGGTTCTTTCCACAATTAATCAATCAGCTGGACAAAGTTCAAGTTTCAGAAACGATGCAACCCCCCCGCAGATGTAGTGAGTGGAACGAATTTGACTCCGACATGCCGATGCACTGCAAAAATACCCATTTTAACAAGTCATTTTGTGTTAAATGTTCAGTCCTACTTTGCTTTGATATATGGTAAAAATTTGATAAATTATTTCCTCAATTGTTGTTCCACTAAATTTATGTCAGCGAAAAAAGATACTACAAGAACGGTTTGCTTTGGAAACAAATCAAATGGTCTGAGTCTCAAGGCAGATTTCATTCGTTAAAAGAAAGTGAAGAATTAATGATTCATTGCCAGGTTTTTGTTTCCGCTGGAATTCAGACGTGGAACAAATAAAAAAAGATGCAGTTTGGACATTACATTACATTACAGCGCATTGCTATGTTTGTATTTATTTTGCTACTGCCTGTACTGCAGATGTCTTAATGATATGGGTTAGACATGGATGTGGTTAAAGCTGAGCGTGCACAATAAATTAGAAGTCATTAAAATTATTTCCGTGGCGAAATAAAATGAGCTAAATGAAACAACAGGGGAAAAAAAGAATCGATAAAGATTCAGGGAAGTTTGCTGAAACCTGATTGGAGTTCACAGATTCAGTCTGTTAGCAATAAAGGTCAAGTGAGCTATGCAAGGCAGCCAAATGCAATCTTCGCTTATGAAAAAATATATATGTGTATTTCCTCTCACAAGGCGTTTCTCGTAATCTAATAATTAAACTTATGACAATGACACAAAATTAATTATTAAGAAAAAAAAGCCATTTTGGAAACGTGCATGTGTTTAAGAGACCTAATGATGATGTCATCTGAACTGGTCCTTTAAATACAGGAAGTTGTGGAGAAAAAACGGAAATAAATGCATTTGTATTTGGAGTAAATCGTGTGGTAATAAGGTGAGTGTAAATTATTAGCGTATTTATTTATTTAAGCTTATTTATTATAAGTCTGTCAATTTGAATGTGGATAATATAAAATATTGTAAAATTCAACAGTGTTACCTTTTCTGTGAATCCCCATCTCCAGTTTGTTTCTGTTGCATTGTTGTGTATTTCACTACAGCCGAAAGTCGAACACTGGAAGGAAAATCACTTTGCGTGAGGTGATTTGTTTTCAAACTATATGAATCCGATCAACATGCCTTAAAAAGAGATGACGACCATCAATATGCAACGAAATGAAAGTTTTGGATAGTTTGATGTGGACTTTTTACACTTCGTTGCTCCTGCTGAGGAGCAACTGTGATGCACTTCATGTATTTCTGCACAATGTTGGTGACTGTACTCTCATAAAGGCTGTTGATTTTGTAACTTTTACCCGAATGATGGATGATTATTGGATGGTATTTCTAATTTATTTCTGCAGTTACTGATCTCTCTCTCTCTCTCTCTCTCTCTCTCTCTCTCCCTCTCTCTGTCTGTCTGTCTCTCTCTCACACACACACACACACACACACACACTCTTGGAAACTCGTTATGGATCGAAATATTCGTGAAGTAATGTGTTCATGTTTTGTGATGTGTTTGTCGAAATAAAATGAAGAAGCTGCTTCTCAGCCTTCTGTGGAAATGATCGGCAGCAGATGGCAATTACAAAATAAATTGTTAGAAAAATAAATCAAGATTAAAAAAAACAAAAGAAAACAAAAAAACGCCCGGAGCGTATTTTTATTCATTTATTTATTTCTTTTTCTGAAATTGAATCGTGTAATAATCTTTCATAACCTCTCAGGCTGTGGTGACACTGTGTGTGTGAGGCCTGTAATTCTGTATACAAGCTCTGACCTGGTGAGGAATATCATCATACTTTTATCATATAATCCACAGAAACGCATTAAAATCAACCCTAATTATTTTCTATAACTACACAAATGTCTTAACTTCTCTCAAACTTGGGTTTTGAATGGACATTTGATGTTAAAATATAAAAACTATTAAAAAAAATGACAAGCAGATAAAAAAAAAAGTCTCTATAGTTTAAAGAGGATTGTCTACGATTTGACTAAATTTCAGCTGATCAGATGTGACGAAAATGCCCACGAGGTGTTGGATGTCAGCCAGGGAGCGCAGACAGTTGATCCCAGACCTCCCAGTTAGGCGAGACGGGGATCTGGTAATCCCAATAAATTCGCTTTTATTTCCAAGGAAAGGCGATAACCGCCTAAAAATATAATCTCTTCACTATATATTTTGAACCTTTATGCTTTCTGCCTCTGTTTATGATAGTCGGAATTTGGGATGACATTTAATATATTCCCATTTACTTGCAGATTGTTTGAGATCACTTAGTTTCCGTTTTACAAACCGTTTCAAAGGAGCAGTCCAAGTTCAATGTGGATGAATTCATATATTCCTGTTAATGACGTTTTGGAGGTGCTTGATACATTAAGAAATAGCCTATAGTTATTGCTTCTTTCGTTTTTTAATCCACACACACACACTTCACACTCTGTTCATACATTTAACAACTGCAGTATATACGTGAAAAGAATCTGATTTATAATGCATAAGAACTTTAAGAAAGCCGCTGGCTGTAGGATTTCTGACAGTAAGGGACTCGTGTCAGACTTAAAAAGCAGCAACACACTTATCAGTCATTAATTTATAAGCTACAAAATCAAATAGTTTTTAACACCTTAAAACTTAAATAGCCTTTTTTATCGAGCCTTATTATATATCTGCAGCTGACATCCAGTGCATCAAGTAGGTAACTGGGACAAACTTGTTTACCTAGCAACAGAAAGGTTAACTTTTGTGTTGCATTTGCATTAAAATGAAAAACAAAAAAATCCTAAACGTCAAATAGTCTATTTTAATTAAATAATAAAGTAAATTTCAGGACTGTGAGTCTGTAATGTAACTTTACGTTATCATGAGATTAGACCAAATTAAATGTGGAATCTAAAGAGAGTCAACAAAGCAAATAAGAATAGAGAAGAGCAGACCTGAAAGACAAATCAATTTACACAAACTTCATACAGTTGCTTAACATGTTTCCTACGTTTATGCAGCTGCAAATAAATCCAGACTGTGCTGGGATGTCTGTTCAGATAAGGAAATGCTTCATCTGGTGAACTGTGTGTTTCCAGCCAACAGGAATATTTTTTAGCAGATATGAGAAATCACTTCCCAGTAGAAAATGGGAAACATTTGGGTGTTTTTTAATGTAGGCAGCGCTTGTTTTACCGTCTTCATTCCCTCACTCATCTATTGCCTCCTCTAATCACAGAGCTGGAAGACCAGGTTGCTGAGGGTCCCTCTGGGGCCCTAAAATCACCTCTTTAGCCCCCCATCCATCACTCCACAATTACGCCTTATCTGTCTCTTTCTCCAAGATTCTCACCTTGTCAGTTTTACTGCTTTTTCTTCCAGGCTGCATGGTGTGTGTGTGTGTGTGTGTGTGTGTGTGTGCATGGGAATATATGTATGTATACTTGTTCAAATCCCTCTTGGGGCTTCACATGGAAGCTGACAAGAGTGAGGACGAGAGGAGGGAGGGACGTTGTTTCACACCCACAGGGTCGACAGAGTGGCATACAGCAGTTTAGCATGGGGTCAAACGTGTACACACACTCCTGCATTCATGCAGCTCATTATGTTGGGATTGAGAGAGTGTGAGTAAGCGAGGGGGAAAAAGAAGTGTAAGGAGAGAGAGAACGAGGGAGCATATGGCCCAGCTCTGTGTGGGAGGTGAAGGACAGGAATGGGGGATATATATCGCATAGAGGTGCATCTGCAATCTGAGATGTGGTGTCATAATTAGTGCAAAACAAACACTGTGTTTCTATAGGGACGTGTTGCAGGATGACAATAATCATCTTAGAAACTGAGAAAAGTTTTGTGCAATCACCCAACACAGCCCAACAAACACAATTTCATCAGTACATGTATTTTATTTTGTTATATGTTATGGTAATTTATTGTAAGCAGGAGATTTTTTTCCCCAATGTTTAAAAAATCTGAGCAACAGTCAAGAAAAACGAAAATAATGTTCTGAGCTATGTCGGCAAGCATCCTCAAATTTCATGCAATTCCCAAGCCCCAGATGGTGTGGGATGGGAAACGTTCCCCCATTAAATTCCTAATAATCATTTTTCCTGTGGAATCAGGGGTGGTGGCAGTAGGGATGGAGGAGGGTGGGGGGGAGCGTGTGTGTGTGTGTGTGTGTGTGTGTGTGGCTGGGAAGTGAGGATTGGGTTGGTGGGTGAGGGGAGTAGAGGGATTTGGTGTTTTAATTAGACAGATTTAAGGAGCTGAGGGGGGGGGGGGGGGGGGGGGGGCGGGGGGGGG